>OX381715.1:65199101-65561217 GCA_947462335.1 Harmothoe impar | reverse complement strand
GGGGGGTAAGGGCCTGCCACACCGACAGCAGACCAGGGGGGGGGGGGGTTGGGATGGGGAACCCCCCCCCCCCCCCACCCTCCCTCTGAAACACATTTCTATGCGACAAAAACAGCAGCAAATAACTCACACTGATCAGACACATCAAGTTTGAAAAACAATAATTCATTTTATTATATGCCACTGTGGTAGATCGGATTGAATCTACATGTATTATGATGTAGAGTGAGGAAAGTAGCACTTGGCCAATGATAAGAAGCCACTATATACAGGATCTTTGGTCATTCACATCAATGGTTATGGTATCTGAATTACCTGCAGACCTACCCCAAATCCCGCCATTATTTTCCCTGGACATCACCTGTTTTCACTGATGAAACTCGGATCTATCGGACCCGATTCCATTATACTAAGTATAACTCTTAGTATAGTGGCTCATATCTTAGTATATTGTTTACTGTTTACTGGACTTTAAAATTGGGGTGGACATCTCAGGGTACGTGGCTGACTCTAGGTCAGTCTACCCTAAGTACAATTCTTAGTATAGGCCTCTACCGGGATCGGACTTGTTCCTGCAGCCACTCTGTGTACACTGACACCAGCAATCTCGTGAGACCTTGGTTCTGCTCTCGTATTGTAGCCTGTTCCCCGGAAGCTATGGTGTGTGAGTGTCTGGTCACTGCCTAAGTCTCATGATAAATTGCGAGCTCAGAACTAACATGGCCACCCATACGGAGAAACCAGAGTCATCGCTATAGTGGCTAATTCCTTGTTGACTGTTTACTGGACCCGCTCCCACACTCCTCTCCCATTACAAATGACTGGGTGCGTCACTTTATGTGATGTGTTATAACGTTACACCCAGATCGCCATCTGTGGCCATCTACATCATTCTAGAGCCTTTACTCTGTTGTCTAACTTTGTGTGGGGGGGCTGTTACAGTATTTGCTGATCTACAGCTACCCCCTACATCACCCT
Source organism: Harmothoe impar (assembly GCA_947462335.1). Lineage (NCBI taxonomy): Eukaryota > Metazoa > Annelida > Polychaeta > Phyllodocida > Polynoidae > Harmothoe > Harmothoe impar. The sequence continues at coordinate 65,560,239 of OX381715.1, read as the reverse complement.
ACTTATATAGGGGAGTGGTCATTTTTTAACAACAGGGTGGGGGGGGGGATTTGGGGGGGGGGGGGGGAACCAAAGAAATCTGGACCCCTTGAAGGTGGGGGACCACTGTAAATGTTGGACCACTCTTGAGGGGGAGACAAAAAAAATTACACCCCTTTATAGCGGAAAACCCCGCGCATTACTATAGCTCAAAGGGTTCGCCCGCGCTCAAATTCAACCTGCCTGGAGGGGGAGACATAAATTTCGACCCCTCTTGCGGGGGGGGGGGACCTAAAAATGCCGACCCGCTCACACGAAAATCCACCGACCCCTCCCTGTTCTTCAAAAAATTATCACTCCCTAAGAGAAGATGGAAGAAGGTGGCTTGTTGGAAACAATGCTCTGGATAACTCGACATTATAGAGAAGAAAGGACCTCTTACATTTTACCCTGACATTGAAATTCCAAGGAGCATAAATAACATTACATGTTTGTTTCACTGCATAGGCCTACTTCCCACCCCTCACACATGCAATCATAGTTATGTAGATGGAAAAAATTGTTTATCAGTGGATAGGGGCCGAGGGTTGGAGGGGAGTAAAATTAATTCTTAAACCCATTTAGGGTCACAGGGACACTGAATTATTTATGGGGGTCGACCCCTAAAATCGACATGACGACATGGGCAATTTGAGCCTAAGTCACATGGGACGTGAGAAATCTACTAGATAGTGACATGGGACATGAGCATTTCTTAAAATCGACATGGCGACATGAGCATTTCTTAAAATCGACATGGCGACATGAGCATTTCTCAAAATCGACATGGCGACATGGGCATTTCTTAAAATCGACATGTGACATGGGGACCCCCCCCTCGAGACCCCCTTATTTGGGTCTTCAAATCTACCATCATTTGTGGCAACGAGCCAAATCAGAAATCAAAACAAAACTAAAATATGGTTATCCTGTTATTGAAATACCTGTTGTCCTCCACCCCCCCCCCCTCCCACACACACACACACACGGCTGGGAGGCTGTCACCAAGTGATGTGATCCCTCTACACATGTCTTGTCTTTAGTTACACCCAAACACCTCCCCCTGACGTCACTGTCTACCCCTGCTGCACCAGGCCCTGTATTATCATGTTGCTAAGTCCCAGATTCCCTCACATGTTGACTTCCAGTCGCTGGGGTGCTACCCACAGCTGCTTGTGGTGGGCTCACTTATACTGAGCTACTCGCCGCTCATCTAATCACAGATTTTCTCACATGCTCACATAGTAGGCTGTATCTCATGAGATCGCAACAATTGAAACGTCTTTGACCGGGTGCCAGCTTTGACCGGGTGCCAGCTTTCACCGGGTGCCAGCTTTCACCGGGTGCCAGCTTTCACCGGCCACCATTAAAAAGATATATATTTAAGAAAAATGAATTTCTTTTTGATATGTAAGGGATAAAATAAAGAAAATGGTGGTGGTTGTATCTTCATATATGGCATTGCCTGCCCTAAAAAACCGTTTTATGTCAGCCGGTCAAAGCTGGCACCTGGTCAAAGACGTCACCCGGTCAAAGCTGGTACCCGGTCAAAGATGTATCAATTGGCCCGATTTCATGAGACACAACCAGTATAAACACACTGAATTGTTCTCAAAGATCGAGTGACTGAATTTACTCACAGGCATGTTTACATACTTAGTCATAGATGTATGAACAGCGTTATTGCAGATGCTGCTCCCCGGCACGTTAGCGTCAACTTGTGGACAGCTTTGGCAACCCAAATTAGTACATGTAGTTCCGGGTGGGCGCAGGGTGGTCCATGCAAGTTGACGCTAATTTGCTGAGGCACATCATGCCACAGAGATAGCTAGACCTAATCAGATGGACAGTTACTAACGTACTCACAGAGTTATTATGGTTTGATTATTCAATTATACCCACAATCCAGTAAACAAAAAACGTTATACAACATTATATAACGTTATAAGACGTTATATATATAACGTCTCTCTAAGTGAGTGGTCATTTTTTAACAACAGGGGGAGGTTGGTGGATTTTCGCGTGAGCGTGTCGACATTTTTTCGGTCCCCCCATGGGAAGGGTCAAAATTTTTTTGGTCCCCCCCTCAGGCAAGTTGAAATTGAGCGCGGCTGACCCCTTTGAGCTATAGTAACACGCGGGCTTTTTCGCTAAAAAGGGGTGCAATATTTTTGCCCGCCCCCCCTCGAGAGGGGTCCAATTTTTTTTGGTCCGCCCCCTTCAAGGGGTCCAAATTATTTTGGTCCCACCCCAAATCCACCAACCCCCCCCCCCTGTTGTTAAAAAATGACCACTCCCTAAGGCTCCTTACTATGGCAGAACGTAAAATGTTATTTTGACGTAAAATAACGTGTTATTCTTGTTAGCTGGGACGGTTACCAAGTAACCCTGTATATTAGAATACTCCCAGAGTACAAGATAACTGCCATGGTTACAAAGACGGAGTTACTCCCCAGGGTGGGCACTGAGTCTCTGAGGGTAGATAACAACTGCCGCCCTACCGCCCCTCTTATCAGAGGTTGGGAAATTTGACCGCCCTACTTCTCAGAGGCTGGGAGATTTGACCGCCCTACATATCAGAGGTTGGGAGATTTGACTGCCCTACTTTACAGATTTTGGGAGATTTGATGATATGATTTTGACCGCCCTACTTATCAGGGACTTGACGACATCTGACTGCCCCCCCTTTTCAGGATCTGATGGAAATTCACCGCCACCGCTTTTCAGAATCGTGCTGCAGTGGTTATCCAATACATGGTGGAGTGCCCCCCCCCCCGGAGTTACTCACTGAGTTACTCATTATAGTAATTCACTGCAACCAGGTCACTCACACAGTGTTACTCACACAGTTCTTGGAATACATCGTCTCCACCTTAAGGGCAGGAGCTGTGGTAGTTCGATTTGGAAAATCCAGGGTCACCAAAAAACACCTAGGAAATAGAATTAATGGGGAGGGAGGATGGCAAAGATTGCATATATGCTTATTATGTTCAATGTTTTAGATTAGTTAGTTTACATATATTATTACAACAGATAATATACAATCAAAAGATGCAGGGTCTGGCCTCACTACCTAAGGGAGTGATCATTTGTTATCAATAGGGGGGAGGGGCAAAAGAATTTGGACCCCTTGACGGGGGTGTGTGAAAATCTTTTAGCCTGTTTTGAGCAAAAAAGCCCGCACGTTACTATGCCTCAAAGGGCCCGCGAACGCTGATTTTCGACCTGTAAGGGGAAGGGGTGTAAACATTTTCGTGCGCTCCCCACGGAAACCCACCACCACCCCCCCTGTTGTTAAAAAATGATCACTCCCTAAGTTGTTTTGAATGCCGGCAAGCAGCTGATAACATGTTTGTCATGAAGGGCTTGAAAGGGATGTTTATTCTGTGACGTAGCCTGCCGTATACGATAGCATGGGTCCTTGTAGTAAAGCAACAGCTGCTCAATCAAAACAAGAGCAACTCGAGGAATTTGGACAAACAAGAAGTATGGTACCTACTAGCCTGAAAGGGTTGCCAGAGGCATTTACACCATATAACCACAATTATGCCTTAAAAGTAATGATTACATGAATAAGCTATGTCACCTACCTCACGTCCCCCCCCCCCCGTTTTTCCCCCTTACAACTTCATGGTATGCATACACTGAAAAGGTAAACTTGTCTCCAGACTCATCGAAGAGACTATCATAAAATAAACGATATAAAAGTTATCTAACCTATCAGGTTACCATCCCACAAATAGAATCTGGACCTGGCAAATGTCGGGTTTTGGGCTGGCACATGCCAAGTGGGTCTTCTATTTCCAGCTAGAAGACCCGCTTCCTTGTCACTTAGACAAGTTTTTGACTCGTGTATTTTATGACCGTCACTTCAAAGAGTCTGGAGACAAGTTTACTTTTTGAGTGTATCGGTAACCATTTAAGGACGGCATTCTGCCTCACGTTTTTAACGCACTGCCTAAGTCGTTGTTGTCATAGTGACCAAATTTGTACAATATAGAGCAAAGAAAAGAACTAGGCTCCTTTTTATGTAGAATACAATAGACTTGTTGAGGAGAATTGATAGAAGGGCCCACAAGTAACAACTTGGTTTGATAATTAGCATAGTTATGCTAATTAGACAAAGATATCTCTAAGAATATATAGAGCTTTTTAAGTGTTTAGAATTGATTAGAGAAACTGTGGAGTGGGTGTGATAATTTTATTTGATATTTCCTAGTTTTGCATGTTATCAGCGGTACAGTCAAGAGGTATCAGGATATCTGTAATGGCAGGGGCGGACCCAGGAATTTGAAAAGGGGGGGGGGGGTCCACCAAATACCAATATTCCAAAAAGTGACACACTGTGACTCGCGGCGGATCAAATTATCATTAAAAAAATCTAAATTTTTTCGCAAAAGTGGGACTCCAGGACTCTCTCCCCCCCCTGGATCCCTGTGAAATGCTATTGTCATGTATAAGCTAAGTACTCAAGGAGCATTATTCCATGTACTGGTCTACCAATGCCCCATATCAGTGTAAGTGTGGGTGTCAGGTGGAATTTTGGCTTAACATTGAGAGCGGAACCATGACTGGCGTTGATGTTACATGTCTCTACCCACGTAGGGCATATTGTATTTTAGCACGTAGGGCATATTGCATTCTGTTTTTAAAACATGTAGTATTGTGTATTCATCCAGAAGGAGCTAGTTCAAGGAACTGTTAGCGGACACCTAATCAAACAAGGGGAGATACCAACGGAAACAGGGGTAAAAGCAGCAACTGGTGACTCTGGGGAGTGATAGAAACAGGATGGTGTATGTACCCGATCCTGGACACTTCTACTCACCCAGAATTGCTTGAGAGTCTGGCCATGCTGGATCCTAATGCTAGAGTCTGGCCATGCTGGACTCTGGGAAGAGTTTCTTTCAGCCTGCAAGAGTCCAGCATGGTCAGACTCTAGCATGAGGGTCCAGCATGGACAGACTCTCAAGCAATTCTGGGTGAGTAGAGGCTCTAGATGAAGGTCCAGTATAGCCTGACCCTCACTGGAATGGCCCTTGACCCATCTATTATAGTCTAGCAGTGCCTGACCCTTGTATGAGAGTGCGACATTGGCTGACGCTGATATTTGCCTGGGTGTACTTGTGACGTTGACTGTAAAGAAGGTCCAGCATTGCCTGACATTCATGCCAGTGTGAGTCTAGCATTGCCTGACTTGAAATCACTCCAGCAGGGTCCAAAAAGCCAGATTTTTATAGGAGTGAAAGTCAGGCAATGTTGGACTATGTATGTCTTACCCTCGTTACACAGAAAGTCAGGCACTACCTACGCCTTACTGTAGCGAGAGTCCAGCAGTGTTCAATAGAGAGATTTAACCACTCACCAGGAGATATCATAAGTAATGGTATATCTTAAAGCCACTATACCAGAGCCAGCAACAGGCACATAACCCCTTGAAAGGCTGTGCCGATCATATATGCATAAGTGATCCTTGTATCTTACTGTATAAACATAGTATAAACCTACAGGAATGGTGTCTTACACCCTACCATTATGTTCAATACTACACTGTGTCCCCACCTGGTGGCAAACAAAGAAGGGTCAGACTAACTGACCCTTATTTCAGAGTCAGGCATTGACTCATATTTTCTCGTTCACTTCCGGTGGACCGAGCAATGACAGTGCACACATGGGGTTGTCTAGTCCACGACACTTTCTTGTGTGCCATCTGTATCGCACACATCCCAGTAAACAAATAATGTTATATACCATTTTATAACGTTATATAACGTTATATAACGTTATATGTCAACGTTTTTCTAAGGCTCTTTATTATGGCATAACATTATGTAAAGTTTAAAACATTATTTTGACGTAAACTAACGTCATTTTGTTAGCTGGGATTGGTATACAGAACTTTTATTCAATGCAAAACATAGTAAGCGGCAGGGTTGTGTAGAATGGTTCACAGTACCTTTGTATAAAGTTCAATGGGAGAACAGAATATGTGATTTGTTGATACAAGAAAGTGAAACAAAGTTTGACATGTTTTTTGGCTAAGTAAAAATGCGATTTTGCAGGTATAGTGAAGATCTTGTGATATGGATAGTAATGAAATATGATTGTGTGAAGTTGAACAATTGAAATTGTCTTAATCAAGGTTTAGAATCGCCTCACTAGACTCAGGGGTACACCCTGAGTCAAAACCCCACAGCAAATATGGACAGTATAAAAGTGTGCAAACAATGAGGGGATGGGGGTTAGGAAACAACCAGCTTATGTCTCCTTTAATAACTAGGGGTGAATCTTCCGTTTCTGTTATAACATATTTCTATTGAATGACATTTCGCTGGGCTAGAATCCTGGGTCAGCTTTCTGTCTGTATGACCCAACACGACGTGGGGGTGGGGTGGGACATGGGACATGAGTTGGGACATGGGACATAGGTTGGGACAAGAGATTGGACATGAGTTGGGACATGAAATGAAACATGAGTTGGGACATGGGACATGAGTTGGGATATGCATTGGGAAATGGGATGGGACATGAGTTGGGACATGGGACATGAGATGGAACACCCTGGCCCTGAGTCATTTGTGATGTAAATCACACGTTCAATCTTTTTGGAAGCACAGCTAGCTGGGTTTTTTTCACTGTGGATTGCTTATAAGGCGCTTCCAGTTGTTGTCTCCGTATATACTTGAGTATAATGTGATTGAACAGGCACTTGTGAATACCTGTATTGTATAGAAGTGAAAGGATGAGTGTATCTTTTGCTCTCTACTCCACATCAACTTTGACGGCCATTGAAAGACTCAACTTGTTGTGATGTTAACAGTCAATAAAAGCAAATCAAATGCAAACACAAACTCCTACCACTCACCTCCAGGGTAGAACTACACTCAAAAAATAAACTTGTCTCCAGATTCTTCAATTTAAGTGACGGTCATAAAATAAACGAGTCAAAAACCCGTCTATTTAAGTGACAAGGAAGCGGGTCTTCTAGCTGGAGATAGGAGACCCACTTGGCCTGTGCCAGCCCAAAACCCGACATTTGCAAGGTCCAGATTCTATTTGTGGGATGGTAACCTGATAGGTTAGACAACCTTTGACTCGTTTATTTTATGATAGTAACTTTGACAAGTCTGGAGACAAGTTTACTTTTTCAGTGTAGGAGGCAGCCGTATTATGTTGCAGGTTTAGTCTACCAACAGCTTAGCAGTTGAAAGGTTAGAGGGAGTACTATGGCCCCAGCCCAGGCTTGGTGTACCCAGGGTGGGTGGTGGCACTACAGGCAACAATTTGTTTGTAGGACCTTATCACCTGTCTGCCCTCAACCAGACTGATGCTAACCCCAGTGTGCCCCCTGACATGTAACCACTGCTCGGGGGGAGAGCTACAATCTCCACCTGTCAGGCTGCATGAGGGGGCCACACCATGGGGGGAGGTCACTCTTTGATGCTAGGTACCAACAGCGAAACTACAGCCCCCCCCCATATTTGGTCATTTGACATCCCCTTGAAAATGTGCATAGTTTTTACAGCCCCCTATTTTCTAAACGTCAGCTGACAGCCCACTGTTAATAGGCCTCTTCCATTATAATGAGGTTATTTAGGAATTATATCGATTACTTAAGTCATGTATGAGATTTGAGGGTTCATTATTTCGATTTTAATTGTGACAGCCTCTGATTTAGTACTTTCCAGTCATTGACAGCCCCTAATTTATTACTTTTATGTGATTAACAGCCCCCCTTTTTTCTTGCTTCGGCACGCGCACAGCAACAGCTCTTCGGAGCGTTACCGCAGTTGGTACCCATTCCTATATTGAGTACCCCCCCCCGGGGGCCACACTGGCACAAACCCACTCTCTTAAAGCCCTCCCCCCACCCCCCACCCCTAAATAAAAGCAGAAAATAAAGAGAAAATGAAAGTGGATATACAACTGGGAATTAGAAAGAGATTAAAAGGTAGGTAGTTATAGGGTTATATGTATAAAGGATGTTTGAAAATGCAATTATGACCTTTAAGAAATATGTAGGTTATTTACTGATAACCTAGTCGTGGATGAATTCACCATTTATTGCATATAATGCCTGCAACGGCAGGTCATCATATATCCATAATTGAGATAAGTAAAAAAAAAGTGGTTCCTCAAAATTTGGCAAACAAAAAAAGAAGTTTTCCCCAAAACCAGATTTTGATGATGCGCGCGATGATGAGAAACCATTTTATTTTTTTGAGTGGCCTTACTAAGCACCTGTCGAACATAAGACCCTGCAGATCTAGGCTTTTTTGAAACTGATTGCACTGTTCCCTACAATAAGGGTCGGGGTGATTGTATATCATAACTATGTGCAAGGGTAGGCAGGTTACCAGATTCATATCAATTGATTAGATTCTATTCCAGGACTACCCAGGGTGACCATGCACATTCAAACATTCACGAGCAGCAGATGGAGCAGAATGACTCTCTTTTGTTAGTGTCCAACTTTCCCTGACTCATTTTTGGAAAGGAGTCAGAGAATACTGGACTCGGGAGGGAGAGAGTATATCATTCCCTGACTCCATTTGAAATGCATAAAGCAATGCAGAATACTCTCTAGATAGAGTCCTGCCTAGCTGTCTCTCTTCTAAAAGAAAAAGAGTCAGGCCATGCAAAATAGAGTCACGATGACTCCCTTTATTTTCTTTGCGTAGCCAACGATGGCAGGGGCGGGTCCAGGAGCTTGGCAGGTGTCCAGTGGACGGGCTGGGTGGTAGTAGGGGTTACCTAAGGCTGTTTGTAGAGGGTGGTGGTGTGTGTGTGTGTGTCGGGGTGGGGGGGGGGGGGTTGTTCCTCCATGGGGTGAGAAGGGAGGTCAGACGGCAGCGGTCAGACTTGGGTCTAGACTGGCAGCGTCTGGTCCGAGAGGTGTTCGTAAGGTCAAGGCACCGTGCGGCCTGCCACACCCAGTAACCCCGTGATGCCTAGAAGTGAGCTCTTCTGGTCTTCTGCCGCTGTTATAGCCTGGGTACTGAGAATTGCAGTGCAGTTCTCTTGCCATGAACTGGAAAGTATTGTTGGGGACTACACATTTATAGTACATTTTGTGGGGGTCTGGATGAGGGGTCCCCATGTCGATTGTCGATATTAAAAAATGGCCATGTCACATGTCAATGTCGCTTAAAATGCCCATGTCCCATGTCGATTTTAAGAATTGCTCATGTCGCCTGTCACTATGTTTTTCTAGCCTCATGTCGAATGTCACTAGGTCTCATGCCGATTGTCGATTTTAAGAAATAGCCATGACGCCATGTCGAATTTGGTGGTCCACACCCATTTTTGTAGTTGTATAATATTATACTCTGTAAAGGCTAGTCTAAAACCCTGCCCCCCCCCCCCCCCCCCCATCCTAGCTAGACACCCATGTATTACGATACATGTATTGTTTTCCGACCTATGGCATTGTCCTTACTACACACAATGTTTATATACTTACTAGTAATAGGCCTAGGTCTGGGGCATTGTTGTATGTCCTACTAAACTTGTCAGTTAATCTATTGCATATAGGTTCGATCATACGATATATGTAACACAACATCCAAGGGAAGGGAATAGTAGTATATGAAGTACTGTACACGCCCTACGCAGTTAGAGCTCCTGTCATGCTTTCTGCGTTACCACCAATGAGTTGACTTGCTTTAAATACATGTCTTCAAGTGTAACTACATACTAGTATTCGGACCTTGCCGGAGGGGGCGTGGCAAGGGGGTGGGCGTGGAGGGAAGAGGGTGGGCATGCCCCCCTCACCCATACACACCCTCTTTTGACCAATCCCAAATAGGTACCTATATAACGGTCAAGAGATAAGGTACAAAAAAAGGCTCAACACCCTCCTCTGCCCCCACCCCCTCCCTATCTTTAAACTGCTTGCCACGTCCCCTCATATTGACATAGGTGGGATATGATTGATATAAGAGGCAATAGGGCCGCACCGTGAATTACGCCCTTTATTGTCCATGCAAACCTGGCCATGAACTCCCTGCATCCTAACAACCATGTAGTCAGCATGATGCATCAATGAAGCATGCATGGATGTACTAGTGGTCAGCATGAAGCATGAATGAGGCATGCATGCATGTATGCACTAGTGGTCAGCATGATGCATCAATGAAGCATGTATGCATGTACTAGTGGTCAGCATGATGCATCAATGAAGCATGTATGGATGTACTAGTGGTCAGCATGAAGCATGAATGAGGCATGCATGCATGTATGCACTAGTGGTCAGCATGATGCATCAATGAAGCATGTATGCATGTACTAGTGGTCAGCATGATGCATCAATGAAGCATGCATGGATGTACTAGTGGTCAGCATGAAGCATGAATGAGGCATGCATGCATGTATGCACTAGTGGACAGCATGGATGCCAACAGGCGAGTAGACTCACCAGAGCTGCATCCATGCATCATATTATGAGACAAGAGTCATAACACATTAAAGCAATATTTGGCATTTCAATGGTTGAACTTATTTTTGGGATCAAAGCCAACATCATCCAAACTATAATGTATTACTACCCTCAAGTTGGGTTGACATTTTGTGCGCCCCAAGCAAGTCTACGTCCAAACCCAGTGCATCCCAGTAAACCTAAATCCCCTCATGACCCCCTCCCCCCCCCCCCCCGCATCAGAAGTAAACAGCAGCGCCCCTCACTTGTTGGATCCTTGACCCTAGGTCGACCACCTGGTGGGGAAGCGGGAATTAACGAGAGTTTGCCGCATCGCCACCTGGTAGCGTAAATAAACACTGGAATCAAGTCATGTGACCTGCCCTCTAGTCATACTGCGTCGCAAAAAGGATGACTATGGTTAATAGTCTGAGTTGTGACTATACAGGCCTCTTTTTAAAGTTAATATATCCGCCGGGGTCACTAAAAGTTCAGCAACATTTAACCTACAGCAGAACTGTCTTGTGAACTGGGTAGCTTAACCCTTTAAGGACGGCATGATTCCTTAATGTTCTTGATCGTCCTGCATTAAAAGCATCATGCCCACCCTATGAGTTGAGACACTCCCAGAGGGTGACGGTCGGCATGGTGCACCGATGCAGCCCCGGTGAGTTACTCGCCAGGGCTGCATTGGTGCATCATGACGACAAATGCCATCTTTTAGCGACATGTGTCCTTAAGGAGTGAAATAGGTGGTGGAGAAAGTTGGATTGGACCAGCTCCTAAATTGGACCCCTCACCATTCTCAGACACGGAACGATGTTGCTGATGTTCAAAGTACCAAGAATGAGTCGCGAATTGGCACATTGAGTGGATTATGACTTACTGATTCATCCAATAACTAGGAACATCACAAAATTGTTGGATATTCTTGTTAAAAGATTGGCTAAAATCTAGAAACATATGCAAAGTAAAGGATGCTTGGGTCGACCCCTTTTTTCAGGCCTAGGCATTTACACATTTCATATGTAACTATTATGCCATTGAGGAGGCAGGGAACACAATTTCAGACGCAATTCCGGGCTTGTTCCCATTCACAGAGCAGGGAGACCTAGTTCTAGATCTGCCACCTCCAACAAAGGTACCTCAATACGCATTGTTGATTTATAAATCATTGTGATCCAAAAATAAACAGCATTTCTCAGAACTCTGAGTTGTATCTGGTGACGTCACAGTCTCGTTGTGCGTCACGTGATAGCGCGGGTTGGTGGCGCCCCGTGCGGCAGGAATGTGTGTGATTTGTGACCTGCTCAGGTTGCTGACTGTGGCCGATAGGGGGCACTAGGAGGTATTGAAATGTGCCCTCCGCATGGTTGCTACTAGACTACATGGTGGGGGAGGGGCCCTACGCTCGTTCCCAAATCCTTCCGAAGGAAGGCTCTGGTAACAGCCAATTGACCTTAAACTTTGGATTTTGCTGGGTCTGGGCAACCCTTGCTGGTAGGCTGGAACCAGCGAACAGGAACAGGAAATGGAACCAGAATGTATGATTGTAGTTTTAGGTAGATTTACCATCAGCCTTTCTGGTTCCATTTCCTGTTCCTGTTCGCTGGTTCCAAGCTACCAGAAGGGGTTGCCCAGACCCAGCAAAATCCCAACATTTGGCAGTTACCAGAGCCTTCCTTCGGAAGGATTTGGGAACGAGTAGAGGGGCCCATGCATAGGGTGCATACAATATCACTAATTAGCCCGGGCTTATTAGGCTTAAAGATGCATTACCAACTAATTTTGGGTGATTTTATATTTTCATTATTATATTTATATAAACGACACAACTAGAACGACAGAACATTATATTTAAAGGCTTTTATTTACCATTAGTAACAAGATCACAACGTTTCAACCCAAACAGGCCTTCATCAGATATTTTCATTATTTTTCCATATATCAAGTGCCTGTAAGTCTATATGAGAAATTTGGAGTCTGTTATTTCTCTTTTAACAAGTGAACATGGCCATAATAGCATGCAAAAGATATAACTGCGAGCCACCAGAAATGAAACATGCAGTGGGGCCATTATGAACAATCAAAACACATAGGCTCTCACAGTGAATTAATAGGTCTACCAGAGAGCCCTCCAATCAGCAATTCATCTGGATTTCATTGCACATGGCTTTCCTATGATAAGGGGGCCTGTCAGTTGATAAGGAAATTACAATGGAAGTCTATATTGGGTTTATTTCATTACTTGATTTTGGGTCGATTTAGGTGGTAATGTATCTTTAAAGCAGGAGGTACTTTTGGTTTCCAGTAGTTTATACTGTACAGCTACACTACAGTAGGTACTGTATCCCCAACAGTACCCATACTGTTCCTGTTTAAGGTATTATATACTGTAGGTGTCTACAGTAGTTTATGCCATTATTTTAGACTAGCTATCAGACAAAAGAAGTTAGCACCTACGGGAATCGAACTACCTACCTTCCAATCCAAGGTCCATTGCTCTACTAACTGAGCTAGCGGGGCTGGCTGTATATTCTCATGGTCAGAATAAGCTTTTCAATTCACATGACACCAGGGAGTTGGAGAATGGGAAAGAGAGTTAGGGAGAGGCATGAGGAGAAGGGGAGAGAGAGAGCTTGAATGTGTATAAGCTATATAAATAGATGGATAGAGACAGAGAAGGGGGAACCCAGTAGCATGAACATAATTACTTTATTAGAGCCACATGGATTTTGATAATCATAAAGTAAGACCATAGATCTATCTCAAACAATCTCAAAACTAGGGACCTTTAGAAACGATGACATAGTTCATTATACACAGATGTAGTCTATGCTTCTAGCATTGCTAAAGTCTACGTTTAATGAGCTAAGTCAGGTTTGCTAAAGGTCCCTAGCATCTCTTTCTTACCTGCTCCCTCATTCATAGGAATCAGCAGGCTTTTCATCATAGTACCATACAACTGTCCAGCTAGCTCAGATAGCAGAGCATTGGACTGTGGGTCTGAAGGTTGATGGTTCTAATCCCAGTGAAGTTTCTCAAATGTAATGCATTATGTCAAAGGGTGTTGAAACATATTCAGTTTTTTTTTATACCTGGTTCATATCAATGCCCTGTTATACCACAGCGATTGTGTAACAGTAGATTATATTGTGGACTGCAACAGTACTGACTACTGTAGTAAGCCTATGTGTGTTTACAGTAGGTGAGTCTGTTCAGGAACAGTCTGTGATACTGGAAACCAAAAATACCTCCTTTTATACTGTAAATCTACGGTGGATTTAGCTGTGCAGCTACACTAACTTCTGACAGTGTAGGATTGAACTCCCTTCATCATTAAATGCAGGTTCCATCACATATAAATTCTACCACTTCAAAATATATGGTACCAGCTACCATGGTCATGACAGGAAACTATAATGGGCAGTTGAGAAGAAATATAAGATAGTCCTACTCGCAGTGTCAATTTTAGTTCTTGTATCAAAATGGGCCAAAATGTACTAATGTAATCTTTCTGCATAAAACAACGGAGTTCTCCAAACCATTCTATTCTGTAATGCTTCTCTATTTGTAATTACACATGTAATTGACTCAGGTAGTTCTGCGATCAGAGTCTTATGCGACGGCTCTGAGTCTTTTGTGATTGGGATCACTTGCTAGATTTTTCGAAAGCAACGTTTTTAAGCTTATATCCAGAGCTACTACAAAAAACGTTGATCAGTTGCTAAATTTCACTTGATCATTCTAATTAGATATGAATATGATTTTTAAAATTGTACTGCTGCAAAGAGTTATGCCAGTTATAGCCCTATGACAAACCAAGTAGGATGAGGTCGGTGATGGGTGTGGACCACTAAATTCGACACGGTGACATTTTTTGGCTTTAATAGTGACATGCGACATGAGGAAAATAAGAGATAGTGACATGGGATATTTTCTTAAAATCAACATGGTGACATGGCCATTTCTTTTAAATCGACAGGATGACATGGCCATTTCTTAAAATCGACAGGGAAAATTGGGACCCCCCCCCCATCTAGACCCCCTTGATGTAGTGCACGGGATTGAGTGGATTGTGGGGGTGGTGTTAGGGCTGAGGTGACAAAGGTTGGATCTGGATCCCAGAGCGGAAGGTACGTGCTGCCATCCAGCCCCGCCACACCCCTAACATAGAGACTATTTATAGCGCCTGTGTTGTGATACTACACGTGTCAGGGGGCACGGGTGTGGAGGGGCAGGTGCTAGGGACACAAAGGGCAAGGACAGAAGCACAGGACAGGTATAGGACATGGACAGGAGCACAGGACAGGTATAGGACAAGGACAGGAGCACAGGACAGGTATAGGACAAGGACAGGAGCACAGGACAGAAAGGGCAAAGACAGAAGCACAGGACAGGTATAGGACAGGGACAGAAGCACAGGACAGGTGTAGGACAAGGACAGAAGCACAGGACAGAAAGGGAAAGGACAGACGCACAGGACAGGTATAGGACAGGGACAGAAGCACAGGACAGGTATATGACAGGGACAGAAGCACAGGACAGGTATAGGACAGGGACAGGAGCACAGGACAGGTATAGGACAAGGACAGGAGCACAGGACAGGTATAGGACAGGGACAGGAGCACAGGACAGGTATAGGACAGGGACAGGAGCAGAGGACAGGTATAGGACAGGGACAGAAGCACAGGACAGGTATAGGACAGGGACAGGAGCACAGGACAGGTATAGGACAGGGGACAGAAGCACAGGACAGGTATAGGACAGGGACAGAAGCACAGGACAGGTATAGGACAGGGACAGGAGCACAGGACAGGTATAGGACAGGGACAGAAGCACAGGACAGGTATAGGACAGGGACAGAAGCACAGGACAGGTATAGGACAGGGACAGGAGCACAGGACAGGTATAGGACAGGGACAGGAGCAGAGGACAGGTATAGGACAGGGACAGAAGCACAGGACAGGTATAGGACAGGGACAGGAGCACAGGACAGGTATAGGACAGGGGACAGAAGCACAGGACAGGTATAGGACAGGGACAGAAGCACAGGACAGGTATAGGACAGGGACAGGAGCACAGGACAGGTATAGGACAGGGACAGAAGCACAGGACAGGTATAGGACAGGGACAGAAGCACAGGACAGGTATAGGACAGGGACAGAAGCACAGGACAGGTATAGGACAAGGACAAGGACAGGGACAGGAGCACAGGACAGGACAGGTATAGGATAAGGACAGGGGGTAAAGGTGGGAGTACTAAAGCAGATAGGCCGGATCTGGGTCCTTGGGCTGGGTACTAGCCCTACTCTGGAACTATCCCTGGTATGTAGGACCAGGTAAATAAGAGAACACTTGCTATCCCTTGAAAAGAGATCGGGGTGTGCCCCGGTAGCGGTTTTCTCCCTCACCTCATAGATGCGGTCATTCAAATTATTTATATATTCGATCATCCATAGATGCGGTCACTGTTGTATTGTGCAAGCAGCATAAGTATCTGTCTTACCACAAGGCAAGACTACTACTATTTGTGGAAGGCTACCTTGCTAACTAGTTTGCTAAACTATGACTAACCTTTCAGTAACCAGCAATCCACAGGAATTCCACACCAGGTAACAGCACAAGCAAATCATGAGATAGTTATCTATATGACAAGATAGTAATTGCACTTGTTATCATGCTTAAAGGAAACATTTTCTAATATTGAATATGATATGGGGTGTAACTTAATGTATGTATGTATCTACTTAGCTGGATCTTTTTTTAAAGACGGTTCAACCTTTTCCAGTGAGGTTTTCTGAATGGGACACCTTTTTTGTGCTTTTGAAAAATGCATTATCAATAGATAGGATAGGAACTTTGGGCACATGTTGCTTTAATGGTTTTGTACAATAATTGATAAAACCTACTAACTTTTGACTAACATTTGAGATTCATTATTTTCAGTGTGGGAGGCATGGCAGGGTAAAAGTGGGAATATAAGGCAGGGCAGGCCAATGGTCGGGGTATACCAGGACAGGTTTCCAGCTGGGTAGGAGTATCAAGCAGGGCAGGATTGTTAGGTCTTAATCTAATTTGCAAACAGCCATCATCTCGTGAAATGTTGAGGATATATGCAAGTATAGATGACATTTTTAGGGGGGACGTGTGCACTGAAAAAGTAAACTTGTCTCCGGACTCATCGAAGTGACTATCATAAAATAAACGAGTCAAAAGTTGTCTAACCTATCAGGTTACCATCCCACAAATAGAATCTGGAGCTGGCAAATGTCAGGTTATGGGCTGGCACATGCCAAGTGGGTCTTCTATCTCTAGCTAGAAGACCCGCTTCCTTGTCACTTAGACGAGTTTTTGACTTGTTTATTTTATGACAGTCACTTGGAAGAGTCTGGAGACAAGTTTACTTTTTGAGTGTCTGAACCTGTTGTGACCTCTAGCATGTACAGGACAGCAGAAGACAGTGTGTGTACTAATATAACCTTGTAGATGTGCTCTGTGGGAGAGACCACACCCTTGGTTACCACCTGTCCGTCTGTCTGTTTGTCTTCTGTGTCCTTGGCTACCACAACCACCTAGTGAGGTACACGTGCTCAGCCCACACCTTACACCAACTAAATCAGCTGAGCATGCACTTATACTATAAATAGAAGAGAGCTGAGCATGCACTTATGCTATAAAGAGAAGAGAGCTGAGCATGCACTTATGCTCTAAAGAGAAGAGGGCTGAGCATGATATAAAAAGACCTTTTTAACATTTTGTGCATATGGCCATACAAACAGTACATGTCAAACATGTGATTATTCTTGGAAATCAACATTTAAAGAATGGTTCACTTTAGAGTGGGTTCCACCTGGGCTCACTCTCGGCAGGATGGGCTACAACAATCTTGGGATTTCCATGGGAGTTAAGCTCATGTTTAATTAGCTCATTTATATATATACGTCCCATGGTCGGTGGACAAAAAGCTGGAAAATGTGAAAATGGGCCAAAGGCAGGACAGCAAGGTTGGTTCCACCTGGGCTAAGGCAACTGACCCAACTTCCTCAGCATCAAGACAGGACCTGCTCATCTAGCTGTGTTTACAGCTATAAATTACTCTTTGCATGTCTTGTATCGAATCATTTATTTTTCGTTCACTAAGGGAGTGGTCATTTTTTAACAACATGGGGGGGGGGGGGTTGGTGGATTGGGGGGGGGGGGGACCAGAATGTGGACCCCTTGAAGGGGAGGACCAAAAAAATGTGGACCCCTCTTGAGGGGGGACCAAAGAAATTGCACCCCTTTTAATCGAAAAAGCCTGTGTGTTACTATAGCTCAAAGGGGTCGGCCGCCTAATTTCAACTTGCCTGAGGGGGGAACCAAAAGAATTTCGACCCCTACCGTGGGGGTGGGGGACCAAAGAAATGTCAACCCCCTTGCGCAAATATCCACCGACCCCCCCCCCCCTGTTGTTAGAAAATGACCACTCCCTTAGTACAAAGTGTATTCATCATTTCAAGCAAAATTAATGGCAATAAAGACAATTTTGTACTTTTACAGCTAATTATGTCAGAGGGATATACAGGGCAAAATGTGAGCATGAGGGAGACTCCTGCAAAACCCTTTGAAGTGGTTCTTTATCTTTGTTCGGCAGACCAAATGCTAAAACTTGCTGAAACATTGAAATTTGATAACTTTTGTCCCATTGATTTCCAGCGTTTAAAAAGGAGGGTGCCATATGTAAAGTCCTCTTCTTGATACCTAAACGCATTAAACTGTCACTCACTTAATCCATGCAGATACAATGTAGCAAATGTCGCTATATGTAGCTACTTATATTACATATTCTATATGTTGGTCCCATTATAGATAACGTATCTGTAACAGGGGGTAGACACATTCCCTGGGCTGCATCGGCCCACTCCTTTGACCTGTGTGTCTTGGGGGTCCCAGCCTCCCAGGCTCCCTGGTAGGTCACTAGGTCTTGACATCACATAAAGTCTTCATCCGTCCTTCCTGTGTCATGTAGCATCATCCCATTCTTCTCAAAACTCAAGTACAGCTGCACCCCCTCAGAATGAGGCATTTAAAGCTAAATAATTATACTTAAAGTACTGTATTTCTACATTTTCTACCAGAGTATAATTATTTACTGAGTTATTATGACAACTGGGTATAATAATAATAATAAAAATAATAATAATAAAAATAATGATAATAATAATGATAATAATAATGATAATAATAATGATAATAATAATAATAATAATGTTAATAACAATAATAATAATAATAATAATAATAATAATAATAATAATAATAATAATAATGATGCTGATGATAATAATAATAATGATATTAACAACAATAATAATAATAATAATGATAATAATAATAATAATAATGATATTAATAACAATAATAATAATGATGATGATAATAATAATGATAATAATGATAATAATAATAATAATAATAATAATAATAATAATAATAATAATAGTAACAATAATAATAATAACTATAATTATACAGGCGGGTGGCCGTTATGATAAGTACATTTACACATCACATGAGTCTCAACGGTAAACCCCAGAGAAAGCTCCACTTAGTCCTGTGTTGGGAAAGGACCCTTTTAATGATCCACCCATCTGGCACTCATTATTACAAATGTCTTTGAAGGGCGAGATTTATACTGTGTCTGTAAGGTGCACTGGTGCCCGAGTAAGCCCTTTAAGGGCCGCATAGTTCTTAAATGTCCCTTTCATAATCCATATACGTGTAACATGGGTAAAAATCGACACTTTCGACATGGCGACATGGGGGGGGGTTGTTAAAATTGACACATGCAATACGGGGGTTTAAAAATCGACGGACGCGAAATTATAGACCAGAATGTAAAGAATAAAAATCGACACGGCGACAATTTTTTTCACCCCACCGGTCAACGGGTCGAAATTTTTTACCCCCCCTACGGGTCGAAAATCGGCGTGCGCGCGGGCCCTTTGAAGCATAGTAACGCACGGGCTTTTTGGCCCAAAACAGATTAAATTTTTTTGACCCCAAATTTTTTACACCGCCCCCGGTCAAGGGGTCAAGGCGCGGGGCCCTTTGAAGCATAGTAACGCGCAGGCTTTTTGGCCCAAAACAGGTTAAATTTTTTTGACCCCAAATTTTTTACACCGCCCCCAATCAAGGGGTCCAAATTCTTTTGCCCCCCCCCCCTGTTGATAAAAAATGATCACTCCCTAATAAGACAAAGGGCACACAGCAGTAAGGCACTATGCGGCCCTTAAATGGTTAGGGGGACATGGCAACACGGACTGTATGGAATCTGACCTGGGATGGTTTAGTGCCGCTGGTTGTGCACGTGTGTGGGGGTTTGTCATGGTGACATGTAACTATGAATAGAAATGTGGTCCTGTTAGTAAACCAGGACTGCTGCAGATTTATGATGACATTGTCAGGGGTGGGCATACTTCATACAAGGCAGCTATACTCCATCTCCAGGTCCCTGCAGAAGGGGGCACTCTTGGCTACAGTACTGGGGTACAGAGGGGTCCCCCCGCCCCCCTGAGGTCGGAAAGTCGCCGAAATTAAGGGGTCCAGGTCGCAAAGTCACTTTTTGGACCCTGTAATCTGTTGTCAATTTAGTTCAAAAGTCGCCAGGTCGCTTATATTATTGTTTTAGGTCGAAAGTCGCCCCAGAACAGCCCAGGTCGCCAGGTCGCCTTTGACCCATCTGCAGCCACAGTACTGGGTATAGTGTCGACAATGAATGATAGTCGACATATTAAAGATGCTATGCCAAATAACTGGATAATTTTGTGACTTCCACAGTTGCCTCCATAGTGAGTTGGGTGAGAATGTGGAATCATTGTGAATAAGAGCATTGAGCATCTATACTCATTGATAAGAGTACACACTGTAAATGACCAAACTCTCAAGGATGGAGAATAGCACATGTTTACAAACATTCTACACCACTGTTGTTATTCCTATATATATACTCACCCAAAACATAGTCACAAACTCTATTGGGTTCATGTGGATATACCCAAGAGCAAAGTTAAAGTTATGAATAACCATGTGGACCTCCTGGGAGTGTCTTATCTCACAACACACAGTATTGAGACTAATAATACGTGTGATGACTTTTGCTCAGAAAGTCTTAGGCTGATCCAACTAGATACAAAATAATATTAATTATTGATTTGGCCTTGAATAGATATCCGTGTTTTATGTTCATCTCGCATATATTTTCTCACCCTGTAAGGAGAAGGGAATTTTAGAATTACAGAATTCCTCGGATCATGATATTATTTTGTGTTTGTATCATTAAACACTTATTATGTTGCAAAGGTTGGTACACTACTTCTTACCTGTTCTTCACTTCCCAGCTATAGATTTTTATGCATGATGCATCAGATACACATTTAAATTAGATTGTATGGAAAAGAAGTAATTGAGCCCCCTCTAGTTCTGATTTGGGGTCCCAGTCCCCTCTGTCCCTACGTTTTCCTATGTTTGAAAAGTGTGTGTATTGTGTTACAGGTCTTGACAAAT
This sequence comes from Harmothoe impar, assembly GCA_947462335.1. Lineage (NCBI taxonomy): Eukaryota > Metazoa > Annelida > Polychaeta > Phyllodocida > Polynoidae > Harmothoe > Harmothoe impar. The sequence goes on along the minus strand of OX381715.1, from coordinate 65,539,256 downwards.
ATTGGGATGGGGGGGGGGGGCAAACATATTCAGCCCCCCCCCCCTCCTCAGTGATTGCCCCCCCCCCCTTTCCTGCACCACTGCACTGGTGAGTCTACTCACCAGACCAGCACGAATACAACATGCCAGCTCGTATAGCATTACTATGATGTATAAACACTGCATTAGCTACTCACCAGGGCTGCATTTATGCATTATGACGAAAAATGGTTGTCGTGCATTAAGGCACTATGGTCCTTAAAGGGGGGAAGGCAATGCACCAATATGCTGGTTATTAATACATTTCATATTTATTACGTATTTTGAATGTATTATTAGACCCATTAAAAAACCTTAAGAAAAAAGGGGGGCAATACAACACCAAAATATGGCTGGTGCCAGGAGCTTTAACATTGAAACAAGAATAGAGAAGAAGACCCCTTACCCGCCCTTACCCGCCTTTACCCCACCCTATCCTGCCATTCCCATAACCACTTCCCCCAGCAGAGTGTGTTTATAACAAGTTCCCTTTCCTGGTAACCCGGTCCAAAACACTTTTGTTATACTCTGTGGATTATAAAAAGTGTGATCTCTATTTGGATCAGAGTCGTTTATTGCTCAACTCAAAAGCATTGTATACGGAAACGTTTTCTAAATAGTTACACATAGTGACTCCTTGACTTCCTTTCACAATATTGTGTAGATTATATGTGAAATGATAAATAATGATAAATATGTACATCTTATTAGCTCATTATTTGCAGGAACATTATTAGTGTTGTATTTGTCTGACCGCAAACGGGAGCATCGATCTGGCATTAAAAAGTAGATGCTATGAAACGCTATTCTATCATTTTAGACACTACATGATTATATGTAAAAGGAACAACTAGGGCTGGGCCACATAGGAAAACAATTATGTAGAAAAGAAGGACGAGAGTGCTAGTTTACATGGAAGATCAGAAAGTGGAGTGAACAATTCCCTTTTTATTGCGAGGACAAGGTCCATGTCCCAATACCCTACACCCTGAAGTATAACACATAAGTCAAGCGTACTCCCTATTCCAATGGTAGACTTGCTTGTGGCATTTCTACTATTACTTAGATCACAGAAGTAAGCCTCTAATTTCATGCTCACATCCATCAATTTGATAAGATCACACAAATCGGTAGGAGAACGTTCAGAAAATGACATGGGGTGGGCGTTACCTGGAGCATCCATTTCTGCCCAAATTAGTTTTAGGGTGGTGGCGGAGGGGAAGGGAGAAGTCTTGAAAAATGTCTTGCAAAATAGGTGACGTCATTCGTGAACATTTCCTAGGCTGAATGAATGCATGCATAGGGCGTGGACAAAGACAGCAACACGTCTCCACAATAGCTTCCTTATTAATATGTAAACTTCTTATATCCATGGTGAATTTGGATTGACAGGAGGGGGGGGGGGGGGTAACATGTATCTTCTGTAGCCACTAAGAACAGAATCATTGTATCAACTTTTTGATAGAGATACCCCTAAAGTTATAACAGAATCATTGTATCGACTTTTATTATGGGGATACCCCTTTATAACAGCATCATTGTATCAACTTTTATGATGGGGATACCCCTCGTCCCACCCACAATATGACAAATAACATGACATGTATTCACCGCATCTAGCAAATACTGTAAATCTCCCAGGAGAACTATACCGCATGTGCCCAAATGTCCTCTTCTCTCATTTAAACTCATGACGGGATTACGGTGTTATCATTGATAATATTCAAGATAAATTGTGAAAGTAATGTTTTATTAGACAGGTACATATTAGCCTACATAGGCCAAGATGATTATAGATATTAAGATGTTCTAAGGTCTGTTCTAAGATCTTATGAAATGTGCAAATAGACATGCCCCATTTATCAACTGAATTTGAGTTAATTGAAAATAGTTATGTCATGAAGCTCACTGCAAGTAACGTTTTTTTCCCAATATTTTCTAATCAGCATTTGAGAGTGGATATGGTAATGTTATAGATTACCAATTGCATCACATATTACTAACCTCAGAAGCTCAGATTATATCACTAAAACATCACGCACGACACTATCAGAACTGGGCATACAAATTGTAATAAAAAATTAGAATAAAGAAGAACACGGGACTTCAAGTGGCACTAATGTTGATGCAATTTAAATATAATCACCTAAACTGTTCTCATAAATGGCCACTATCAACAGCTGATTGACTGCATCTAGATTTCATAATATCGAGTAAACAAGTCCATAGATGCTCTGAAGTATATAAAGACATAGGGCTCTTCCGGCGGGTCCCAAACATCGGTATAACTCATGCTCTATAAGGTCTCAAGCTGCAGATGTGGGCTACATTTCCCGTGTTTCTTTTCCGCCCTGCGACCTCCAACCGTTTTTCAGCCTTATTTATCCCGTCCTGTATGCCTGGAGGTTCTCAGGGGTTGGAGACATGGCTTTCCTGATGTCTTAGTGGGAAAACGTATAGTGTAGAGGCCCTGTGGCTATCCCTTTAATCGGACATAATAAGGGGCCTCCTAGAGTATTGCAAATGCAATGTAGTTAGATTCAATTTTTTCCATAGAGAAAAGACTTAGTTGTAGCCGACTGAATAACCCATCAGGACCTTGTAGTGGTTCAGTCTTTGCGACAACATGCAGGACAGTGACAATGTCCTCCTAAAATGCCACTGGTCCAGCAGATTGACAAGTGTAGCAGGACCGAATGTCCAGTCACATTTTCTGAACTAAAATAAATTAGTTGGTCTCTAAACCTAAAATTTGTTTGTCAATATACTGTGTAAATCTATGTATTTATCCTGATTTAGCCATATATGACAACAAATAAAATGTATTTTCAACGGACAAATATTTTATACTTAAAGTACATAAATTGTCAGATATGTGTCTATCCGGTCCTCCAAAAATGTAGCCGGTCCTGCAACATTGAAAATCTGCATGTCCTGTGGGATGAAAAAGTTTTCGCAAAGACTGGTGGTTTATTGAAGTTTGTATACTTGTCGTCATGACACAAGTGGAGAAACAAGAAATTCAAAATGATGAGAGTGGATCTCTGTGTTTATCTCATGTAATTATTGATAAATTATACATTAAAATGACATTTAAAGATTCGTTTCATAGCTATTTTAGTGATGTCATCATGGAGAAACACCCATAGAGAATGAGCATCAGTTGCTCCACAGCGGTATAGTACTTAAGCATAATAACTTCGTGTCTCAATGTGAAATAAAATTAAATATTCTGGGTAGCCCGCCTATGAGAAGTTACCCGCTTGTGCTGCATTGGTTCCACAGAGAAGAGATTCAAGTAGAAGTAGAATCACTGTGACTGCCAACCTGGTCACCGAGGTCACTCTCCCCAGGACTCTCCTTATAACATTAGCAGGACTCTATAATAACTCTATAATGACTCCTATTCTAAGACTCCCTTAATGATTGGGAGTCACTTTAGTGTCGTGGGGTTTTGGGGTCTCTAGGATTCTACTTCTCCACTCTGTGATCATCATGACAACAAATAACGTTTCTTTATTACACAAGCAAATGAACCCAGGGGTGTCAGGCGGTTCTCTACGGGTTAATCAATGCACATAATGCAATTTAGACTGAGCACAATTCTAAGAAGCCATTCAAATGTACAGAACATTTAGGTATACTGGTCTGGGGTTGAGCTGCTCAGTGAGCCGACACGAGTGTGTGCACGTCGTACCAGCGCGGGTTGGGGTGAGTCCGGCCGTTTTACCAGGTAGGGTGCATATTAGATTATGCCCAGGTGGCCAGACGTGGTCGCGGAAAAACCGCAGACACTTTCAGAAGAAGCGGTGTATTAATTTTTAAGTATTCTCAGAAGAGACACCCCCCCCCCCTGTGTGTAGCTGACCCCCTGAACGTCTCGCGCCTTAACCCTTTAAGGACAGCAGAGCGATTTAATATTCATATAACTAAGCCGAACGCAGCCCTACTGTGAAAGTAACACGCTAGTGCTGCATTCATGCATCATGCCGACCCTAAGGGGTGATACATCCCCGAAAGGTCGGTTTGATGGACATACGCTGCACTGGTGCATCATGACAACAATTAAACTGTATGCCTTGACTGCAGCATCATTCTGTCCTTAAAGGGTTAGGTATACTGTCGTTGCATTAGCTATATTATCGTAAAAAGGGCGAAAGAACGTGAGAAAATGACAGGCGTTATTTATTGCAGCCCATGATGATTTATGGCCAGACAAACTGAGATTGAATGTGTCAGATGACAAGCAGAGGCTAGACGTTTACGTGTTACTGTACAGAGACTATGCTAGACTGCCTCCCGTCCCCGTCTATGGCAATGCTAGACTGCCTCCCGTCCCCGTCTATGGCAATGCTAGACTGCCCCCCGTCCCCGTCTATGGCAAAGCTAGACTGCCTCCCGTCCCCGTCTATGGCAAAGCTAGACTGCCTCCCGTCCCCGTCTATGGCAATGCTAGACTGCCTCCCGTCCCCGTCTATGGCATAGACCTGCGGTGATGGGCGGGGAGGAGGGACAGGGGGAGGGAGGGAGTGGTGGTGTAAGGAGGTATTGGCGGATCTAGGGGGTGGCCCGACGGGCCTTGCCCCCCCCCCCCCCCCCCCCCCCACAAAAAAAGGAAGAAAGAAAAATATAGGAAGAAGAGAAAAGAAAAGAGGAGAAAAGAGGAGAAAAGAGGGGGAAGGGTGAGAGATGGAGACAATATTACTAGTATATAACATAACTTGGAGAGGGGGGAGGGGGCTGAGTCTAAAATGCATGAGAATGCAACATTTCACATCCAGACCATCAAATTTGTCTAGGAGGCATACCCCCAAAGCCCCCTAATATGGCCGCTGCACTTCGCTCGTGGGAAACAGACAGTCACTCCAGGTTGGCCAGGTTTGCCCCTCCCCCCACTCTAGACAATCCTGGATCCGCCACTGGGAGGGGGGGGGGGGGGGAGAGGGTGACATGAGATCTGTTACTTATTTGACAAGTCTGTCTCTACTACACAAACTCTACTACAGAGACAGGCCTGTACGCAAGTCTAAGACTATGCTTATACTTCTTCTCATATTCAACTTCTTGTACTCTTTCCTTTTCAATTATTGTAGCAATTTAATGGAATTTGGGCCTGTCTAGGGCAGCAAGCCATAGTATTGTGGAGGGGGAGGGTGGCCATGTTTTTTCTCATACATTTGGCTTATGAATATAGCATATATTATGATTTCTCTGTCATTCTAGGAAATATGACATCTTGGCAACAATTATACTATGACAGCGAGCCATAGTATTGTAGAGATTGGAGGGCGGAAAGCATGCATTTTCAGAAATTTGTGTACTTTTTCTTTAGCAAAACTCGTGTAACATGATCGTTTTGTACCGTACTGCCAAAAGTATAATGCAAGAATTTTCATCAAAACAAACCCCATTTTTAAAGCTGGGCCATCAGGGAATAAGGTCAGCATTTTCCATACATGGACTAAAATAACAGTTTAACCAGAGGGCAGCAGTGTTTGGACAGGGAACCATGAGCATTGTCCAGCTACAACATATCCACCCTATCTTGTGCCTGTAAGAGCTGAGCTCCCAGCCCTTAAGAGCCCTCTTGTGAATGAAAACTGAACTATATCCAAATAATGCCTTTGGCCTCACTTCAACCATGACGGTCAAGCTGTAATTGACTTAAGAAATGATCTAAATAATGGAAATATATTTTAAAGTACATATTTAAAACTTGGGATGGCTCTTTCAATCAGATTTACATTATCAACAAAACATTTCAGTGCAGGACAACATTTGTAGGCTTCCTAGTAATCCTACACTGAACTTTAAACATGTCCTTTTTTTCCTAATCAAAATGACCATCTCTGAAACGAGTTTCTTTACTAGTTACTTCAGTGAACGTTTTATTCTGACAAAGATAGTCGGTTCCTGTTCTGCAAAACAATCCAGGTCTTTGAGTAAGCGGCGGTCGGAGGGGAGCTACCAAAAACTTTATTTGGCTAAATTGATGTAGGACTGCTACCTTACTTTACAGCCTTTACTCAAACTATTACTACTTCAGTTTAAATATTTACAAGATTCCTGTAGTAAGTTAAGGTTTGGAGAGCCCACAGACCCTGTGGTACGAATTCCACAATAAAACAAGTTGGGTAGAAGAAGGCTTAAACAGAGGGACAGTAGGAAGGGTGGGGGATAGGGATGGGATGAAACAGGCGGAAGTACATCCAGAAAAGGGAGTGGTCGCCCTGCGAAACGTGATAGGGCGTGGACCCGTTACAACGATTGCACGTGTGCCAAGAATGTGTCCCCCAATAAAAGTGTGTCAGAGGTCAGGGTGCCCCCTACCGGGAGGGCAGGCAACTAAAGACAGCATGAAGGAGCTCTTATGACAGTCTAAAGGAGTGATCATTTTTTTATAACAGGGGGGGGGGGGGGGTTTGGGGGGGGGGGAGAATTTGGACCCCTTGACCGGGGGGGGGGGCAAAAGAATTTGGACCCCTCTTGGGGGGGTCAAAAAATTGTAGCCTGTTTTGAGCCAAAAAGTCTGTGCGTTCCTATGCTTCAAAGGGCCCGCGCGAGCCGATTTTCGACCTTAAAGTGGGGGGGGGGTAACAAAGTTTGATCCCTTGACCGGGGTGGTGTAAAAAATTTTGCTTGCTCCGCATGGAAACCCACCACCCCCCCCCCCTATTGTTTAAAAAAAGATTACTCCCTAAAATGTGAGCAGTAATATGTACAGCCATGGGTTTGCGGACGGGACTGGGTAAGGGCAACATCTCCAAATCACACAGGGGCAGATTCAGTATTCTCAAAGAAGTTGGGAGGTGAGACTATACTATAGCCAAAGCCACCACTGTTTGAATCTATAGAATCTATAGAACATTCTTGTATCGTTTGATAACTTGAACTTTCAATAAATGCACCATTTGAGCTACATTCAAATTTCGCTTGGATGATCTTGGATGATCTTCCCCCGCCCTTTAAGTGTTGCTCTCCATCTGAATTATTAACAGATCTGAACCAATTCTAGAATTCCCAATATATACACAATAAGATATATATCAGTGCGTTTTCACGAATAAGATATTTATAGGACTTACTTATTCCCATACAATATATGTTATCAAAATACCTTTTTCAAGATCTGATGCCCATGGCCATGAATAGATATGTTTATTTTGAGTACCAGTATACAATAATCTACATCTATTTGGATGGTTCTAAGAATGTTTTCTACGCAATGACACAAAGAGGAAAAATATTTCTGCGGAAGTGTTTGTGTTACAGAATCTTAGATAGTGTCTACCTTTACAATGAACTTCTGAAAATCTGACCCATAGCCTATGTCTGAGGGACCCCAAAAAAAGACAAAAAATTAAGATTAGGGAGAGTGAAATATGATCCTCAAACAATTTTTCCAAGATTTATTATTTTTCATATCATTAGGACCTACTCAGTATACACTCTGTTACCAAAGTATAATAATTGACCCCAGGGTGTCTTTACAAAAAGCACGGTATGCTTCACTTCTGGGATGGAGATATGTCGTTTTGCATCCAAACACTTGATATGTTGTATGCCACCTGCTTATAACCATGCTTAAAGCTGGGCCGTCAGGGAATAAGTTCAGCATTTTCCATACATAGACTAAAATAACAGTTCTACCGGAGGGTAGCAGTGTTTGGACAGGGGATCATGAGCATTGTCCAGCTACAACATATTCACCCTATCTTGTGCCTGTAGGAGCTGAGCTCCCAGCCCTTAAAAGCCCTCTTGTGAACGAAAACTGAACTATATCCAAAAGTGCTTTTGGCCTCACTTCAACCATGACGGTCAAGCTTTAACAGGCTGCCCTGTGTACCTCGGTTTGTTACTCGATGCTGGAGGAACGACTTGTCACTATGGTTGTCTGTCAAAGATCCATAGAAACTAGTTAAAGTTTTCTGCAAACATAATATCACCTAGTTAGATAATGGCTGTTGGATACAGCAACCGGATTTGCGATCATATCATATTATGCTCATATCGTCATAATACTCTTTATGATAATGAGGACACTTCTTGTTTGCGTCGATTGTGAATTCAACTACCGTAAAACCTCGCGTATAAGCCTAACTCGCGTATTGGCCGCACCCCTAACTTTGGGGAATCCTATAAGCCTAATAGGGTATCTGAAAATTGTTAATTTAGTACTGTACTATACTTATAAAAACTCTCGTATAAGCCGTACCCCATATAGGTATGTTTGGTATCAAAAGAAAGCTGGCTCTGATTCGCGTACAAGCCGCGGCTTCTACGCGAGGTTTTACGGTATCATGAGTTGGGCATAAGTCCTGTGTGTGTGACAAATTTGGATAATGTACCCCAATTAAGAAGTTCACCTGTAGCCTTTTTGATTGAAATATCATTTATGAAATAAATAGACAAATGCCAACGCCCATTGATACCGTCTCTGTTGTATTTCACTTGTGGGGGCTGCGGCAGTGTCCCATGAAGCCACAGGCTGAGTGGGATGTGCCCCAGCCCCCACGAGTGAAATACATCAGAGCGGTATTAATGTAGTTGGCATTTGTGTTTATTTTTTATTTGAAGCATTTAATGGAAAAAATCCAGCTTTTTCTTAGGCCATTAAATACGGCCACATTGTATTCAATGGGGAGCATTGAATACGGCCCTGCCTATAGTTAAGCATAGTAAAGCTCGTATTTCAAAAAAATAAATACACATTGCAAAATCAAAAATCAATGCTCCTGTGTTGCAGGTACAAGCAGGCGCGGCTGTTCATGATCCAGGCCATGATCCTGCAGAAGCTGGGGTTACGTCGGCAGCCCCACGTGGAGGACCTAGACCTGAGCGATAATCAGAGGAGTCAGATCATGCATGCCATGAGGATGTACGAGTCTGAGATAGGAGAAGGACCACTGGCTGAGGAAGGCAACTACATCAGGAGTCTGGGCCTCCTAACTCCCTCATGTAAGTTTATGAACACAAGATTTAATGTTATTCATCGTCCAACATACTTTTCTAGGGACCCCACAAGGGTCACCATAACCATAAACCAACGTCATCATATATACTCCATGACATCTGCAATTATCTGCAGGGTTCCCCTCAGACTAAAATAATCACACCAAAAAACCCTGACCTGTTAGCTGACCCTATACTGCTACCTTGACCCACAGGTGAACTGCCCCGGAACACTAACCGTGTGTGGAGGGATGGATCCAGGTTCCGGCTCTACTTCCAGATCCAGCCCCCAGCATGGACCGACACCAAGATCTCCTCAGCCTCTCTCCGCATCTACAAGCGGGCCATGCAGGGTAAGCAGCAGCCTATAGTGTTCATGTAGTACGGCAATAGTCAGCCTTATAGCATCTACAAGTACGGGGGGTGGTTAGCGCAAATTTTTTGTGGTCTGCAGCCTAAAATATGGTACTCATCATGGGGAACAGGAATCTGGCTTTCGTTTTTGATTTTGAAAACTCCTACCCCCCCGTACGCCCCCTCCGAAGATAAAAAGTCGGAAAATAATTAATGAATTCAATTAAAAAATTCCCACATAGTGTGCATCCCTTAATATTGACATCAAATCACTTTGAGGTGAAATGTAAAAATATAGTGGACTAAAATGAGCTATTTGGAAGTTTTGGGAAAATTCAAGATGGCCGCCATTGGCAAAAAACACTGTTTTTCAATGTAATTCTATCCATATTTGGTCTGCCACACCTGAAATCTCTATAGAATCACTTTGCTATGGTTTATAATGACATACTGCACCAAATTCAGCTTTTTTTGAAACTTTGGAAAATTCAAGATGGCCACCATTGGCAAAAAGCACTGTTTTTCAATGTAATTCTATCCATATTTGGCCTGCCACACCTGAAATCTCAATGGAATCACTTGGCTATGGTGTATAATGACATACTGCACTAAAGTCAGCTATTCTGAAGCTTTTGAAAATTCAAGATGGCCGCCCTTCGGGAAAAAAAAGCCATTTTTCAGTGTCAATAACGTCCATACTTGGTCCGTATAATTACATTCTTATATAGCCGACTACACAGGAAACCTATCCTGATACTGTTCATAAAAATTAATATCCAAAATGGCTGTCATCAGACAAAAGCAATGTTAAATCTTTTATAGACAGAAATATAGAATGTTGCATAGGACAATTATAATCAAAACTAAATTCACTCAAAAGCTTGAGAAATAAATTGCTGTCGGTGACAAGAGCTTTTCTAGCTATAGTTATGGGGTCTTTGTACTGCATTATAGGCAAAGTGTAGTTTGGGCTCCACCCAGTGAGCACAAAAATCAGTCCAACGTTGAATCAACATTGTTTCAACATTGAATCAACAATGACAACCATTTATCAATGTTGATTCAATGTTCTGTGCCCACTGGGTAACACCAAATGTATGAATCAGCTCCTCATATGACAGTCATACATTGATTATCTCCTGTAGAATTTGCTCTAATGAATAGACTTCACTCCTATTGTTATCTATTGTATGTAAATTCCACTTTTCTGTTGGATTACCTGCTATTTCTGAGACTTTTTTGGAATCATCCTATAATGGATCCGGTAACCAACCCCTGAACTTATAGCCTCATTGTCCAGATACCAAGGTATCTTGGGTTAAACTGTGTAATATGGGAAAAGGGAAGAAATGGGTATGGGTTTAAACCAATCCAAAGGGTGGTGGTAATTTTATTGATACTGGGTGGGTATCTGTAATGTAGTTTGTATGTGTATCGCAGCATTTACGCAGAGTATGTTAACCCTTTGACCACTGGATTCCTGGCAGTGACTCTTATTAAGGATGAGATCCTTATTGTAGTGAAAAGGTTCCCAATTTTTCGGTGAAGAAGTGAGTTTGAACAAAACTTGTGCTACTATATGTTATGTAATTTCTAATTTCTGAAAGCGGGTGGAGTGAGATGGGCCTAAATAATTTCTCCTACAAAGTGTCCCTACCAAGAGTACCATTATCAGAATGTATACTAGTGTGCCGTTATATGCCAGTCTATATTTAGGTAACACAAGCAACAGGTCTCTCCTTCTCATAATGCATTGTCCTCAGTCATCTATTATGTTCTGAACAAATCGTACAGAGATTCCAGCAGGCACTACTGTTATCTGGGATCCCTGTGGTGCCCCCGTTGGGATAAATGAGGTTTTGTTTTAACTCTGAATTTTGTATATTGCATTTATTGTTCATGCTATAAACATTCTAATATGTAGGCTCTACCAAGATTTTAAAAGAATTTTCCAACCATATATACCGCGATAAAAACTTGCATATAACTGGCATGTCACAAATAACCTGCATCCCTAAGCCTGCACACTCAAAAAGATTCTGTGACTTGCACCTCCTATGATTTTTGGTACTTTGGTATATATACCTTAAATTCCCGCGTACTACCAAAATGCCAGTGCGGGTTTAGGATTTTCCCAAAGTCTAGGTGTGGGTAATACGAGGGTTCTTGGATTTTCTAATTTGAGAAATTGCTGTAAAATGACCCCTCCCCTTCTTCAGCTCCTTTGGGCATCACACCTCCCACTACCATCAGTCCCCACCCACGGCAGGCAGCAGCTTTAGAGATCACAGCTCAACCCCCCCCCCTCCTCAAGTCCCCAGGATACATTGTTTTATTATTTGGCGGTTACAACTCCCACCACCCACCCACCCATCCCAACTGGGCAACTTTGGCATTTACACCTTACTCACTCTACCTAGCCTCCTAGGCTAGGGCAGGTAAACAGCATTCAACTGCTGGCAGAGGGGTGGGGGGGGGGGGTATGAGTAATACATGCACATGTAGCTATTTAACAAAAGTCTAGGTGCAGGTTATATGAAGGTTTTCCCTGGGACCACTCAGACCCTTAGTCGGGGTGCAGGTTATACACAAGATGCGTGTAGTACGCGGGAATTTACGGTACATCCAGATAGCCTGTAACCAGCAATCTGACTTTGGGGACCTTCTACGATAAATATTTTTACCAAAGGCAGCCATCTTGAAATTTGAAAAACCTTGATGATAGATGACCATCCCATATCAAAGTGCTATTGTGTGGGTTTCATGCATGGTAGCCCAAATATGAATATAAAATTACATTGAAAAGCAATGTTTCCCGCTATTGGCGGCCATCTTGAAATTTTCCAAAGTTTCAAAAATAGCTGATATTGGTGCAGTATGTCATTATAAACCATAGCAAAGTGATTCTATAGAGATTTCAGGTGTGGCAGACCAAATATGGATAGAATTACATTGAAAAACAGTGTTTTTTGCCAATGGCGGCCATCATGAAATTTCCCAAAACTTCCAAATAGCTCATTTTAGTCCAATATATATTTATATTTCACCTCAAAGTGATTTGATGTCAATATTAAGGGATGCACACTATGTGGGAATTTTTTAATTGAATTAATTAATTATTTTCCGACTTTTTATCTTCGGAGGGGGCGTACGGGGGGGTAGGAGTTTTCCAAATCAAAAACGAAAGCCAGATTCTTGTTTCCCATGATGAATACCATATTTTAGGCTGCAGACCGCATTCCTAACTTCATTTTGACCAAATAACCACCCCCCCTACTACAAGCGGGCCATGCAGGGTAAGCAGCAGCCTATAGTGTTCATGTAGTGCGGCAATAGTCAGCCTTATAGCATCTACAAGCGGGCCATGCAGGGTAAGGGAGTCATCATTTTTTAACAACAGGGCGGGGGAGGCAAAAAGATTTGGACCCCTTGACCAGGGGGGTGAAAAAAGTTTTGGACCCCTCTTGACCTGTTTTGAGCCAAAAAGCCTGCAGGATACTAGGCCTCAAAGGGACCGCGCACGAGCCGATTTTCAACCCGTACAGGGGGGAGGGTAAAATATTTTGACTCCTTGACCGGGGGGTGTAAAAAATTCCATGCAGGGCCATGCAGGGTAAGCAGCATCCTATAGTGTTCATGTAGAACGGTAATAGTCAGCCTATATTCCGCATTAGCGAGATACAGTGGCTCCACCTTTTGGACCACTGGTAACAATCATAACCATTTGCTCTGCAAGGACCAGCTCAGCCAAATCTCGTGGCCGAGATTAGGGTACAGGCAGGGTGCAGGTATTGTGAATAGGTAGTACCTGGACACTCATAATGTCACCTGTGTCCAGTATAGTGTAGTGGTTAGCACTGTGGACTCATAATGCTGGGAGCCCAAGTTCAAATCCCTACCAGTCCAAATAACACTGTGTCCTTTAAATACATATTTCTAAATTTTCTTTAGTATTGTGAATAATGTATTCTGTTTCCAAAATTGCTTTACTTATAAATTTGATTACCAGGCATTGCCTGGAAGAGATTTGAACTCAGGTACTCTGCATCATGAGTCCACAGTGCTAACCACTACACTATACTGGACACAGGTGACATTAGGAGTGTCCAGGTACTACCTATTCACAATACCTGTACCCTGCTTGTACCCTAATCTCGGCCACGAGATTTGGCTGAGCTGGTTGCTGGAGATTACACTGGTTACACTGGTACCAATCAACATGGCGCTGTACACAGGACATCTTGCTAATGCGGAATAGCATCTACATGCAGGGTAGGCAGCAGCCTATAGTGTTCACGTAGTACAGCAATAGTCAGCCTTAGCATCTGGCATTATGCTGGCTCTTAGCTAATAGTAAAACACTAATAGACTGCTGTGCTCTGATTGGTTTAGATTGTGACGACTGTTATTCCCGCCCTCGCGAGATCCCGGAGCCGCTGGTGGAGCGTCAAGGACGTCGTCGCCGTCACAAGCGTACCGACGAGCACCAGCACATGCCTGACTTCCGGTCCATGATCCAACCCTTGGCCCCCGGTCCGGAAGTACTGGGGCCTTCTGAGGACACCGTTCAGGTCGTCGTCTATGCCTACACCAAGTCAGTCAAGTCTCGACGGAAAGGTGCGTTAACCCTTTAAGGGTTGCAGAGTCGGTAATGCATTATACCCTCTATCGTCATGATGCATGAATGCATCATAATTGTCTGCAAGAGTGCAGATATGATATGGGATATGACCCGATGGTATGCGTTATATTCAAATTAATGATCAAAAGATATGGGCAGATCCAAATAGTCAGGCAACAGATTTGCCTGAATAACCCCAAACCTTATAAGTCAACTAGACCCAACTACCCCGGACCTGCCATGTTGAGGCCAAAAAAAAGGGCTTGTTTCAGGTCACCAAACCAACCCTATCAAAACAGGGACGACCCTACTTTTTTTATGCAATTTTGAAGAAATCTTTATATTTTCACACTTTTTTGTGTAAATTTTAGGTTTTCAAAAAATTTGAATTCCCCCCCCCCATTTTAACACTTTTTTGGTATCCTAGAGGGGCTGTAAAAAAAAGTTTAAAAAAAAATCCGACCTACCGACCCTAGGTTTTCATCCCATGTTACCTGAAACAAACTTCTTTTTTTTATTTGGCCTGAGTTGAAATTTGACAGACGTTCATCTTGTTTTCTTACAGAGAAGGTCCAGGAGCTGGTGTCCAAGGTGGTGCGCAGAGACTTTGAAGGGTGGCTGAAACTCGACATCAGGAGTGCAGTGGTGGAGTGGTACTCTGGGGCGCCACACAAGAACTTTGGGCTGCTGGTTCGAGTCCTAGACCACCACAGTAAAGCGCTCTACCCATTCAACATTCTCACTCCAACCAACTGCACTCTCAACTCGAGTATGTGTTTTTATAGCATCATCTGTATCTACATAAGCGTATGTATATATATATATATATATATATATATATATATATATATATATATATATATATATATATATATATATATATATATATATATATATATCTGAAATAGATCAGGAATACCAAAGTAATTAACTTGTAAACAGCAAGCAATACCAGTCTGATGTTTTACAATTTTGCGGCGCCGTGAACACTACATCACATCCAACAGATTGATAAAAACAAAAAGTTTTCTCTAATTCATTATAAGTTATTTTCCTATCTATTGCTGATATAACTCTTACAATGAGATCTGATATCGTTAAAACAAAAACTGATATTTAAGGCCACTCCAAATAATATCCTTGTTTCTCATCACCGCACGCGTCATAAAAATCGTGTTCAGGAGTTTTTTTTGTTTTTTTTTTAAATTTTAAAGGGAGAATTGATAATAATGGAGAAATATGGGCATATTTGGTATCAAACTGAAGCTTAGTGGCGTAATTACGATGGACCAGAGGAAATGTACCTATTCAAAACAGTTATAGATCATTTATTTCTTAATCAATAAAATGTGAATATGAGGTTTGCAGAGACTCTAGATTCCCCTACCTATTTGGTCTTCAGCAAAAAAAAAGTAAAAAAAAGTTTTTAAAAACGCCCTCGTCATATTTCTCATGGCATAGTGATGAGAAACATATATATTATTTGGAGTGGCCTAATGTTTCTGTCTGCATTTACTCCATGTAGACTTCAGCCTGCCCTACCCCCTAGCAGTGGGTGATAGTATATTATTTGGAGTGGCCTAATGTTTCTGTCTGTATTTACTCCATGTAGACTTCAGCCTCCCCTACCCCCTAGCAGTGGGTGATAGTATATTATTTGGAGTGGCCTAATGTTTCTGTCTGTATTTACTTCATGTAGACTTCAGCCTCCCCTACCCCCTGGCAGTGGGTGATGAGGACAGCTTTAACGGCACGGACGTGAACGGCAACCAGACCACACCCTACCTAGACCTGGTAACACTGGGCACACCGCGATACAATGCAGTCAGACGCCGCAGGAACGCTGCTATAGCAGGGGCCTTCTCAACAAAGGTATTCATACTTGGAATAATTGTATTCAATTGACCAAGATGCTGTTTCTCCACAAATATGAGGAGGTCCGCAAATTTGTGGAGAAACAACAATAGAGGAAAATGCAGCTTTATTATCATAATGATAAGAAAAAACTGCTTTCATTGTTGTGGAGGAAAGTAAATAATATTATAACACATGCCATATTTGGCTATATACTCTAGTATTAAAATTTGATATTTTCAGTTAATGTAGTGTATACAAAAAAAAGCAGTTATAAATAAAGGTTCCATGAAAGAAATATCACAAAACATGGGTTTGCTCACTAGGGAAGGAGCCTAGTGAAGGAGTATTGGCGTCCATTTATATTCTCTGTTTACATCCTACCAGAAACATACCTCACAGAACCGCGCACAACAACCGTTTCAACGCGCCAACCTGTCCACGTTACTGCAGTGGCTGAGTGAGAAAATCATGCAATCAAAGTAAGTTGGAGCATTTTAGATTATGCAAAGTGAGCTGGAATATTTAGATCATGCAATCAAAGTGAGAGCATTTTAGATTATGCAATCAAAGTAAGTTGGAACATTTTAGATTATGCAAAGTTAGCTGGAATATTTAGATCATGCAATCAAAGTGAGAGCATTTTAGATTATGCAATCAAAGTAAGCTGGAATATTTAGATCAAGCAATTAGTAAGCTAAAAGATATGATTTAATCACACCAATAGAATCAACGAATACTTTCACCTTCTTTATTGTGAAAGATCACTGAAAAGTGAAAAATATCCAATATGTATATATATACATATATATTTCTGGGATTCAAAAAATTAAATAAATGAAAGAAACTTAAAAATTAAATGACTTCTGAGTGATACATATTCAATATTAACTTTGAGAGTTAATCATTTTGTTCTTTGCTTCTTTCAGATTACGGATTGCACTGTCCAGGAGCAAACGAAGCTATAGCCAATAATGAGAAGAGGATAAGGTGTCGTACGTGAGCCAAGAGTAGAACCATGAACTTTTTTTCTTCGATCGGTTCATCATATTGTTTTCTAATGGACAGGGCGATAATATGTTTGATATAATCGCATCAATGTTTTTATGGTCCAGAAATCCTGGGGATTTTTTTCCCCCATTAAATTACTTAGTCATTGTGAATCATTAAATGCTGAATGTTTTAGCCTATTTCAGGTGCCATCCATAGTAATCCAATGTCCATCTTTCATGCCACCACTTTAGGTGATATTCTCATGAATGAATTGCTTGGAAAAGGCATGCACCCAATCTAATGGAAAATCATATTTAGTATTGAAAATGGAAATTATTGGGTGTCAAATTTAAATGAAGAGACTGAGAATTTGAAGAAAAATTCACCTGCATAAGATTCATATTTGGATTCTCTCGCAGAGTCTAATAGATAGTAGTGCACTGCATGGGTAATCATAGTCAGTTCACAATGAAAGACATTGAAGATATAGAAAGTCCATAAATAGTTTAGCTCTCAAGCACAGAAGCAAGGGCTGCTTTTTTCAGATAAAAAAGGTTTAGAGACAAACATATCATAATTGTAAAGCAAACGAGATTGGTTTCCATGGTGGTAATACGATTATATATTTAGGGTTTTAAGGAAACTTAAGGCCATTATCCAACATACAAAAATCACTGTTCTATCTGCTCACAGGAGTACGTATCTAGACAAGCTTAATTGGTATTCTATGTACAATATTCTTGTTGGAGATAATATGAAAAAGTGGAGTTATTTCCCCAGAAGAAATGTACAGTGAATATTTTGGTAGTTATGCGTTACACAATGCATGGAATGTTAGACAATGTTCTGACATATGTATTTATAGGTATATTCAGATGAGTATATTTGAAGCCCTGCTTGCGGCTGGGCCTGTCACAACACTACCTCCATGAGAATACTATGGGTTGAATAGTAGCCCACGTTGAATGTAAATTAAAAAGTGGCTACCAATTATTCTGAACTTGTCATGACAAGTATAGTCACCTCAGAATTTACAATACAAAAAGTAGAACAATAGAGCCAACAGGGGTTCAATGTACGATTAGTTATTTTTCTGCAATGATTTGATTATTCTATTTTGAACATTCATGGTGGTAAAATAAAGAGTAGAAGAAATACTTTATATGGGCAAGTGTGTATTCATGATTTAGACCCTAAATACAACAATCTAAAGAAGCCTGGTTGTTGGCTCACAACACATGAATTCTGCACCTTTTTAATCTTGTTATGTATTGTATTTGCCACAGCATGACAGGAGCAATATATTAGGCCGTACCTATAGCGAATGATATACATCCAAACCTGCATGACGCTTTCATTATGTTACCTGTAGGTAAAGCATTCACTTGGCTGCAATATCACTTTTTCTTTTTACAAAGGTTGAGTTGACTATTCATTTAACTTCATTTATCTAGGGCAGCTGGCGGTCAACCCAGTCTATGGTGTACTCACATATATACACATCCTTTACTATGATAAGTAGTCTAGCTTTTATTTGTCTCTGAATGAAGTATGTGAAATGGTTGGTTAGAATAATAGCAGCCCACCATCATCCTAGTGACTTATCATGGAACTTATGGTAACTTTCCCTTGCCCGATTTTAATGATCATAATCTCAAAATGATCACCATGACCTTCTCTTCCCAACCAATATTAACATGTATTTGTGTGATCATCTAATTTTAGCAAGACAACAGCTTTCTGAAAGAATAAGATGTAGTATTATGGAGAATATTCTGAGTTCCCACTCAGTAGCACTAGCACTGACAGTGCTTAACACATGACAGGTTCATATTTGTTGCTAAGAAAGGCTCTTGATGATTATTTTGGTGGTAGGTTTGTCAGAATTGGGAAAGGAGAAATGGCCAAAAGTTCCATGATAATTCGGTAGGGTAATGTCATATTGCTGAATGGGTGGTGCAACCTAGTGTCTGTTTATGACACTAAATCCCTGTAATGGTACGTTTTCCCCTGTTGTCCAGGTCTAACTACTGTAACTATTATTCCACTGAAAAAGTTCATCTCCAGCCTTTTAAGTCTTTGCTGGTTTTGTGTTGAAAGACAATGGTTGACGCGGCAAATCTTTGCGATACAAGACCAGTTTACTTGAATACAGAAAAAGAAGAATACCACTAATAGGTATGTATATGTATTCCAAATAGTGTTCAGGCTGAATGATCCGAAAGACATGAACAACAGCCGAAATAGTCAGCTAATTTATTATCACACATGTAAACAATGTTATACGTTCATATGAATCACAAAATACAAGAGTATCTGAACAGAAAACCTCACAGGGAGTACATTTATTCATCATGAGGAGTGAAGCCTTTGACTTCCTACACCATTTCTAGTTTCTGAGTAAGGTCTGTATGACTTATTTGGTGTTGATGTTGATTAAAAACAATGGGTAAATGTAGCAGGTAAATGTTAGTGTTGGAATAAATGAAATTTAGGATTTTATTAAGATTCAACTGCAGGAGCAAGTAAATTGTTTTGTGGCTTTTTCATAATCATATATGACAATATTTCGGAACAAATGCGTCCTTCTTCACATGTGAATAAATAGTTCAAGTACTCTACCTCAATAGATGGACAGATTGGTATATATATATATATATATATATATATATATATATATATATATATATATATATATATATATATATATATATATATATATATGTTTGTTTTCATGGTTTAGAGTTACACCTAAAAATATATCACAATTTTTCCACTTTGAGCAAACCAGTTAACCTCTACCTATAGTAAGTTCCACCAGTGGCTATGTAAGATACACTCCCTTAACTGTCGCGGACATATTGCTTATATGTATACTTGTTTGACCGATTAGGCACAAAAAAGAAAAAAAGGTTTGTTTCAGGTCACCCGACCGACCCTATCAAAACAGGGCCGACCCTATGGTTTTTTATGCAATTTTGAAAAAAAAATCCGTATTTTTACGATTTTCTGTTAATTTTAGGGTCTTGGGGCCAGCCGGCTAGTACTTTCATGTTTTAAAAAAAAAGGTAAAAAAAAAAACAACCGACCTACCGACCCTACATTTTCTGCCCATGTTACCTGAAACAAACCTTTTTTATTGGCCTTAGCATATGAGCGCACAACACGGCAAGCAATCGCTCCAACCTTTGTGTGTGTGATGACATATGGCTGCTACATCTATGGTTTTATGAGAGGTGGGCGACCTTGGAATCTGCTTAAGCGTTGGTGAGAATCTCTGATTCTAGGTTATGTAAGACAATTTGTTTGTAACAAAATAATTATTGTGGCAAATACAGTAACTCTTGCTAACCAGGCTTTTGAAATGGTTTCCTTTTGAGGAAGTCCCTGTTTGACATCTAACATGGATATTAGCAGCGGTCTTAGTGTGCAAATTGCAAGGTCGCCCACAACATAAATATAATCTATTATTGATGACAAAATGTGGCATTGATTAGGTAGAACTTCAGAACTGTGGTGTATTTCAACAGGGCATTACCCATCCTGAAAAACAATTTTCATATATAAAATGTTCATGCATATTTATTGTGTTTACTGAAATGTACTTTTATTTATCCTAGATAGTTTTGAATACCTTGTATTTGTCAATTTGGCGGGGGCGATGGTGTGATAAAAAAAGAAGTCATGGGTTCATAGTAGGGTTTAACGTTCTACCATTTCATTTTACACCGGTCTTAGTTATTACATAGATAGGTCTTTAAGAAAACATAGAATCTTAATAAACGAAATTGAATGAAGACTTAATGATCTGTTGCCTAAATGTCCCTATGAACACGTAATGTGTGTGTATATATACATATGATGGATATAGCCCTAGTCAAATTAGCCAATGCATAATGTAGCCTTATATTTAGTCTTATTTGTATCTTGTTTGAAAGCCATCCCTTTGGCCATGATGCCACAAGGAGTGCAAACTATGCATTGACCTAAACAAAGGAGCTTGTATAAATTGTTATAACCTATCTTCATTCCCCTACCGCAAGTAGTAGTGTAGCATCTCAGGTGAAATGTAGATGTATATGAATATATCTTTGTTTGATAGGTACAGTTTGTAATGCTGGATCAGAACCTCTAACAACCTTAACAGAATAACAGTGTACTCCTCCTAAGAATAAACCAAATTAGCTGAATGGAAGCCTGCAAATACGGAGAACAATAAAGTATTGTACATAAAACAAATATGGTGTTTTTTATTCATCAATGTGCTTCTGTCTAATGATCATTTTACAGATAATGTATTAATCCTCTGTAATACATCTTTTACCACAATTCACAAGCTTTATGTACTGAGGCCGCCCAGGGTCTATAGATAGGTGATACTACTGATCCACGGTAATTTAGTATTCTTCTACATGAGACATTTAATTTGACAACATATGTTTCGTTGTGCATAGCATGGCTTTACCCCCACACAATCGGAAAACCGATATCCCTTAAACCTATCCAAACAAAGTGTACGTTGGTTTCCAATGTGCATTGTATATCATAATTAATGATAGAAAAAAACTGCAACAAGTTCAGGTCAGTAGCTGTACTTTTTATTTCATACTAAATAAGGTACATTCTTTTGCTATTATGATATATTCACTTCACTAACTTTGCCTTTGTGTATGGCAAACAGTATACATGTACTACTGCAGAAGCTAAGCTTTCTTGGAGTTTAATTCTTCCATTTGTCTCCAGTAGTCATCCAACTCTGCCTTCTCCCATGTCATATTGTTCAAAGGCTTCATATACCTGAAATCAAATATTTATAGTCAGTATCCAAAAACAAAATAGGCTTATCAAGAAGATGCTTTTTATGTTTGAGCATAGAACTGTTTTCAGTGTTGAATAAGCGAAATTGGCGTATGCTGGTTTCGAATTTACCTTATACTAACTATACCCCAGTACTGAATATTTTGAGTATTCAAAGTTTGAGGAGTGGACACTTTTGTCACGTATCCCTCTGTCTAGTGTCGTACCCTGCATTTACACTTCATCTACCATAACCCCATCCTAGAAATATTGAATATAGTAATATAATTTGCATGTAAATACTCTTGACAATTGCCATGGTTATCAACCATGGTAACCTTATTATTACCAAAATGGTTACAAGAATATGTATGCTTACATCATAGACACAACCATTATGAACACAGATAGAAGAAACAGCGTCAAAATGGAGTCCAGGTTGCCTCTAGAATAACTCCCCTCACTAGGAGCGTCCAGGTCGCCTAAGGGAGCCTAGGTAACTCTCTGACTGACCTAAGGGTTCACCTAGGGGAGTCATATGGCCCAGAGCTACATGACTCACCTAGGTGACTCCCTTAGGTCAGCTGGAGAGTCACCTAGGCTCCCTTAGGTGACTTGGACTCTCCTAGAGAGGGGAGTCATTCTGGAGGCAGCCTCCCAGCTAACAAAAAAAACGTTATTTTACGTCAAAATAACGTGATAAAACTTTTATATAACGTTATGCCATAGTAAGGAGCCTTACAGAAACGTTAAATAACGTTACATAACGTTATAAAACTTGTATAACGTTTTTTTGTTTACTGGGCTGGACTCCCTTTTGACGCTGTTTCTTTTCTCTGTGAAGATTACCCAAGTAGCTACCATGGTGTGACATACCTCTGCATGACCTCCTCCAGGGTGTGTTTCTCCACCTCCGTCATGTGGCCCTGTAGGGTGGCTAGGTTCCGCTCCAGGTTGGCCGTGCTAGCCGTGCTGACCAGGGTGGTGGGTATCTGGGGGAAGCTGTATGAGTACTGCATGGCCAACCGTGATATGTTCACACCGCGCTCCTGGTAGACATAGATGGTGTAGAGGGGGTACATATTGTAGTGTGCTGTTAGTTTTACAAATCTTCATATTGTGTTATTTAAATGGATGTGCTCTAATCGGATATGCAAAATTAATTTATACTTCATTGTAAGTATCAACCTCTTCTGTTATTCAATGGAATCAAATTTACTTGTATTTATATTTTTATATTTTTTGAAATTGCAAAATGAGCGCTTGACAATATACATGCAGTGCAATATTTTTTACTGTAGGTCAACACTAAAACTCCCTATTTGTTTATACTGCATGGCTCAGTACTTTCCCTATTAGCTTAGTTCCCGGTATGCTCACATAGGGGGGACACTGAGTCAGTGAGGTGAAAAGGCAAACTCTCAAATCATGCAGTTATAGACAAATATATTTAACATTGAGCACTGCATATCAGCTAAAATAATAACAAAACCCTTGACATAAAAATTATATCCATTTTGAAGAAAAAGTTTGGGAAGTCTATCAGCCTATATAAGTATGAGTAGTAACTAACTAGAGAGAGTAACCAGCTGTGAGGTGAATATAATCACCACCGGGTACAAAGAACAATGTAGTAAATTGACCCGTGGACTACACAGGAGAGAGGTAGCCTATAAGTCAAAAGAGACAATCCGCACAAGGAAAATATAAGGAGCTGAATATTTCTTGAAGTATTGAACATTATACATAGTGTAAATAATTTTTACTGACTGTACTGGAAGAACGTGTTTCACCTTTACATGAATTTACGGTCAATAAACCTATTCAAAAAAAAATACACTATCTTTAAAAAAAGGAGATGGATTGACACAAGTTTGCTACTTACCTCACAGAGTTTGGCAGCCTTGGCACAGGCGTCCTTTATGGGTGGTAGAGCTGGGTGCCAGTCGGGGGGTCCGCGATGTGTCAACAGGCCCATAGAGATGGGTGAGGCATTAATCACACCGATACCCTGCTCCTGTCGGTAATGTATAAGGTGTGTGGAAGAGTGAGAAATGTAGTGTAATGAACCAAGCTCCATTGCTGTTGTTGCTCATGGTCAATCTGCAGAATCGAACCTGCTTGAGCATTATAGTGGTAATAGGTACAAGTGATCTGACCCGATGTGCATTGAGGAAGATCGACTGACTACACTATAACTTGTATGGCCCTCACAGCCAAAAATAATTTTCATATTTTAAGAAACTAAGATAAATAAACTAGTGGACAAATGACTAGTTTTAAGAAAAAATGTTTGCCAAGTTTATTTATCATAGTTTCTTGAAATAAGAAAATTATTTGTGGCTGTCCTCATTATCTATGTATTGTGTGGCTGCAACTATTAATATCATCATACCTTCAATACTCCAATACTAATATTAGGACCATAATATGTGGCAAGATCTGCGAAAAGGGACCTTAGTGCAGGATGAATTATGCCCTTCCAGGGTACATGTAATACATGATGTTGACACTGCATGAATGTCAGCATTAAAGTGAAAATTGGACTGCTTAAAGTCACACTTTAAGCATCTTCAATTCCAGTTATTTTGACGTAAAATAACGTTTTAAATTTTACATAACTCTATGTCATACTAAAGAGCCTTAGAAAAACGTTGACATATAACGTTATATAACGCTATAAAATGGTGTATAACGCTATTTGTTTACTGGGTATGACCTTTCCAGGATATTTACATGGAGTTTTACTGAACTTAAAGCTGTTAAAATAGTAACTTTAAGCAGTAAAAGGTTTGCTTAAATGCCAATGCTCATGCAGTGTGATGTACTCCTGCTGTAATGTATAAGACGTACCACCTACCTTAAAGTAGTCCAGGTGGTCTAGGAGGGACGAGTCGTTCATGGACAGGTGGCAGTAGGAGAGGATAGTGTCAATCTTTACCGTGCTCCTCTCTATCACCTGCCTGAAACATCATCTTACTTAATGATACATTACCAGCTAATTTCGGGCGATATTTTATTTTCATTATGTTTCCATATATCAAGTGTCTGTAAGTCTATATGAGAAATTTGTAGTCTGTTATTTCTTTTTTAAACTGTGAATATGGCCATAAAAGCATGCAAAAGATATAACTGCGAGCCACCTGAAATGTAAACCTGCAAGGGGGCCATTATGAACAATCAAAACACATAGGCTCTAACAGTGAATTCATAGGTTTACCAGAGAGCACTCTAATCAGTAGTTTATTTGATTTCATAACAAGTGGCTTTCCTATGATAGGGGGGGGGGCTGTCAGTTGATAAGGAAATGACGAATGGAAGTCGATATTGGGTTTATTTCATAACTTGATTTTGGGTGGATTTAGGCGGTAATGTATCTTTAACTGTGTGGTACCTGAAGTTATTACAGCGTCCAAGGCCCGTTAGATGTATTTGGGTCTTAGTCTTGATTTATAGGATCATTCTAGAGGGCCATTCACCTTGAATTTGAAGGGTTAATTGTTATTCTTTTTTTTTTTAATGTAAAGTTGATTCGACGCCTATTATTATTATTCAGATCCTAGACATCACCTATCCACAGTTTAAGCATTTTAAGTATAAAATAGTATTGCCCATTAAAAGTATATTCTATTTGTAATCTTTTATGCCCAAATCAGGATAGATACATAGGTTTATACAGTCTATTGACAAACATATTTCAGTTTAGAAACCAAACTTAATTCTTTTAGTTCAGAAAAGCCGAGCATGTGACTGCACATTCGGTCCTGCTCTGCTTGTCAATCTGCGGGACCAGTGGCATTTTAGGTGGACATTGCCACTGTCCTGCGTGTTTTTGCAAAGACTGCACTTACCTGAATATATCTAGTGGGTAGCCTGTGATCCCTATGAACCGAGCCTTGCCAGCTTCCTTCACCTTCTGCAGGGCAGGGAGCGTCTCATTGATGATGATATCAAGGTTTGGGGCAAACTCCATATCGTGCACCTGGTAGAAACAGGCTATGTGAATCATTACAATTATCGGAACACATTTCTTAGGAAGTGTGTATATTTACTATAAAACATAATCAACAGTATTTCCCTCGTCATCAACTGGTCAGAATGTGTCAGGTCACACTGCTAGGTCACAGCTACTTATTTGACATCATTATTCAATATTTATATCGCAACCTTTTGGAGCCAGCATATTTATGCATGCAAGAACCTCTAGGCCTGTGTTCCTCAACATTTGCAAATGCTGAGTATACTGAATATGAAAAGGTGTGTATACTCAATGCTACAGTGCTGCCACCATATGGTAACCAGATATTCTACACAGGCAACTCCCTCTCAACGACCACCCTTCTAATGCAGCCAATCACCCTAATGCAAAGAAAGACTAGAAAAAGAATAAGAAGGGATTTTTTAAAAAGGGGATAGAGGGGGCAGAGCCTTCAATGACATATAAACTTGACATGGCTATTTTGCAGTCAGTATTTGGTGGTGCTATTTGAGCATCTTATCAAATTTCGTAGGGGGGTCTGGATGGGGGTCCCCATGTCGCATGTCGATTTTAAGAAATAACCATGTCACCTGTCACTTAAATACCCATCTCCCATGTCGCTAAGAACATGTCATGTCCCATGTCGATTTTAAGAAACACCCTGTGTCATGTCACTTATTTTTTTCCTCATGTCACTAAGCTCCAAGTCGAATGTCGATTTAAAAAAACATGTCTACATAAGGCCACTCAAAAAAAAAAGTTGTTTCTCATCACCGCGCGCATCATAAAAATTATGATCTGAAGAAAACTTTTTTTTTTACATTCTTGATGAAAAATATATTTATATTGGAAAAATATTGGCAAATTTGGTATCAAATTAAAGCTTATTCTATCAGTAATGCAGTCAGCTGGGAATAAACTGCATTATAACAACTTTTGCTGATTAATAAACTTTGAATTACTAAAATGTGAAAATTTGTCGCAAAAAATCCTAATTTCCCTATGTATTTCAGCTTCAAGTAAAAAAAAAAGGTTAAAATAAAAAAAAACGCCCTCGTCATATCTTTTCCAGCTTGGTGATGAGAAACAATATTTTTTGAGTGGCCTAAGATTACTCACCTGGATTACATCTAGGTAGTCTAGTCCCATCCTCTTGAGGCTCAGGTCCACACTCTGTAACGTCTTCTCTGCTGAGAAGTCAAACATCTTGTCTACTTCGGCCTCGTACCGTCCAACTTTGGTTGCTATGTAGTAGCTCTCCCGGGGGATGCCCTCTAGTGCCTGAGTGGATATTTTTTTCAATTTAGATATTTCGTTTAACGGATATTATCCTTGTCCTTGGAATGTATTTCGTTGCTAAAACGTGCTATTTTACATGTTGAAATGAAAATAAGAGAGCTTCAGATAACCTAAAGAGATCATCTGTAAAATTAATTGTTATTTGTTTCATATTAGCTGCATTCTGTGATTCTTAATGAATAACATGGTATTTTCTTATAGATCCCCGTATTTTAACTAAAGCCAAAAAAAAGGCTTGTTTCAGGTAACATGGCAAAAAAAATGTAGGGTCGGTAGTTGGATTTATTCTTTTTTTTAGCATTTTTTTAAAAACTGAAAGTACTAGCCGGCCTCTCTGAAGACCCTACAATTGACCAAAAAAGGGTAAAAATACGGAAATTTCTTCAAAATTGCATAAAAAAAACCGTAGGGTCTGCCCTCTTTTAATAGGGTCGGTCGGCTGACCTGAGACAAACCTTTTATTTTTTTTGGCCTAATTAATACAAAATTCAAGGTTGTGATGCTGACCTTTCCCAGTACGTCCTCGGCCTTGCCATGCCCATACCAGGGGGCCACGTCGATGTAGTTGATGCCTCCCTCCAGGGCCTGGTGCACCACCTTACACGACTCAGCAAGGTCTGTCTCCCGGAACACACTCCCCAGAGCCGAAGCACCTGAAGGGGAAATTTTTGAGTATTGAGTCTATAGGCGTCCACCTAGTGTAACATGATTAAACTTCCAACCTCCGAACATGGATGCCCCCATGGCCTAACACGTGGGAGCCCTATAGTACATTGGTATCACATTATACTTTTTGAGTCCACTTGTGAGTGAAATCCGATTGCATTATGCAACCTAAACATGCAATAATACATCATGGCCTTATCAAAACTTTAAACCCCTCTGCAGAGACTCCCAACGTACCATGATCATGCAATAGGCCAATAGGAGCCTTACCACTATTATGGTAGGGGCGGAGATTTGATGGGACTCCCCAATGTACCAGACTATAACTCCCCAATGTACTAAACTATAACCCCCCAATGTACTAAACTATAACTCCCCAATGTACTAGACTATAACCCCCCAATGTACTAAACTATAACCCCCAATGTACTAAACTATAACTCCCCAATGTGCTAAACTATAACTCCCCAATGTACTAGACTATAACTCCCCAATGTACTAGACTATAACCCCCCAATGTACTAGACTATAACTCCCCAATGTACTAGACTATAACTCCCCAATGTACCAGACTATAACTCCCCGATGTACCAGACTATAACTCCCCAATGTACCAGACTATAACCCCCCAATGTACTAAACTATAACCCCCCAATGTACTAGACTATAACTCCCCAATGTACTAAACTATAACCCCCCAATGTACCAGACTATAACTCCCTAATGTACCAGACTATAACTCCCCAATGTACCAGACTATAACTCCCCAATGTACTAAACTATAACTCCCCAATGTACTAAACTATAACTCCCCAATGTACCAGACTATAACTCCCCAATGTACCAGACTATAACTCCCCAATGTACCAGACTATAACTCCCCAATGTACCAGACTATAACTCCCCAATGTACTAAACTATAACTCCCCAATGTACTAAACTATAACTCCCCAATGTACCAGACTATAACTCCCCGATGTACCAGACTATAACTCCCTAATGTACCAGACTATAACTCCCCAATGTACCAGACTATAACTCCCCAATGTACCAGACTATAACTCCCTAATGTACCAGACTATAACTGCCCGATGTACTTAACTATAACTCCCCAATGTACTAAACTATAACCCCCCAATGTACCAGACTATAACCCCCCAATGTACCAGACTATAACTGCCCGATGTACTAAACTATAACCCCCCAATGTACTAGACTATAACTCCCCAATGTACTAGACTATAACTCCCCAATGTACTAAACTATAACTCCCCAATGTACTAGACTATAACTCCCCGATGTACTGTAGTACTATATACTACAACTGTCACCTACCTAGACTGACATGAGACACCTTCATGTCTGTGTTCCCCAGCTGTCTGTACTCCATGGTGGTTGGTGTGTAGTAACAGTATGTCGGTTATACACTGTGTAAGCCTGCCTCCTCCACTCTGTCAGTGTACATGAACCAATACCATAGTGTAGGTAATAGATAAACGATGGTTATGAAAGGGTAAGGCCAAATTTATTTATTTTTAATGTTTGTTTCAGGTAACCCGACCGACCCTATCCAAACAGGGCCAACCTTACGTTTTTTTTATGCAATTTTGAAGAATTTTTACATTTTTACATTTTTTTGGTCAACATAGAGCTGACAACTTTTTTATATTCAGAAAATAATGTGAAATATATAGGTGGCATGGTACATGAAGATTCATGCAATTCTGAAGAGATTTCTACATTTTTTTTACACTTTTTGGGATACATTTTAGGGTATAAAACGGGGCCGGCACCTTCCATTAAAAAAAAAGATTAATAAAAAAATGAAAAAGATTTTAAAAATCCGACGTTCATCCCATGTTACCTGAAACAAACCTTCTTTTTTTTGGCCTAAGTAGAATTAACCACTGTGGTTTAATGAGCTTGAGATCAAACATCAACACGACACTCACTTTGTGCAGCTATGTGAAACCGTACATTCATACTAAAAATGCCGGTTTCGAGAAACTGGATGCTAAAACTGTTTTTTGTTCTCCTATTTATATACTATATAATATAGCTATAACACGTCAGACTATGTTGGCATCACCCTCAATAGTACGTTGGTGCATGGTTGAATTTTCCGCAAATATTGAATAAGAATAACGTGGCCCAAATACTGACACAACATGTCAAGTTGACCGAGAGGGAAAATAACATATCTCACCTGGTTGGAGTCGTTTATAGGACTACATGTACACTGGTAGATAACAGACACAAACCATCAGCTTATCGAAACCACATTATCATCTACATCTATCATATCAACATAACCTCTACTATCTAGTAGTATAGCTGCAGTAAAGGTGCCGGGTGGGCGGTTAGGAGTTGATGTGGGAGGGGCGTGTTCGGAGGTGGGAGAAGGGTGGGTGTGATTGGTGAAGGGAAGAAATGTATAAGAAAACGCACCCACTTACCTACTGTTCCTCCTACACAGCGGGAAATGTGTCTGTGTAAATAAGTGAAACCATGATAAATTCACTACCATACAGCCACGCCCCCTCCTTCAGACTGACCTGGCCAGTCAGGCCAAAAATAAAAGAAGGTGTGTTTCAGGTTATATAGTCTGAAAATCTAGGTAGGGCAGGTCGGGTTTTTTTTTTGTTTTTTTTTAACTTTGGACTGAAAAGTACCCAAAAATTGACTCGCAAACTTCAGCGCCGACTCACCGACAATGGTGTCGACTCGAAGACTATCAAATTGACCCTGAAACAGGCCCAAAATTACTTAAAACATGAATATTTTTTCAAAATTGGAGAATAGTTTCTCGCTAACTACGTTGTTGACTCATAGACTATCAAATTGACCCTGAAACAGCCCTAAAATCACTTAAAACATAAACATTATTTCAAAATAGGATAAAAATTTCTAGGGTCGGCCCTGTTTTGCTAGGTAGGGTTGGGTAACCTGAAACACACCTTTCTTTATTTGGCTTCAGTTGATCAATGTGTGACGAGATAAACTGGGTGAAGTAGAGCATAGTACGGGCATATAACCTATGTCCTCGGGTATACCGCCTGGCATTACTGACAAGTTTTATACACTTTGATGTACAGATGATATGAGAAGTAGGCCAAATAAAATAGGTTTTGTTTCAGGTAACATGGGAAGAAACTCTAGGGTCAGTAGGTCGGATTTTTTTTTCTTCTTCTTTTACTTCCCCTCTAAAATTGACTCAAAAAATGTGTAAAAATGGGGAGATTTTTTCCCCAAAATTTTGTAGACCTAAAATTGACCCCAAAAAAGTATAGAAATATAAAGATTTCTTCAAAATTGCATTTAAAAAAACGTATGGTCGGCCGTGTTTAGATAGGATCGGTCGGGTGTCCTGAAACAACCCTTTTTTTGGCCTTACCAGAGGTCACTCCATAGGCATACTATCCCACTTGACTATCCAGGCTTGACGTTCTTTGTTATTTTACTGATGTTCTCGAATCGTTTGATCAGTACATTTATAACAGCCGACTGTACTACATGTAGTGGATTGGTAACAGTCACCACCAGACTAGTATACAATGTACACCGATTCAGAGTAGGGGTAGTCGGTAGTTAGTAGTTGGTTCATTGATATTTCAGGAAAGAAAAAGTGTTTTTTAGCCCATTGAATACTACCACATTGTATTCAATGGGGGAGGGGGCATTGAATACGGCGCTTCTAGTAGTTACTTAAACATAGTTCCTATGTCTTTAAAATTTTTTATTAAATAGCCTATGTTGGATATCGAAGCTAACATACATTTCACTTGTGGGGTTTTACTAGCATTAGGCCTAAGTTTGGATGATAAGACATCCATAATCATACTACTTTCTGAAAGGTGTAACAATATAAACCATAGACTATGAGTAAACTAAGAGCCTATTTTAACATAGGGCCTAGGCCGCCTTTCCATGTAGATCTAGGGCATACTGCATAGGGCCTACCCCTCCGGTGACAAGGTATCAAAATAGTTTGGCATGGTTCACCCTGTCACATAGATACATCCAAAAAAGATTGATTGTGTGATATACATCACATGTGACCCAGGGTCCCAACTCAAAGTCCCAACCCAAAGTCCCAATCCAAAGTCCCAACTCAAAGTCCCAATCCAAAAGATCCAACTCAAAGTCCCAACCCAAAGTCCCAACTCAAAGTCCCAACCCAAAGTCCCAACTCAAAGTCCCAACCCAAAGTCCCAATCCAAAGTCCCAATCCAAAGTCCCAACCCAAAGTCCCAACCCTAAGTCCCAGCCCAAAGTCCCAATCCAATGTCCCAACCCCAACTTCACCCCTATCCCCACCCCACCCACACTGTGTCTTTGTCATGTATGACAAGGCTATAGGCTATGCCTATGACATCTTTGTGCACCACTACTGAAGTATTTTTTTATGTTAAAAGCGTCTCACTTTTTGATCTCACCTGGTCTTAACCATTGTAGGTATAGGAAGTCTGTGTGAACGTGACTCTTTTAAATTAAAGGGTGGATTCAAGGTCACTGTGCTATTCTTTAGCATTAGTTCACAGAGAGAGGTATTTTAACATCAAATTGGCTTAATTTCTCCCTTCTTTTTCACTAGGAAAAACTATTCTTTTCATCTTTTTGGATGAACGGGCAGACAGACATAGGTTATAAGTTAGTTGCAGTGCTATTCTTTATTCAAAATATGCAACAGAAACTTTATAAAGCTGCATCAAAGTTTGACTGCATATCTACTTCTTTTTCTGCAAAAGCGTCTCCCTAAAACCTAGGGGACCTGGGTCAACAACTGAAGATAGGGGCTGAAGGGTAGAGGCATTCTTTTGAAATTGAAAGTGAATAGGCCAGCCCTGCTCCTGTGACCTCCCCGTGCGGCGGGAACACATTGTTATCCGGTAGTCGGCAGCGTCCAAACCACACGCTGGACTCCTTGGCCAAGTCGAAGCAGACGGAGCAGAGAAACCACAGAGAACCACCACAACGACTGGTGCCGCCCCCTAGTGAGAGAAAAGTGCATCAACATGGCGGCGATCAACATCCGGTGATATTTTACTCGTTAAGAAATATGCCATTTTCTGCCGGGCCTTTACTAATTGCACGAAACCCACCCCTTTGCAAACCAACATAAACCTTTCAAGAAGGTAAGTGTGCAGTTTGGGCGTCATACGTTGTGAGGAAGACTTCTTTTGAGCCGAGTTTCGATAGCTCCCCTTGAAAGTGCAGTGACGTGAACTCGTCTGTCAGACAGAATTCTGACTGAGGAGACAAAAATCGATGCCCATCCCACTTCGATTATCATCACGAAACACTGTTTGACGTGTGCTGATTGAGTGTTCAGTGTCACCTATGGTTTGTGTATTATCTCAGATATGTACTTTATTATATCATTTTTGGGTGGGACAGGGTTTAGGTGGACGGCAGGGGAGCTATTAGAATCCCTAGGCCTAAATCTCTGCCAGTTTACTGTCTGTTGTTTTAGTGTCACCCACACCTGCCATTGGCATTGGCACTGACTGTCACTGCAGTAGCTGGGATTGGGAAACGAGCTCTTGTCTAGCCTCTACTAGGCTCTAGCCTAGTTGGAGGGACCATTTAGTTAGTGGGTCTATTATACTATTATGTGCAGACTTAGACAGCATATTAGTCTTAGAAAGCACACTAAGCCATTGCATTGATGTTTGACTAAACCACTTGGGTGGAAATATGACCTCAAAACAACTATATATCATGTTATATCAGCATCATAAATATGCATGTATATGTACGTTTATGTCAGCATATACCATTATAATTGAAATATGCTTCTGAATCATATTTGTATATACCCATATATTGCATGTACCTCTCATTGTCATCATTGTCATTGACTTTGGGAGTCTGGGTCTGAGTCTGATATCCTACTGCAAATGCAATACTGCCAGTTACCTAGGCCTAGGCCTACAAACTACAATGACTCATTGAATGAGCTAGAGACTCTGGATTTTAATAGCATTAAATTACAGATATAGCCAAAACTAAGCTATTATAGATAACATAAAGTACAAAAAACTACCATTATTTAAACATTTTGTTGAATAAATTGAATACCACAATGGCACAAGCTGGTAATACTAATACTATAGGCCTACTGGTATATCATTTTAGGCCTAGGCCCCTATATCTTTTTTGGAAAGGTAGATTTTCAGTGATCTTGACGAAGTCAATTGTTATAATTACCAAAAGGAATTCTCGTATATGTTCTTTTCATTTTAAAGAGCACTTTTATACTTTATGAAATTACCATATTGGATCAATTTCATATGCATCCATAAATTTGTGACATTGTGTTGTTGATAGTGGTAGAATGGGAGGATAAGAAGTCAGTGTCATAGTGTTATGGCTGTGTTAGCTGTGTCTACATTTCGGGAGATAGCTTCCCCAAGAAATTTTGTGAATAACTATCAAATGGTACCTAAGCTATTTTTCTTTAGTTTTTAAATTCATGTATTGGTCTATTAAAGGCAGTTTTTTTTATACATTTTTACCTAATTGCATGACTTAACAATTAGGCCTACATGACCTAACACATGCACCTTAGCATTGGCTCACTGTGCCCCGAGCCAGTGTTCCACTGTGCCCCACTATTTCCATAGTGGGGCACAGTAAGACAAATTTGAAATCAATTTCTGCCTATAGACCAATCCCCATGAATCACAGCAAATATACAAGAGTAAAAATTGTACACTTTTAATTGTTGTCATCTAAAGGTATCGGTACGGTATGTCCGATTCCGATATAAGACCCTATGAGAAAAATGCTCTTTTCTGTCTCACTGTACCAGGTTTTTCCTTGTTTTCAAGTGATTTTTTCATATGATGAAGGCCTGTAGTAATCAGAGCTGTCAAGAAATAACGATTTTTACGATTTTCTGTCATACGATTTACGCATTTGAAGGACTGGAACTTGGCAGCTCTGAGTAATCATTGGGGCACCTCTTTTCAGGGGTATCAGTATGATTTCTATTTCAATTTTTTTTTTTTTTTTAATTTCTTTTTTTAGAAAAGTCACTTTCATCGCTGTAGCTTCCTTCCTTCACAGTCCCCAATTCACAGCCTGGCCCATTACTTGGGTAGGTCTACTTCAATTATAGCTGCATCATCGCTATGTGAGGGAGAGGGGCACTGTACAGTCACTCTCTAGACTACCGTAAAAGCCTCACGTACAAACCTAATTCATGTATTAGCCGCACCCCGACTTTGAGCCAATCCTATAAGCCGCACCAGGGGTCTGATTATGGCAACTCTAGTACTGTACCATAGTGGCAAAAACTCCCGTATAGGCCGCATCCTTACCATGGGCCAATCCTATGAGCCGCACCGCCGATCTGACTTGCGTACTAGCCGCGGCTTCTACGCGAGGTTTTACGGCAGATACACTTGTTTCCATATAAGTTCTTACGCGACAATACTACCGTAAAGTCTCACATACAACCCGCGAGAAGTTCGAGAAATAAACCCTCAGTTACCAGCAAAGAGTTTGACTTAAGTCAGGTTACAAATTAAATTATAAATGTATGGTGGGTTTTTTTGAACTACCGTATTCGACGTGATAAGCGCCCTGGGCGCTTATAAAATTATTTTTATGGTAGTTTTAGTACTTAATAGTTTAATTGTCTCCAAAATCGTGAAATTTGACCCTTTGTTCTAGTCTAAAAATGCCCCAAAAGGGGGGGCGCTTATTACATTGAATACGGTGTACTACAGTACCTAAGCACCGGTATCCAAAACCCGACCCCGGTGCGGTGTCCACCCTTTTCTCTAGTCTAGATGTGGGTTATAAAAGGGGTGCGGATAGTACAAGAGACGTTATGGTATGTTATATGGATCGAGTAAGCTCGATGATTGACAAAAATACATCTTCATTCCTTAATTGTAATAACATATCTCAGAATGTTTACCAGTCTTATGTAAATAAATACAATATGCATGCCATTTTCATAAAGTGAAGCAGGTAATCTAATTTAGCGATAGTTCTATCATAAAGAACTGGTTTCCCTCTGCATGTGATGTACATGGTTTTTGGCATGTTGGTTTAACTGTTACGATTGCTGAGTTTGTACTTTGACTTACTTATAGAGCACCTTTGACATTTGGAACGCTCACGGGAGTGGTTCGTTAAGCCCACAACACGTGGTGAGAAGGGTTTTGTAATTAAGTTATATTAAGTTGATAAATGCATATTTTATTGGCTTATTTCCATGTATAATAACTTTTATTTTTATACACCGTAAAACATTTGGTAATGCATGATTTTAAGGCTGATTCTTCCTCCTAGTGTATACCATTCTGGCACTGGGTTGTACATGTTTTTGGATTAAAATTCACATGTAAATGTTGACATTTCCGATTTTAGTTAGAACTAGGAATTTTGCAGTTTAATATTCTGTGAACAATTCTATGTTAATTGATTTTTATTTTAACCCTTGTTGCTGTTGATTGTCCATTTGATTTTACAAGTTTTAACAACACATGATTCTCAAAGGTTTATCAGTGGCCTTTAGGACACACATAAAGAATACTTTGGTCTGGATTTCCCTCACCTTTTCCTCAAAAACGCTTGTTTTACAAATTGTTAATGCCTTGTTTTTTGTGTTAAGAAATAAGAAATTGCTTGCCCGCACCCACGTTTGTAACTGTAACCCTTTAAAGAACTGAGGTTGACTCAAGGTTTATGTTCATTTGTCGTCATGAGGAGCTAGTAGCCAGTGTTGCCGAAAACTTTTTCTCAACG
The DNA here is from genome assembly GCA_947462335.1 of Harmothoe impar. Taxonomy (NCBI): domain Eukaryota; kingdom Metazoa; phylum Annelida; class Polychaeta; order Phyllodocida; family Polynoidae; genus Harmothoe; species Harmothoe impar. The sequence goes on along the minus strand of OX381715.1, from coordinate 65,502,960 downwards.
CAGGCTAAGGTGACCTGCGTCCTTGCATCTTACGCAGGCCATTTCCTTCTAACGCAGGCCATATGAATTTTGATATTTCAAGGTATCTTCATAAACTTCATTGTAACTTGTTTTATACTGCTACTAGTATGCAAAAACTCAAAAAGAAATTGAAAAAATATTTAATATAAATAATTTTACAAATATGGCCCTATCTTTGCTTCTAATTGTCCGATTTGAAAAATTCTTTCAGCATTAGGAAGCTGAGATAATGGCAGGTCATTCTGGCCTACGTCCCAAGGCCCTACGTCGGCCATTAAGATTGTACGGCGGCAAAAGCCGGCGTGCTGACGTTATTTCGGCAACACTGAGCTAGTCACTCGCCTGCACTACATGAGTCAACACTAGAGCATTGGGCATTAAAGCCCTATGCTGCCCTTCATGGGTTGTACCATAAAGGGGGAAATCAATAGACCATCTTTGTGTGTATGTGTGTGGCCTACTGTATTGCTGACACATCATTCTGTGAATAATTGGGACCTCTTGTTTGTGTTGACAGTTGTGGGCGTTCAGCTCCCTAACCAGTATCCATGAGTTTTTCGATGGGCTGCATCTGTGTGCGGGAAACGGTCCACTGCGATGGCAAAAAGTACAGCCTCCATGGACGACTTGGGGAGGGGTAAGTATGTTTAATCATTCCACTTGTGGTATTCTTCCTCCATGAAAATACACTTATATAGACAAAACCCCATGCCATTGACATAGATTTTTTTATATTGTTTATTTATCCTGTCTGATGAAGGCTATTGCCTGTATTACCAACAAACAGCCGTATGAAAAAAGTCCCTATGCTAGTAAAAATGTTACATTTTGGTGTACTACATCATACTTCAGGAATTGAAGTTGGGCGCCCCAGGTTCAACGAGTGATGGATGATGGACATGAATGTTAATAATAAGTGGGGTTTTGTGTTAATTACTTGGCCCTATTGTCTCAAAATGATGAAAGTTAACAAACTTGGAGGACATGGAGTATGGGTACAACATACTACATCTAGGGGCATGGAGTACAGAGCGCCCATAAGTTTAACCCTTTAAAGACAGATGTCACTAAAACATTACATTTATTGGTCGTCATGATGCACCAACGCAGCCCCGGCGATTAACTCGCCGGGGCTGCAATAGTGCATCATACCGACTCCTCGGAAGTGTGTCAACCCATAGGGTCGGCATGATGCATGAATGTCATGAAGCATTTAGGCATTATGCCTTCCTTAAAGAAGCGTGCCATATCTGCCGTCTGATAAAATTAGAAACTGCGTTTAAATTAGAAACCATCAATTGTGGAATGTAAGGTACTGTCGTGAATAAGCGCCCGTCGCTTATAATCCCTTGAAGAACTAATTACCCCTTGCTCTTATACGAGACCGGAGCTTATACAAGGTCTACTGTTATTTCCTAATGAACTTCAAGGTCCCCCTGTTACTCCAGCACTCATTCAAACCTGGTTGTTGAAGGCGACAGTACGGTATGTGTTAGATAGACTACACCTGTACCTTGGTATGCCTCATACCCACTGCCCCACAAGGTCAAGACGAGGTGTTATACACCGAGTCGATGACCAGTGGGCAGTGGGTATAAGGCATACCAAGGTACAGGTGTAGTCTATCTGACTTAACCCTCGGGTATGCGAAATAACCAAGGTGCGAAGCCTTTGTCTTAGCGTTCCACCGTGGGTTAAACGAGGTTAAACCTTCTCACCATGTGTATACATACATGTACAGTCGGTTTCCGTTTTACCGCACTAAGGCCGCAGTATAGGCAGCTTGACCCCCTGCCCCTGCTGCCCCCCCTCCCCCCCCCCCCGCCTCTCCACCCCCCCCCCCTCCCCCAGTGCTAACTGATTAGCCTCAATTACGGTACACTTACTGGAGCGTGGTCTGCAGGGCACGCGTCCCATGGGGATCGGCATAGCAACAGCCTTCTGGGGAGCTCTTGTATCAGACCCAGCTCTCCTTGGTGGGCCTATCGATTTGATCCCAGATGATCAGTTGGGTTGAATGGGTGGTATTGAATGGTGCTATACCACGCGTGTAGGGGGTTACTGTTGTACTATAATCTATTACGTTAACGAGGGCCATCGAGTTTTTGTATTCAGGTAGGGTGAAGGCAAGTGCAATTTTGCTAAATGTAATTCACCGGAGAAATGAGGTACAAAAAGGAATAATTTGGGTGGCTGGCTTAAGTGGCACCCAAACTCAGGAATCGATAGATATCTGAAAATAATTGGAGGTGATTGAAAAGTATAACCAAAATTGGAAATACGTGTCTGTAAAAATATGTTGGTGTTTCGGCCTCTGACACAGTGACTTCAGTTAGAGAACTTCCATAAAGTATGTACACATTTTCTCCAATTGACCCCCCCCCCCCCACACACACACACCTAACGTTTCTGTACGCATTAAAATAAAGGGTTTATGTTGGCAACGATTTTCAGAAAATTTTCTATGACAACCACATGATATATCGCTCATTTCCTGTAACACAAGAGGCGTCAGTTACTAAGGCCTTATACCACTCACACACACATGACATACTATGTATACCGTAAAAACTCGCATATAAGCCTAAATCCTGTATAAGCCGCACCTAGAGTTTGTGCTGATCCTATAAGCCGCACGGGCCATCTGAATGTGGGGACTTGAGTACTGTACCATAGCAGCCAAAACTCGCGTATAAGCCGCACCCTGACCCTGGGCCGATCCTATAAGCCGCACTGCTGATCTGACTCGTGTACTAGCCGCGGCTTATAAGCGAGGTTTTACGGTACCACCCACAGCCACTTGACACGTCTCTTACCTCCTATATAACTTTATGAGCATATCAAATAGCATCATCCTAATCATTACAGTAACACAAACTTCACAGAAGACAGGACGACCGCACAAATTGTTACCGACAGATCATTGCTAACTGAAAGCACAATTATGAGGTTTCAATAAAAACAACAAAATAACACAAGAGGCGTCAGTTACTATGGTCTCATACCCTCCAACACCCACATGACATATATCTCTTACTTACACATTTCTTACTGAAACATGACACATGTCTTACTTCCTACACCACAGAGGCTTCAGTTACGTCGACCTGGTGGAGGATACGAGCACCAAGAAGAAGCTGGCCCTGAAGCGGATCACGTGTCACTCAGAGGAGGACCAGAAGTTGGCGCTGGAGGAGGTCGAGTACATGCGCACCTTAGACCATCCTAACCTCGTGACCCTGGAGACGTCCGACACACAACGACTCGCCGACAACTCGCGGGGTGTCATCAGTGAAGTCTTTATAGTCATGCCTTATTACCGAGTAAGTAGCACAGGAGTGTATCAACCGAAATAGATATGATACATGAATGCATCCCTGGCTGCACTGATATTCCTAGGCTCCCTATACGACCAATCTCTCAGTCACTAGTACCTAACCTAGTTAGTCATTTTTTGGCTCCCTATACGACCGACCTAGGTAAGTTATTATTGTCAGGTTGGTCACTACTGACCAACCCACCTTAGTCTTTCAATTTCCAGGGGGAGCCACTGGGTGGTCGTCATAGTATCTTACAGGTGGCACCAACTAGTGGTATACAAATACAACAACTAAAGTACACACTAATGATAAACCTAGGTTAGCCACTACTGACTGACCCCACAGTCATTTTTGAATATAATTTTCTCATTGTGACTAACACACATATGATGAACCTAGGATAGTCTGTACTGACTAACCTTTTCAACCTATGGATTTTCAGTGTGTGTGCCAGTAATTTGCCAGGACTGCATTTATGCATCAGGTGTTATGCTTGTCGTCATACATCATGATGACAAAGGGCATGTCACATTAAACCACTCGGTGCTGGCTAAGAGAATTGTGAAAGTAATCCCATTTTCAGGGACTGAAAATAACTTCAGTCAATAACACATCAACAGTCAATCAATATTGTTGTTGTTTGAACCTCCACAAACCAAGACTTCAACAACCAAACTTGAGTTCCAAAATTTATGCCACGGCTCAAACGTAATCCAACATGTTATTACTGGACATCGATTCTCTGTCTCTTTGTAGCTCTATAGTGATCGATGCCCAGTTTTATACTTCAGACCAGTGGCTCATTTTGGCTGTTTTTCGCCTCACAGATTGCTTCTAGCGCAAAATCCTGACTAGGTGTCAATATATTCTCTATGCCAATGTGTAATATGAGGGTAGAAAACCGTGGAACCTCAGTTAGAAAAAATCCTACTGAACAGTTTTTGAGAAAATTAGGGTTTTGTTGCCTTTTTTTGCTGTTTTTAGTACATTTCCTACATAACCCGTGAACGTCAGCATTTCTCAATTTTCAGGTATTTAGAATTAGAATATGACATTTTTTTATTCGCAGTAGGATTCCTGAATACCGAGCCATTCTACACAGGGTGTTATTTTGAAAAAATATAAATCATTTGATAGTGTATTTGGTCTCCTAAATAGAGAGAGTTTGGTCATGGTTTAATTGATTGTTGACAATCCAGTCAAGGGCTATTAGGTTCAGTTCAGTGCAAGTTGCAAAACAAGTGACTTGCAATTTTTAACTTGACCTCATGTCCACTATGTAGGTCTTCACTATGCATGGGTCTATCCAGAGTCCATCAATGGGATCACGCATGGAGGCAGATTCCGCAGCTTTTGGCGAGAAAAAAGTTCAAAATCGCAAAAAAGTGAAATTTGCCTAAAAACCCCCTATTTGGCGAGAAAAAAGTTCAAAATCGCAAAAAAGGGAAATTTGCTTAAACAAGAATTGCGGTTGTTGCCGCGTAAAAAAATGCCTCAGGCATTTTTATACGCGGCAACAACCGCAATTCCTGCATTCGAAGAAACATAATGCCTACATGGTTGGTATGTTTGAAGGGAACCCATTCAAGACACCAAATAAGCAGGGCCGTCAAGGGGTCATCAGGGGGAAGGATGATATTACCTAAAATATGGCATTTCCTATGAATTCCTTGGGTTCATGTTAGGGGGTAAGGAAATGTGTGTTACAAGCCAGATAAACAATTACAATAGATGTTGTAGCCAGCTGTATTAGCAACAAACTAATAGAACCATTTAATTCCTTGGGGCCATTATGGAGGGGTAGATATGATTATAATCAACCTCAAGAATATGGAAATGTGTGTTGTTAGGCAGTTAAACAATTAGAATAGCCGTTTCTAGGCAGCCAGCTGTATTAGCAACAAACCAATAGAACCATTGAATTCCTTGGGTCCATATTAGGGGGGGTAGGTATGATTATAATCAGCCTCAGGACCATGGAAATGTGTGTTACTAGGCAGATAAACAATTAGAATAGCCATTGCTAGGCAACCAGCTGTATTAGCAACAAATCAATAGAACCATTCAATTCCTTGGGTCCATATTAGGGGGGGTAGGTGTGATTATAACCAACCTTAGGACCATGGAAATCTGTGTTGCTAGGCAGATAAACAATGAGAATAGCCGTTGCTAGGCAACCAGCTGTATTAGCAACAAACAAATAGAACCATTGAATTTCTTGGGTCCATATCTTGGGGGTTAGGTATGATTATAATCAACCTCAGGACCATGGAAATGTGTGTTGCTAGGCAGATAAATAATTAGAATAGCCCTTTCTAGGCAACCAGCTGTATTAGCAACAAATCAATAGAACCATTGAATTCCTTGGGTCCATATAAGGGGGGGGGTAGGTATGATTATAATCAACCTTAGGACCATAGAAATGTGTGTTGCTAGGCAGATAAACAATTAGAATAGCCGTTGCTAGGCAACCAGCTGTATAAGCAACAAACCAATAGAACCATTGAATTCCTTGGGTCCATATTAGGGGAGGTAGGTATGATTATAAGCAACCTTAGGACCATGGAAATGTGTGTTGCTAGGCAGATAAACAATTAGAATAGCCGTTGCTAGGCAACCAGCTGTATAAGCAACAAACCAATAGAACCATTGAATTCCTTGGGTCCATATTAGGGGAGGTAGGTATGATTATAAGCAACCTTAGGACCATGGAAATGTGTGTTGCTAGGCAGATAAACAATTAGAATAGCCGTTGCTAGGCAACCACCTGTTTAAGCAACAAACCAATAGAACCATTGAATTCCTTGGGTCCATATTAGGGGGGGGGGGGGTAGGTATGATTATAATCAACCTTAGGACCATGGAAATGTGTGTTGCTAGGCAGATCAACAATTAGAAAAGCCGTTGCTAGGCAACCAGCTGTATTAGCAACAAACCGATAGAACCATTGAATTCCTTGGGTCCAAATTAGGGGGGGTAGGTATAATTATAATCAACCTTAGGAACTATCAAAGGTTGATTTATACTATTGTTATCACATAGCATAAATTTGTGTTGTGACTCCTTAATCCAAGATGGTGGCACAATCCAAGATGGCGGCGCCCGTTCTGACTTCTGGTTAAGTGCAAACATAATATACCTCGTTCTGGTGGTGCCTGGCGGCACCACCAGGTGGCTACGCCACCACTTCGGCATAAAAAAAACCCTATTTGGTGAGAAAAAAGTTCAAAATCGCAAAAAAGTGAAATTTGCCTTAAAACCCCCTATTTGGCGAGAAAAAAGTTCAAAATCGCAAAAAAGTGAAATTTGCCTGAAAACCCCCTATTTGGCGAGAAAAAAGTTCAAAATCTCCAAAAAGTGAAATTTGCCTGAAAACCCCCTATTTGGCGAGAAAAAAAGTTCAAAATCGCAAAAAAGGGAAATTTGCCTAAAGACACCCTATTTGGCGAGAAAAAGAAAGTTCAAAAAAGGGAAATTTGCCTGAAAACACCCTATGACTGTAGCATGAATGCAGACACTCATGGACACAGACTCATGTACACCCACACAGACATAGACATAGGCATGAACATGGCCTTCTCCTTCTTATAGCAACCTATGTATTTCTACTTTGATGAGACTGAATATAGCTTTCTGTTAGAAGGACTCTGATACATGGATGTCGATGTCCAGTTTTAGATATATACCCATATAATGCATTGGAGTGCTATAATGTTGGACTGCTGTATATTTTTGTATAATAAATGTCATTGTTGATAAATATCTACCTGAAAGGCAAGGCAATAGAGCAATGAGATTTATCTCAAAAATATAGAAAAATCCAATACTGTTCTATGTGGAATTACTAGACTTGTCTATTTTACAGAGGGGCACGATTCACGATGAATTTGACGTCTTCAAGGCCCAGGGCAGTCACCTTGAGCTACCGCGTGTCCTGCGACTGTTTCGCGGCATCTGTGCGGGCCTTAGTTATCTCCACAACCTAAAACCGACACCACTAGCTCATAGGTAAGGTCTACTATTGATTCATTTATGTCACTTAAAATCAATTAGCAGCTTTGCGGACACTTTTTGTGAAAAAATGGTGCGGGAGGGCGCCTTTTCTTTTATTTTGTTTTCCTATTTTTTGGAGATGCGGGAGGGGCTTTTTCTTTTTTTCTAGATTATTGATGGTCTGCACGTGGAAAAAGGGTTTAAAATGCCTTTTAAATCACGTTTCTACCCCAAATAATAGCTGAAATATTCGACATTTTGCAACTTGTATTCAATATTTTTTTAGATGCGCCCTTTTCCCCACTTTTTTTTCTCAAAAGTTGAAAAAAAGTCCAATGCGGGCCTTTTTAAATGATTTTAAAGCTGATAATCGACTTTAAGTGGCCTTACCAGTACTAGGTGTTCATTATAATTGCTGGTAAATATGGCCTCCTGTGGTTATTCACTCAGGGTTCATACCCTGAGGCATATACGACGCCTGGCATTTCCTTTAAGACGTTTTTTAACCATTTTAAAATCAATATTACTCAGTTTGTATTTCAGTTAGAAAAAATACAAAAAGCTAAAATAAAGGGCAAGATCAGGGGACAAATGTTTCCTTCAAAAAGTTAATCAATATCTCTTTTCTTCTATCCGCAATTCAACTGCGATCTTTGCGTATTTTTTCTCTCTTTTTCTTAAACTCTTAAGTACTGTTAAATGACTACCCTCTAAATGAACTCTGCATAGACTTCAAGGTTAAAAAAAAAATTGGAGCTGATAGAAATGCTCATCTGACCAGACAGGTATCCTATTTCTATCTTTCTGACATAAATCTACCATCTCACATATTAAAATGCCATTCAACCAAGCTAAACTGCCCTCCATATTATTTAAATTACTTAAATGAACTTCTTACAATACCCTAAACATACCAAGAACAAGGATTTGTTTTAGTTCTCATACCACCCCCTCACATACATGGTGGCGCCACAAGCATTTCTCGTAGTCCGCGAGGCCGCAAGGAGACAGCACGAGGGTCCCACAGTGGCAGCATAAAAGGAGTGCAAAGCAAAACCGTACCACCCATATCTTCGTAGTTTATATATCGTCCGATCGACACACTTTTTGATAGGGACAGAAGGCGGTACATGCCTGCAGCCTGCAACTGTCGCCCACACCCACCTGCACACCCACACTAGACCCACACCCACCTGCTCTCCCACACCCACCTGCTCACCCACACTAGTTCGTACATGTCTAGCTGTCTAGTAGACAGCTAGACAACAGCTACATAGGGATTCTATAGTGGGCAAAAACCGAGTGTTGTTCTGAATAAAGTACTCACTGTCAGTGCCTCAAAAAGGTCAATCCTGTTCCACAAAAGGTACTCCACATGTCCAAGACACTTACATTGGTCCAGACTTGTCAAATTTGAGTGTATTTTGCATGTTTTGTTCCCAGCCAAAACACCCCAACCTCATGTCTGCCATTTTGGAAAATGCTATGGTGCCCTCTAGTGGGACACAGAGGCACTGACCTCCAGTCTGACCAACCGATGACCACTTCTAAAGCAGGCCAGTCATTATGTAACAGGCTACTGAAGTGATTGACTGGTCAGTTCTAACAAAATTAGTGTGTGCTTCCTACACCAGGGGGTGCCCACATCAGTCTTGAGAATAACAATGGCTGACATGGGTAGAGAGCAGTGGAGTTAACATGAAACAAAGCCTGGATTATACTTGTTGAAGTGCATTTGGAATGCATTGTGGATGGTGAACAGGTGGGAATACATTGAGGCACCTGTGGCTGGAAGGATTAGACTAGACAGTGAGTACTTTATCTAAAATAGCTACTCTGCCAAGTTGGCAGACCAACTGTGTAGCCACAAACTGAAGCTGTCTTCTACACCAATATGGTGTAGATGTGTCGACTTAACCCACACCCACCTCCTGGCCTGAAATGGAATAACATACATGTATGACACATGATTTGAGGGTACTTTTTAACAAGGAATTCATTTCTGATGCCAGAATAGACCAATGAATGATTATAAGGGAGTGTTAAATCTAAGTACAGGATAAGCTACAGATTCAGCTTACCCTGAGTCATCTGTGAGGCCACTCACACGCTCAATCTTTAAACTACAGTAATGCTCATTTACCGCTGTTCAACCGTCCTGGATCTCTTTATTAACTCGATCAATGAGTTTTTTCAAATAGATGAAATGGAGATACTAAAATAAATCTCCATACTGGCTGAAATAGATCTCCATATTGGAACCTTTGTCAAACTGTTACTTGAAACATTGCCAAACTGAAGATAATAGGGACGTTTTTGTGTATATTTGGTCTGTAGTTCGTTGAGATGTGTGCCTCAAATGAGAGGGTCTGGATAATACTTATATATAATTATGGGGTAATTATATACACAGATAAAATTGTGATGCAGTGCTCTGTCAACCCTTATGATGTCTAGACTATAATGACAACATATTTTTGTAATGAAGTACAATGATCTCATACCTGTTGACTCATGTAAACCATTTCATTAAAGCATGGTTATATTTGTGATGACAGGGATGTAAAGCCAGCCAATGTCCTGGTCACCGATGATGACTCGGTCGTTCTGATGGACTTCGGTTCCATGGGGCCGGCCAGGATCGAAATTCAAACTTCGCAACAAGCACGTCAGCTACAGGTATAAACTTGCGTTATTTCATTGTTATTACTGGTAGTTGGTCTATGGATTTTGTTTTCCAAAAATAGGTGCGGTAGGGCGAATTTTTTTAAAAGAATTTTACCAAAAAAACATTTTGTCTGCGGATTTCAACCTTGAATAATGTGGGGCGGGCGATTTTTTGGGTGTTTTTTTTTAGGGAAAATTTCTTTTCTGTAGAAGCTCAAATATAAGATAGGTGTGTCGGCTGATATTGGCTCTGATGTCGTCTGGTTTAATCTGGCATCCCAACAGTATGATTTGCCCGTCATTAAGCGTGGGCGAGAACAAAGCCTCCTGCAAGGGTGTGCCTGTAATGTACAGAGATGCCACTTTTCCTACTTTTGTAGGAATTCCTACTTTTTGGCTTGAACTTTTTTATTGAGTTGTATGTTAATTTCCTACAAAAACTGACCAAAATTGTCAGTTTTGCTACTTTGTATCGACGACTGCGTGGCATCTCTGAATGTACCCACATACACACTGATTGTGGAAACCAGTCGTCTACTGATGGTATACCTATATGGCGACTGCGTGGCATCTCTGAATGTACCCACATACACACTGATTGTGGAAACCAGTCGTCTACTGATGGTATACCTATATGGCGACTGCGTGGCATCTCTGAATGTACCCACATACACACTGATTGTGGAAACCAGTCGTCTACTGATGGTATACCTATATGGCGCTAATGTACCATATACGGGTAGATTAAATACTATTCAATTAAATATTCCAGATTTGAAGGATTTTGTTATTTCATCTTTCCTATGTATTAAAGGGTGTTGAATTTATAGCTTTCAGTATGGCTCAAGTCAAAATTCAAAATCGATCTTTCAGACTTTGATATGAGTCATTACCATTATAAATAAGATATTCCCTAGGCCTAAAAAAAAAGTTGTGTTCCGGTAACATGCCCAAAAACAAATAGGGTCGGTAGGTCACTTTTCTTTTTAATTTTAAAACTTTTTTCTTTTTGGTAAAAAGGCAATTTAAATGGTAAAATCGCCAAAAATGTCCTAAATTTTCCCAAAAATTAAAAAAAAATGCACCAAAAAAATTGAGGTCGGCCCCTAAAACGTAGGGTGGGTCGAGATACCAGAACACAACTTTTTTCTTTAGGCCCTATACATGTATAGCAGCACCGGTCATGTTAAAGCGTGACCGTCATGGTTGAAGTGAGGTCAAAAGCACTTTTGGATATAGTTCAGTTTTCATTCACAAGAGGGCTCTTAAGGGCTGGGAGCTCAGATGTGAATATGTTGTAGCTGGACAATGCTCATGGTCCCCTGTCCAAACACTGCTGCCCTCTGGTGGAACTGTTATTTTAGTCCATGTATGGAAAATGCTGAACTTATTCCCTGACGGCCCAACTTTAACTCCATGCGTTGTTGTTGCAGGATATGGCAGCCGAGCGGTGCAGCATGCCTTACCGAGCACCCGAGCTGTTCACCGTAGAGAACCACTCCATGGTGGACGAGCGCGTAGACATCTGGGTACGTCAACATTGTTCTCCATTATAAATTTTCTTAAACAAAATTTTAAAAAATTAAAAAAATTAAAAAAATTAAGTTCTACATTTTCTTTTCCCTTTGTACTATTTTATTACAAACTACATGTATTACTATCCATCATAATGCTAGAGCTTTAAACGTCACCTCCTTTTAAAACACACAAAGAATCAGAAAAGGAAGATAATAAATTAGTTTGTTACATAGCATTTATTTCATCATGTTTAGGATGGCCTCTGCAGAAAAAGACTTGACAATAGGTTGAAAACAGCTAGGGTCTCTAAGTGCTCAGCTCTCTGTATTGGCCTATGACATTTTCTTCTACGACCCTCTTCAGGGTAAGACAAAAATTATAAAACTTGGCCTCTGAGGGAGGATGAAGTTGAGATGAAACATGATATAATATCCCAGAAAATAATTTCCATATTTCTGAATGGAGTTGAGATGAAACATGATATATTATTTCATCTGGAGAAACAAAGTCACTATGCTTAAGTACTAGAATGGCCATTCTCCACACCCCCATGGAGAAGCTGATGCTCATTCTCCATGGGCTGTTTCTCCATTATGATGTCACTGAAATAGCTATGAAACCAATCTTTAAATGTCATTTTTAGAAATAATTTATCAATGATTACATGAAATAAACACAGAGATCCACTCTAATCAGTCTGAATACCTGGTTTCTCCACTTGTGGTACTCGTGGTACCTTGGATCATATCACACGAGGCAGGGTGATATGATCCAAGGTACCACAAGTGGAGAAACCTGTCATTCAGACAGATCATCGTGGACCTCTTGTCCCAGAAAATAACTTCCCTGTTTGTCCTTGTGCCTGTCTGCAGTCGCTTGGATGCACCCTGTACGCTATTTGTTACCATGAGTCCCCGTATGACCAGACGTACGCCAAGGGAGGCTCCATAGCGTTGGCCGTTCTCAGTGACCATGTCAAGTTCCCCAGTGATGATCCGTAAGTTGTAACAACAATATTATATAGACAAATGCCAACGCCCATTGATACCATCTCTGTTGTATTTCACGAGTGGGGGCTGGGGCCATATCCCACGAAGCCGCAGGCTGAGTGTGATATGGCCCCAGATGGTATCAAATGGTATCAATGAAGATGGCATTTGTGTTTATTTTTTATTTGAAGCCATTTTTTTGAAGAAAAAAACAATCTTTTCCTAGCCCATTGAATACGACCACATTGTCTTCAATGGGGACGTTGAATACAGCCCTTCAGTGCTAAAGCATAGGAAATCTTGTATTCCGAAAAAAATAAATCATGATATCTACCATTGGGCCAGATGGAAATACACATACCTGATAGTAATACTTCATAGTTGGCTTTCCAGTTAGTATTTGTGGGATCAAGATGAGTTCTCTAGTTTAGGTTGAAATAGTATTACCAGTACTATATAAATCATTTATCAACACGCAGGGAAGTAAGCTTGTGTAGGAGCACTGTGATGTGTTCCATCTGCCAAGACACTGTAGACATCACAAAGATATTAACTTCTTCTTTTTTGCAATCTATGGGTTTCTAACTAAATTATTACAGTAAATTCCCGCGTATAACCCGCACCTCGCGTATAACCCGCACCGTGACTTTGAGAGAATCATATAACCCGCATTTAGGGTCTGAAAATCGCCGTTTTAGTACTGTACTATACTTATAAGAACTCTCGTATTACCCGCACCTAGACTTTGAGAATATTGTATAACCCGCACTGGAGGTTCGGTTCGCGTATAAACCGCGGGTTATACGCGGGAATTTACGGTACAGTTTGAATGTGGATCAGAGATGTCAGATATTTAACTCTTCTATTTGTGGAAACCCTAACACGTTTGCAGTAACTGTGGGTGTGTGTTGTGCTTCAGATTCACTCCTGAGTTACATGACCTGATACAAATGATGATGGTAGTCAACGCCATGGAGCGACCATACATTGACGCAGTGATCAAGAGCGTCGACACCATGCAACAAAACGACCAAAACAGGATATGAACACCAGCCCTATAGGACACTCATCAGCCAGCTCTCTTTTATTATAATATTGTCATTCCGGACGAGAGCAGTAGCGACACAGCGCACCGAGCCTCGTCTGGGAGTAGACTCCCGCGCTCTGTCTGACTCTGGCCAGCATGCGAAGGGGGTCACAGATCGTGTCTGATTTAATGTTACCAGCTTAGGCCACTCCAAAAAAAAGTTGTTTCTCATCACCGCGTGCTTCATGAAAATGTTTTATTTTTACTACATTTTTGATGAAAAATATGTTAAAATTGGAATGATATTGGCAAATTTGATATCAAATTAAAGCTTATGCTGTCAGTAATACAGTCAGCTAGAAATAACTTACATTCTAACAATTTTACTGATCAATAAACTCTGAATTACTAAAATGTGAAGATTGATCACGAAAAGTCAGAATTTCCCTATATATTTTAGCCCCAAGTAAAAAAAAAAAAAATTTGTACAAAAACGCGCTCGTCATATTTTTCACTGCTTGGTGATGAGAAACAACTTCTTTTTTTTTTGAGTGGCCTAATCTTGACCCTGGAGTCCACTCCCAGGTTGAAGCACCTTGGTGTCGAGTGCAATAGGGAAAGAATTGCCCCGGGTGCTTCATTAATAAGCTCATTCAAGAATGTTTACTGATATATCATTAGCGCTTGTACAGTTAGGCTATATTTATATTTATTTTTCTGAAGACTATTCATTCTCTATATGCCGAGCGAAGTATTTAGTTAGGTTTAACCAATTTAAAGTATTGTAATGTTATGATGAATTTAGAGGAAGTTGTTATGGTATTGGGTTTTTATGGTGAATATGCTATGTATTTCTTATGAGGCTCTGTAATGAAAAATGAATGTGTATACTATTGACATGCCGTATTCAATTTAATTAGCACCCATGATCTTATAAGCACCCATGCCTGTTTTAACTAATAATGTCCTCTTTTGATGGGAATTATTAGTTATGAATTATGTCTCAATGACTACGGTATGATAGATTTAAAAATTAGCGCAATGTCACAGAATATATATAGTATAAAGAAAATATGTTAACATTGGCATGGTAATTATGTATTGAGCAATAGAAATGCTCATAATTTTATAACCATATTTTACAATTCATACCTTCTAGTTTAGTCCACTTATGCTATATAAGTTGCAGGCTGTATCTTAGGGGTTAGGGTTTGAAGCTACCACACTGGAAGGAAGGATGTATTGAATTGAGTATTTCAACATTCCTAAGCCATTACACTCCAGCCATGATATTTTCTATTTATGCCATGGTAAAAGGTTGAGATGTGTCCTTTATTATCGCCCATGATGATCTCAGTATATCTGGCATATATATGGTGATTATATCATAGGTAGAGTGTACCCTTTTTGAAAGCAAAACTTATATAGCTAGCTTTTTTAACTGATTATCAGTTATAATTGTATAATCCTTTGTAAAGTTTTAAAAGTTATGACTACATTTTGCTTAGAATTATTGACTTGAGGGTCTACGTTCATTATGCTAAGATTCTGAGAGCATGCACTGTATACATGTATACTGTTCATAGATTCTTTCTCCCTTTCCATGGCTCAGATGAGAAGAGAACGCCTCTTACTCCTTTAAAGATACACTCAGCATAATCTGTTTGTAGATTTACCTTCCAAATTACATTTACCTCTTTAAGTATACTACAAATGTATAATACTAGTAGAGTAGAGCAGGAACACTGTCCCTGACTAGAATAGAGACTGGTTTTAGTTAAACTTCACTCCTTGTAATAGTTATAGTATAAAACTTCTTACTACAACCCTGTTCATATAATACCCTTAGCATTTCTCAGCTAGCAGACTGCCCCTTGCAATAGGCCAAGTTGTTTGTTCATTCCAGACATTTATGAGGCCAAAAAAAAAGGTTTGTTTCAGGTAACCCGACCGACCCTATCAAAAAAGGGCCGACCCTACGTTTTTTATGCAATTTTGAAGAAATTTTAGTATTTGTACCCTTTTTGGCTCAATTTTAGGGGTCTTCAGAGAGCCCGGTTAGTACTTTCATGTTAAAAAAAAAGTTAAAAAAAGAAAAAAAATCCGGCCTACCGACCCTACATTTTCTTCCCATTTTACCTGAAACAAACCTTCTTTTTTTTTGCCTGATTATTATTTCGTAGCTCATATCTGTTCTCATACTACATAAAGTACCTATTATCAAAGCTCACAGATTATACCATCCTGCATGTATAAATGTGTGTGTATCAGACATAGAAGGGCCAACATTTCCTATATATAAACTCGTATTTACTGCCCATTCCTACAATGGATTCAGTGAGAAGCACACCAGACTAGTTATTGGGACAATAGTGAGCCGTTACACATGGTTATATCTTAAATTTGCACTCTAGGCAAACTGGATATCTCCACTGCTTTGTATCAACCACCCTTCACTTTACCTCTACTGGTATTCTTCGAGTCAGCATCACCATGCATCTTAGATTCATGGCATCACCAACCATTTGTAGGTGGCGTTCTAGTCAGCTGCAGAGAGTGGTTGAGATCCACACTGTCGCCCATTTTTCAAAAATAAGGTAAATAGTTCAAAACCTTGTGTCTAATATCTGACTACATCAGACTGTTATATGATGTGTTCCCCATTGACACCAGTGCTGAGGAGTTCCCCACACCTCTTGGCAAACACTGTAGTACACTTTAAACTAGCACAGGCGTCAGTGTAGTTTTGCATTGCATAGCAACTACTGACAGTGACTCGAAGAATAGTATCACCACCGATGGTAACCTTTGACTTCGAATAAACCCACTTCAGACCAAGCGACACAAGAAGGATTGTTAGTTTACGGGATATGTATTTAGAGAGAACTTTGCCTATCTATTATTGATAAAAGCACATTATGAAAACCTGAAATTTAGTTATGAAACAGCAGGATATTGTTTAGCTGAGTCTGAAGTGGGTTTTTTATTCCCTTTACTGGTATTACATAAAGTGCCTTTTCTTTGAGCGTCGTTGAGTTAAACCATGTTGGCGCCTACGTATAATGAATTGTCATAATGTAGAAAGAATGGACGATGTATTGCAAAACTTATTGCAGAATGAGGTCATCAGGTTTCATGCTTAATTATTTAACTCAGAATAGAAGATATTGCAGACAAAATTGTTTCAACTTCAGGATCACTGAACCCATAGCTCAATTCTTATTAGGAAAATAACATTCCATGTGTTTTGTGCCGATAAATATTGCTAACGTACCGGTACTTGGCTCGGCTCACGCTTTGTAAAATGTAGATTCAGCACTGTTTTGTTTAAAAAATGCGAATGGACAGATTTGTGTGCCGACGCCTCGCTCTAGATTTTGCATAGCAGACCACAACGTGTGAATCGCAATATATAAAATGCGTAAGAGACCCCTTTAAAAAATCTAGATCAATATCTCCTATTTGCCTCTTGTACAGGGTTGCCAATCCAAAGACCCAGATGTAAGAACACAACAATGGTTTATTTTCAAAATATCCTCTTCCATGTTTTTATTCGCTGAGCTAAGCTCCTAAAGGTTTGCCCACAAGAATGCTATTGATATCTTATCAAACTTGTCTTTCATCTATTCCTAGCTTATAAGATAATTCAAATAAAAACTTGGCACAAATTGCAATGTTTTTCAATTTACTCAGATATTGTCCATGTATATATAGCTTAAAGGTATTCCAGATGTTTTTTCTACTTAACTCACTTCTGTCGTAGCACCTGCAAAAATTGTATTCAATAAACATCACAGCCTAATGATGATGACGATATTCGCTAAAAACACAGGGTTGGCAACCTTGTCTGATATAACAATTATTGGCTAATATTACTATTAGTATTGTACATCAACTATGATATAGATTAATTGATGAATTCAGTCATTGTAACCATATCTGTATTTAATACATTTTACTCATATCAATACCCTATTATACAATATCAGGACGAACCAGTATATGAAGGTTAATGGCAGAGGTATACAATGGGCATGGTAAGGGCATTATTGCACATGCACAACATTTTTGTTGGGGCCTCTAAAATCACCTCAAAGGTAAAGTAGATCAAAGTTGACTTGGCCAAAGTTGACTTTATCCAATAATGGAAAACTATTGTACTGCGTGATTTTACATATGGAAAGATGCAGTTAAATTATGTCATGCGAAGTATCTACTGCCAAATCACTGTAGTATATCCTTTGTGGTTGAGACTCCACTGTAGGGATAACACATGCTGGAAAGGCGTACATCTCTACTCATTTCCATATCTAAGACAAGGGTGATTCTTTCATATGGATATATAGTCTATTCCTTCCATTCTGCATGCAAGTTTATAAGATGTATGTCCTAGTTATGAATAAATGTATTGAATTGCATCCTTTAACTGTTGGTCCCAAGTTTCTAGCAAGGGCTTTTTTTTACATGGGCCCTTTGTGCATCCCTTGCCAACAGCAGCAACCTGTTAAAATAGTAGTGGAGAAAAGTGTAGAAAAAGCTCATACAAAGTGTATAAAATGGCCACAAATCAGTAGAAAAGAAAGCAGAGATGGTAGCTGCAGGAGAGAATCTTAGCAGAAGCAATCTCGTGTTACCATACAACCTGCACTGTTAAATTAGGCCCAAAAAAAGGTGTTTCAGGTCACCCGAACGACCCTATCAAAACAGGGCCGACCCTACTTTTTTTTATGCAATTTTGAAATTTTTATATTTTTACACTTATAGACTTTTTTGGGGGTCAATTTTAAGTTCACAAAAAAATTGAAAAAATCTTCTCAATTTCTCAATTTAAGGGTATCGTGAAGGGGCTGTAAAAAAAAGGTTTTAAAAACTCCGACCTACCGACCCTAGACATTCTTCCCATGTTACCTGAAACAAACCTTTTTTTTAAATTGACCTTAACCTAGTTATTGCTGTAGACAGGGGTTGCACACAGCCTTCCTTACTGCAGGACCTTTGTATGCATGTGGCCGACTATTCAGCTTGTGCTATAGGTTAAGTGTGAAGCAGCTCAGGTTGGCAGGAGGGAGCCACCGCTCTCAGGGGTAAGGACTTGGTCTGTAAGATTGTACTGGATAACAGAGCAACACACATTGTCACATACTAATACATACGGAGCACACATTCACAGTTGTTAATCAAATAAAGTCATAATATATACATTGCCTGTTGTTGTTTTTTTTTGTCTGTTGTCCTGATTTAAAGAGACCTAATCTGTAAACTAGAGGAATTTCTAATACTGCAGTCTATACGAACACCTACCGGACACCGGCTAAAAGCCTGCTGGTCCGGCAGAAAGTCTGTGTCTGCCGGCCCCAATGGCTGGCTATGGTCCTTATCTACATGCCAGTTTTTACGGCTTGTAAATCAGACCATTATTAAGGTTTCTAGAGAGTAAACTAGAAAGCCTGGATATTTTGTAGAAAGTTACCCAAAATTAGACAATTGTAATTATCAAAATGATTTGAATATACCAGTAACCTCTATTCATGATCAATTCCTATGTAAATTCTAGCTTTATAGTAATTTTTCTTAATAAAATCATTTCCTCTGGTTATCCGGGCCTGCAAACATTTAGCCGGGCCTGCAGAATGTCCTGCAAGGTGAAAAACTTTTAGTATAGACTGAATACTGGTTTCGATCAAGTATCTGAGCTCAATTAATGTTCATATGAATATGAAAATTTCCCCCCGCAAGCATAAATGTGATTTGATCAGTTTCATTGATTTAATCTTATGCATTCTATTTTTTCCTTCAGGATTTAGTACGATAAAAGTGGAAAAATGAATTAATTACAATTTTGCATGAATTATGCTAATTAGACTCAATGGAAAATTTTCAAACGTTTCTGATCTTGTTCACAGGAGCAATAACTTTGAAAACTATCCCATTTGGAATGATTTTAGTAGTTTTTTTACATCATTGTAATATTCAATATGGTAAATTGCCCTACCTAATTAAATATGCTAATTAAGGGTCCTAATGTGCAAATTGCAGAATGTCCCAGACAGATTCGGATTCTCTGGGGAATAAATGTATAAGAATGACTCATGGGACATAAAACGTCTATCATGGTTAGTAAAACAGAAAATGCCCTGTCTACAATTAATGTCCAGTATTTGAAATCCAATCAGAATTCATTCTCCATAGAGGGATAAAAACCTCAAGTGTCCGATATTTGACAAGATACTACAGTGTAGTAGTTATGTGCCTCTACATGGGTACCTGCGTAATCGACCGTGTCGCCGTGTCGATTTTTAGCAAAAGGGCCGTGTCACTGTGTCGATTTTTGTCTATATAGAATATACCAGGGCCTAATAAAAAAAGGTCTGTGTCCGTCGATTTTTAAAAGGGCCGTGTCGCCGTGTCGCCCGTGTCGATTTTTAGGCATGTAGAGGCACAGTTATGCATGCAATCCTCATAAACAGCAATGCATGCTGGACAGTTTCCCAGCCCTCACGTCCCACCGTAGCAAATATATAACTGTCTCACTGACCAGTAGAGACGTGTACCATTAACCATAGCTGATAGTTGAAAAGTTTGAAAACCATTACAATGTATAGCCCTCCTCAACCCTATAGGTTTCAGATACCCCCATCATTGGCAGATACAGATAGTCCCTCCCCCTGGTGGGAGCTGACTACACTACAACATGTAAAGTAGGCACTTAGAGTGTGGGTGATAAGGGATCCTGGCCCGGGGGTCCACTCCTTGTCCTTTTGGTTACTATGTGCGTACACAAACTGAAGGAATAGGGGCACCACCAACTGCGCATACAGGCCCTCTCTAAGGGTTACATTTTTATATCATTTTGGGCCAAAGGGGTACCTTTTAAAGCACATGTTTGGGAATTTACCAGATCATAATATTTTAAGTGCTTCTTCTTTTAGTCAAGGCAATCTTTTGGCAGGGAAAGGGGTGCTTTTCTGATGATATTGCTTTAAAAATGATAATTTTTTCTGGATTTTCCCTGTAAAATCAAAATATATTTGGGTTTTTTAAAGCAATCACCCACGAAGAGTTCTTTTCCCCACAAACAATATCTATCTAAGAGGTACCTTTTTCAGAACTTCCCGCAGTTATAAGGGTATTAAATTCGGGGTGATGTACGCAGATAGTTACTATAGAAAAGATAGGGAGTGGACCCCCCAGGGATCCTGGTCATGCTGGTCACAACATGAGCTGAGCTAACACCCCCCCCCCCCCCACCCACACCCACACCCACACACACAGACCTGATCACCAGTCAGCCCACACAGGTGAGCACACACCTGTATACAACCCCTATAACAGGCCTCCTCCAGGGTGCCCAGCACCCCCCCCCCCCCCCCACCACCACTGACAGTCCAACTCACCCTGGAGCAGCCCTGTTAGTAGGGACACCTAACGCCCTTTGTTTGGATCCTTGTTTCTACTGTGTGGATCACTGAGAGCTGAATAGCAGGATCCCTGCCTTGGTGAGTATGTTTATTATCACTGATAAGATGACCTAGTTATGGGACCTTTAAATGCTGGTATCAATGGCAGAGGCTAAGGTCTGCTCTGGTGTAGATACTTTGTATTTATTAATATGCAAGCTATATCACGGCAGTGGCTCCACCACTGAAAATAATTATCATTCTGCGAGGTAAATGAGTCATTAAAGTAACATAAAGACAGAGACTGTGCTCATAGAAAGGGCTATTGTTGCAGTAATACGTTGATAATATATACTAAGGTTAACATGTTTATGAAACCTCATGGAGAATATCAATTGGATAGTACCAAAGGGGTCACATATCGGGATATAACTCATAGATGCTTTACTGCCACTATATAGGCCTGGGTATATTGGCAGCCTAGGATATGAGATAATGTAGGTGCATGAATTATCAGGATGTGATAGCTATATAGGCCTATATGTGTGTTCTGTGTATATATATAGTATAGTGTCTACCCTTGGGGTACTGGTATCCTGGTATATAGTAAGTGTCCTGTATGGGACGCCAGGAGACAAGTGTTGACATGTGGGTTCATTATACATGTCTATAGAGAGACGTGTGTCAGAGTGATCCTATACTCTGACTGTATATAGGGGGGAGCTCAGGGGATCACATAGATACTCATGTTTACACTACATTGCCTCTGAATTCAGAATACCTAAATACATATGATACAGAACATATTTAATAGCTTCCACATATATATAATTTATATCCCAGTGTAAATGTAGGGTTATTTCCGCGGAGACAAACAATTGACCGGATGGATATTTATATACATCAATAACTTATCAGTCAGTTGGTATATTGTATCTGCTTTATCATTCATTCAAGCAATGTAGTTTATATCCTTCTTCAATGATGATTTATATCAATGAGAATAAAAACCATTTGATCCCTCTGCTGACAATGCATTGTGAAACGACATGCATTGCAAAACGGCATGATGCTAATGTCGCCATTTTATAAAGTAGCATGCTCCTGTTTCGCCATTTATCACAGATGCATATATTACATGTTTTTCGAAGTCCTGTACACATACTACTGCACCTATAGGCCATGCAATGATGGCTATTATATACTATAGTCATTATCAAATCGAATACAAATATTGCGATTATAGACTAAATTACAATAAATCGTGATTAGAGTCCTTAAAGTTTAAGTTTCATCCATAATAAGATTTATGCATTTGGTTTGTTAACAAATGAAGTAGCATGGTCCGATTTTTTTTTTCCATATTTGGAATTCTACTTAAATGAGTTCAAATTGTCATTATGATATCATATTTGGAAGATGGGGCACAATGAAATATCATTGATGGGCAATAGGAGGCAATTAAGAGGGCCCTATGAACACAGGTATAGCCTATTAGAGGGCATTTTTCAATAAGTGGACTTATAGCGTGCAATCCAAAAGTCTCAAATTTAGCATAAAACTGATAACTAGCTCAAACCTAAGCTGAATTCTTGGTGAAAATGTTTAATAAAGTAGGCAGGACATGAACATTGGTCGTATTGAATATTCTGGCTCATTTTTAGCAAAATTTATTTTTGAGCCATAATCATCGGACTATTCCACTTAAATCTATTTTAGCCACCCCCACAAAGTCCAACATGGCGGACGGATCCTCCCCTGAGCTCCAACAAGAGGAACCGCCATTATCACCCCCACAACATGACGTCACAGATGGCATTAAGCATGACGTTACGTCCATGACGTCACCAGCCCCTCTGGTCTCCCAGGAGTCCACCATCAGCACGACCAGCGAGCTACAAGCTGACATAGAGGACCTGGGGAACACAGAGCTACACTGTGCATGTATGGACTTTGACAAGGTCAGGGTGGGGAAGCTGCTCAATGCAGGAGCTAGTGTGGACAGGTGTAACCGGGCAGAACGCACGTGTCTACATGAGATGGTGCTCACCTACCTGTCCATGAACCTGGTGGAGCAGGCCGGGCACTACAAGAAACTGATGGATATAACCATACAGCTTGTCACTGCTGGACTCGATGTCAACATGGGAGACTTGAAGGTAAGTTGTAGAACCCCAACCTCAACCATGCCAGGTCTCCAAGTGATGACATACATAGTATACATGAAATCCACAATTATACTGAATCTAAAGCAATAACAGGAATGATCGGTGTGTACTGTGAAGTACAGGTCTCTGTCATTAATTTAAGTATATCAATAGTGGGGGGAGATCATGTGATTAAAGTAGACAAGAACCAGTGTAAGGATAAGGGATTTTATTAAAGCACTAGCAAGTAGGTACATAATACAATAGCCTGATTTTACAGGGTTAAAAGGAAATAGAGTTTGGAAATAACTAAACAAAAAGTAAAGGAAACCTGGATACTTGAGCCTGACTCCGAAAGGTCAGATCCCATTTCTATTCATACATAAAACCTATCGACGACTAAAAGCTAGGTTAAGTGTTTATATAACTGCGGAGTAGAACTAAAACTGCGTAGTAAGGGCTGTCGGAGTTCTTCCAGGCATCCTTCTAGGCACCCGCCGGGGTGAGTGACAGATGTCAATCACATGTCACGGGTTCCGCCAACATCGGGACCAGGGCCTGGAAGTGACAGAAAAGAGTAATGGGATCAAGCGGGGGTCAATCCAGGGGTGGACACTAAGTCATATAAAAGCAAAACGGCATGCATGGGAAAGTTAGTGGGTGCGCAATTTACAGAGCAGGGCTGTATCAGACAGACTCATGCAGTAAAAAGCTAGGAGAGGACTAAGAGACTGGTGGACTTCTGGACTAGTGAACATGTGGAGGTGGGTGTGGTCTACTACACTCACAGGATAGTTAATCAAATTAGGATTAGTGTTGGGTGACCTTGGCCCCACTGGGAAGCTCTGTTCCCCAGAGACTGTATACACACTGGAGGGAGTGGTATAGCTACCACCTCCCCTACCCTCACACCGCTGTAGTGACTGGAGGAGCTCCTGAGCCCTGGAGTACGGCCTGTGGCTCTCTAGCCTAGGGCCATGTAAGTATACTACTGGTTACCAGTGAGGCCTCCGGTAGGAGTGACTCTAACTGTGTGACAAGTGATATGCCACTACTGTGTGTGTGATATGGTCCATTTGGTTTACCACCTGCTTTGTGTGTGTGCTTGCTAATTGTCACCAGTAACCATTTGATCATTGCCATGTTTGATACAGTTGCCTAAAACTGATACAGTGTTCTCTAAAATTGATACAGTTGCCTAAAACTGATACAGTGTTCTCTAAAATTGATACAGTTGTCTAAAACTGATACAGTGTTCTCTAAAATTGATACAGTTGTCTAAAACTGATACAGTTGTCTAAATTGATACAGTTGCCTAAAACTGATATACGGTTGTTTAAAATTGATACATGTTACCTGAGTATTGATACTTGTGAGTAGAGTTGATACTTGTTCTTGATGATTGATGCTTGATACGTCGAGTTGGTACCAGTTGACTAAAAGTGATCCTAGACCCGTGATGTTGATACCTGACCTTAAGTCGGGTAGTTGAATGATAATGATCTGGCCAGAGGCCTAATGTTGATCCATGAACCCTGGAGTTGATCTAAACTGTCAGAAGTGATACCCGCAGGTATACCCTGACTGTAGGGAGTACCTTTGACTCCCTAACCCCTATTCAAAACGCTCAGCTAAATTGTTATTGATCCTTTGCCGGACACGGTTAACGAATGTAATCTGAGAAGTAATGTTAATCCTTAAGTTGAACCAAAAAGTAAATTGAATTTAATAACCCTACCAGGTCTTCCAAATTGTAGTCCCTAGTGAGTACCCGGTCTGTTTAGACATGTGGATCTTCACAGTGGAATTATACGAGTTCTGTGTAATGCTTGTATTGATCGAGCTTCACGCCAACCGATGAATATGAATGTTAAAGTATTGATCTATTACCATACGCATAAATACTGTCATTGTTTCCCTACAACTCACCTGTGATTCAGAAATAAACACCTTTTACCTGTATATCTCTCTCATGTCTATGTTGGAGTATTAATGAGCTAGGTATTCCATCATATAAGCGAGTTCTACCATTCTGGACTTATATAGTTACCCCCATACAGGTCAAAACCTTTCTTATCAAATAGCCAAGCGAAGACACTTAATTAAGTAATTACTAATTAAACCCCAACCTTCCATCTGGCAGCCAGAGGTAGGCTCCCCTTGTTAACCTGACACACACAGTGCCCTAAAAAAACATTTTCGATCAGGTCGGTCAAAGATGGCACCCGGTCAAAGACTATCACATTGGCCCAATCTCATAAGACACAGCCTACGCCTGTCTCTGTCTCTGTCTCTGTCTCTGTCTCTCTATTCCTCTATCTCGCTTTCTCTGCCCCCCCTCCCCCCATCTCATTCTTCCTCTCTCTTTGTACTTCCCTCTCCCATACCCCCAATCTCTCTGAGGAATGTGCTGTTTAAAGTTACTAATGTCCAATAGACAAGATAAGAAAACACACCCCTTACAGTTCCAGACACCTCTTCACTATGTGGTACGTCACAATGACCAGTCTGACGTCATCAGGGCCTTGTCGTCATCAGGAGTCAGGGTCAACGCCAAGGACAGGCAGGGTCAGACGTGTCTCCACCTAGCGGTGACCCATGGTAATCTCATCAACGTGCGAGCCTTGCTGGGAGGTGGTGCTGACCCGAACCTGACAGACACATCAGGAACCACTGCTGTACACCTGGCAGCCAGAGGTAGCCTGACACATTGCAATTGATTGTACACATATGTAATGATTGTAGAATAACAACAAAAGGTGTGTGGTGAAGTGTCTTGTATGTGTAGGAAGGTGTAGGAAGGTGCATTCGTGAAGGAATGAAGTAAACACGTTTCTTAGATCGGCATTCCTGAAGTAGAGTCCCCTGATGGTGTCTCAGTCTTTATTTTATCTTGTAACGGTTACCCGGTCAGTTCCCGCCACGACATGTGGCCGTAGGCTCATTATAAAAGTGAAATCCATTCTACAGAACTTAACTAACACTTGCGCTATCCACTGCAATGATATACTAATTTCACCCACATGCCTACCTCTCTCCTCCAGGCCGCCACCACACAGAGGTGCTCAAGGAGCTGCTCCAGTGTGGTGCCGAAGTAGACGTCCGTGACCGGGTGCTGAAGACCCCCCTGCACGCGGCGGCCAAGGCTGGCAGGACGGACAACATCCTCAGCCTACTGGAGAACCGGGCCGACATCATGGCCCGTGACAACAGCGGGCTCACACCGCTACACCTGGCGGCAGGTAGTGACATGACAGGTAAGGGGCCACTCTTGGTGATT
Organism: Harmothoe impar; assembly: GCA_947462335.1. Taxonomy (NCBI): domain Eukaryota; kingdom Metazoa; phylum Annelida; class Polychaeta; order Phyllodocida; family Polynoidae; genus Harmothoe; species Harmothoe impar. The sequence continues at coordinate 65,476,601 of OX381715.1, read as the reverse complement.
TTTTTGTTTTGGTTGTTTTTTTGTGTGTTTTTTTTTTTGGGGGGGGGCGGGGAATTGTAGCTCTTTTTTCAGGTTAAGAGATTCCCAGCCTATACATCAATTGTTTTAATATGTTTAAATGTGTATCTTCATGCAGTGTGCTCTCAGATGTTTGGAGCAGAAAAGACTAGACGAGATGCATTTGAGAGAGTTAACTCTAACGTCATTTGAAAACGCTAAATTTGAGGTCTTACAGATGTAGGATTTATGTGATTAATCTTTTCCTTCTTCCCATAGGTAGGGCGTGCAGGGCGCTGCTAGACTGGGGTCAAAGCCACAGCCCTCTTGTCAACCTGAACGCCATTGACGACATCTACAAGGAAACACCCCTCCACAGAGCAGTGCGCATGCGCATGTTACACAATATCCGGTCGCTGGTTTCCGCTGGTGCCAAGGTTAAAGTACAGGACGTGTCAGGGGACAGCGTCCTGCATAAGGCAGCTACACTACAGGAGATAGGGGCATGGAAGGACCTCATGAAGGGTGGACTGAAATATGCACATCTCCAGAACCAAATGGGTATGACAGCCTTCCAGCTAGCCGTCAAAGCCAATAACCATATAGCAATGTCAATGATGAGGCAATATGGACTTAATGATTATTGAAGTCTGCAACCTAGCAATAACCATATAGCAATGTCAATGATGAGGCAAAATGGACTTAATGATTATTGAAGTCTGCACCCTAGCAATAACCACATAGCAATGTCAATCATGAGGCAATATGGACTCAATGGTTATTGAAGTCTGCAACCTAGCAATAACCATATAGCAATGTCAATGATGTGGCAATATGGACTTAATGATTATTGAAGTCTGCAACCTAGCAATAACCATATAGCAATGTCAATGATGAGGTAATATGGACTTAATGATTACTGAAGTCTGCAACCTAGCAATAAACATATAGCAATGTCAATGATGAGGCAATATGGACTTAACGATTACTGAAGTCTGCAACCTAGCAATAACCATGTAGCAATGTTCATAATGAGACAATGGGAGCTAGGCGGCCGGTGAGTTGGTTCGGAAGATGATTACTGAAGACCACAGTCTAGGAATAGTTACAAAGGACTCTTTATGATTACGGCATGAAGGCTGCAGCCCATAACAATAACCACATAGCAATGTCAACAATGAAGTCTGCAACCTAGCAATAACCACATAATAATGGCCACGATGAGGCAATATGAAATCTATGAATACAGAAGACTGAGGACTAGCAATAACCATATAACAATAATACAGAAGCCGGCAATAATACAATAAGCAGAAAGCTTATGTTTTAGTGACTTGGCGTTTGGGTCGACAGTCACCTCGTACATACATAGGGAATCTCCAAGCCATATGAAAAATGCATCAGATATCATTCATAGTAATCATATGTATATAGCAATATCAATATCTCTTTTTGTGTAATAAAGTATTAAATTCTGGACTTCTTGTGGACTCTTTAATGTTTGATGGTTTATTGATCCTTGTCAAATCTAGGTGTCGTTTTTGGTGAGTTCGGTGTGCGCCAAATGTCTCGGTTTAGTCTAACACTGAAGCAGCATGACTGAAGCTTCCGACATTTCATTCTATAAAAAAAAGTACCTGCTCAAAGTCTAGACTACAGCTTATGCCGGCTACATTGATCTCTACCTTATGATATGCTACCTTATAAATAGCCCTACGCTGATATTCCTGGGCTCCCTATACGACCAATCTCTCAGTCACTAGTACCGAACCTAATTAATCATTTTTTGGCTCCCTATACGACCAACTTAGGTCGTATAGTTATTGTCAGGTTGGTAAGTACTGACCAACCCACTTTAGTCTTTTAATTTCCAGGGGAGCCACTGAGTGGTCATCATGGTATCTTACAGGTGGCACCAACTAGTGGTATATAAATACAACACACCAATGATAAACCTAGGTTAGCCACTAGTGACTGACTCCCAGTCATTTTTGAATATAACTTTGCCATTGTGACTAACACACAAATGACGAACCTAGGATAGTCTGTACTGACTAACCCTTTTGACCTATGGATTTTCAGTTTAGGTAAGACAAGTATGGCTCAGTCAGAAGCCCACTTTCCAAGTATAGAAGCCCAATCACCACAGATGTAGACCTTACCATAAGAAAACAGTAAAGGTATTCTCAAAGTTATGAGTGTGTTGATTCCTGGGTCCCACCCTGGTATGGGGTGATGCTACCCTGCCCCACCTACTGCAAACCATACAAGGCACAGGTGCCCAGTGTATACAAACTTGATAAAGGGTATCATACATCAACCATAACACCACATATATAGACCCCCTATATGTTTGATAAAATGCCTCTCACCCTATTGAAGAACAGGCCATGCAGGCCGACCCAGGGGAGTCCTCGAGCAGATTCCTCACAGGAAGTGCGTTTTTGACAGGATGCATGATGGGATGTGAGAGGTTACTGAATATTAAAGTGGCACCAAATTAAGTTGTTGTAGTTGAGGCCACCTGCCACCAGGTGGGGTGGTGTATGTCGGCCGTGCTGCCCCTAGTGGCGGCCAGAGGAGCCATGTGGGGCTCGTCAGCTGCTGGTGCCCGCAGGGGGGGGGGGGGGGGGGCTAAGGGAGGGGGGAGGGGGGGGGTGGGGGTTGAGTGAGTGTGTGTGTGGGGGGGGGGGGGGGGGGGTGTACTGTACAGGCACACACCTACAGACACCAACACACATGTATTATATCCAACACACCTGAGCAGTGGTATTAGGGAGTAGTCATTTTCTAACAAGTGGTGAACTTTAAAGGGTACCCATTTCTATAGCAACTCTTTGGTTCAGGAAAGTATAAACCACCGCTTCGGACAATCTCCAACTGACCATGGAGACCTACACAATTGTTTGAATTCAGAAAATACTAATAGCATTTTACCAGAAATGTCCAAGCACGTGAGTCATTCAAAGATTTTGAAAGAAAATGAGTTTCTTTTAATCCGACCTAGCCTTATCCTCAGGCCATGTTGCCTGAAATCCACCAATGGTACCAATATTGTTCTATGACCTGGGTTCAAACACATATTGATTACATATCCTATAGCTATATTGATGCATCTTCCAAATACTACCCCCCCCCCCCCTAAACTGTATATTATGGAACCAGACATCAGGCCCTTTACACCTGGCCTCCGTCAGGTGGATGTCGACTTATGATACACATACACATGGTAGTATAGTCAATACTAGAAACATGCAGTTAGGGGGTGGTCCTTTGATATATAAAAACGGGGACAGTGGCATATTCACTCTAAGTTTGACCCCTTATGGGGCGGGGGGGGGGGGTGTCATGGGTACTCACCCTTTTCAACAGAAAAGCTCGCATGTTACTGTAGTTCAAAGCTATAGGAATCTGGAGCTATACCCTGTGGGTCCGCCATTTTAAAATTCGCTGGTTGAGGTTAAACCCACTGGTAGGACATACCACTGTAGGTACAAATAGGGGACAAACAGGGGACAGGCTTGTAACAGTCTTATCAGCTCTTATCATTGCATGTCGCCGTAACTAGCGCACCTCCATCCAGACCCCTATACGGGACTACCTGAAGTACCAGGATGTGCTAGTCCCGTATAGGAGGATGGTGGAACAATTCGGAGGGTTCGAAATCACCTTTCCCTGAATGCACTTAATCATTAGGGACATGATGGACAAAAGACCACACAATACCTGGTTATCATCATGGCCGGCATGCTGTGTAGAATGGACCACCTGTCGTCTGTGGGGACCTCTGGGACAACCCCCTCCGGCTTTAGGAAGTGGTCATTTTTTAACAACAGGGGGGGGGGGGGGGTGCAAAAGAATTTGGACCCATTGACCGGGGGGCGGGTGAAAGAAATTTGGATCCCTGTTTGAGCCAAAAAGCCAGCGCGTTACTATGCCTCAAAGGGCCTGCGCGCGCGCCGATTTTCGACCCGTAAGGAGGGGGGGGGGGGGTAAAAGAATTCCACTCCTTGACAAAGGGGGGGGGGGTGTAATTTCATGCGGAAACCCACCACCCCCCCTCCTGTTGTTAAAAAATGACCACTCCCTTAGGCTACCAATACTACTAATCGGTTCTCATTGTTGAAGTCAACTTTCCCCTAGTGTATACATAAATAATGACATTAGTCTTAGGGGAAGTGGACTGCTTTGCCAATGATTGAGCCTTACATTGTTGTCCTGGAATACATATCAATTCCCCTACGTGTATCAGATCTGAACATTTGAGAGCTATGAGAAAAGTGGATAAGCAAATGCCTATTATAGTTATATCTTGGATACATGAATTTAACATTCTTTTGGTATTTACGTGTCCTATATAACAACCCTAGGAGGGCCCTCTCGGGAGAGATTAAGAAACCCAAATGAAATATAAATGTTTTTGATAACTGTATTTGGGATGGTTATATATAATAGATGAACTAATGTAAATAACATACATCAATTTATGTCCTATCGTGTATACATATCAGACGATCCGTCTTTTCCAGAGTAGGCATTGATTACGCCTCACTTTATAATTGGCATGCTGCTTAATTATAGTCCCATCTAATTTTAACCATTTAAGGGCCACATTTAGCTTTAATACACGATGCTCTTTTCATCATGATGCCATCAATCCAGTTATCACCAGTGAGCCCCATGCAGGTCTGATTTCATCCATCATGCCAACCTTTCAGAAGTATATCAACCCCATAGTATCGGCATGATGCACCATGGTGGTACATGGTGACAAGGGGTGAGCCCATTAAGCATTATGCGGTCCTTAGAGGGTTAAGGCACTGCCCATGTAACACTACGCTGATGTGTCTAGGCTTCTATATATACGGCCAATCTCTCAGTCACTAGTGCCTAACCCAGTTAGTCATTGTTTGGCTCCCTATACGACTAATCTCTCAGTCACTAGTACCAAACCTAGTTAGTCATTGTTTGGCTCCCTATACGGCCAATCTCTCAGTCACTAGTGCCTCACCTAGTTAGTCATTTTTTGGCTCCCTATACGACCAACCTAAGTAAGTTAATATTGTCATCATAGTATCTTACAGGTGGCACCAACTAGTGGTATACAAATACAACAACTATGGTACATACTAATGATAAACCTAGGTTAGCCACTACTGACTGACCCCTCAGTCATTTCTGAATATAACTTTCGCATTGTGACTTACAGTTACACACATATGACTAAGCTAGGATAGTCTGTACTGACTAACCCTTTCAACCTATGGATTTTCAGTGTACACCCAATTACATGGCAGGAGGAGGTATTGCAGCAGGTTACAGGGGTCGGGTGGATGCCACATCTCCAGGGCGGGTTCCTATTACACAGGTGGGGTGTAAGGTGGGTGTTACGCGCCCATCTACATGACATATCCAGCCTCCATTGTATAACCAATAATTACTTAATTTGCTGGGGCAGAAATCCCCGCAGTTCCCTATTAGCGCTAACTCGCTACTGAACAGCACTACCTATAGTAAGCAGACCTTTAGCTTAGGAAAAAAGAATATGATGAGCTGTATTTCAGGTTCCCCGACCCTATAAAAAAGGGCCGAACCTAGAAAGCTAGGAGCCATTAGGAGTAATTTCCTCGCCTCTCTTAGAAAGTAACATATTATTGGTTGAATGTCAAGATAAATACTGAGTCGTCTAATACTGTATTTTCTTCCCTATCATACTATTTGTATAAGTTATCTTCATTAATATTTTTGTGACTGTCTGGTACATGCCAATTGCCTGTAATTGCTTGTCAATCAAAAGGCCCTCAGGAGCCAGGAGAATATAAGCACCGCCATTTCTATATAAGGAGCCTAGCCTGATCCCTCCTGAATAAATATTACACTAAAAAAAGAAAAAAAAGAAAAAAGAAAGATAGTTGGGCTTTTAGGCGTCGTATGTCTATATCGTTCTATATGGGGTAAGGGTGTAAACAGTCAAAGCTCTAGTCAGGTCTGATAGTGGTACTAATTAGTATACACGTTTGTAACTGTTTAATATCGCCTCTGGCTGTGCTCGTGGTTAAGGACGGCACCCTCGGGGGAAATGAGGTACATATTGAGAATGAATCCAGACTACCAACTTGCCTTTGTGTCCCAAGTTTTTTGGTGTTTTTTTTTCTATTTTGGTGCTTTAGGGCACCCAGCGTATAATTGGCCAGCAAAGCGAAACGTAGCCTGTGACTGATAATATTGAAGACCACTCACCCCCCCCCTCCCGTTCTACCTATACCACTACCAGCACTATACCCCTGTGCCACAGGCAGGTGCCATTACCCCCCCCCCCCCCACCCCTTTACACTCCCCCCCCCCCCATGTACACCCCACACCACCATATATACACACCCCTATAATATACACCACATATACAGTGCCCTACCCTGCATGATCAACCCCAGCGCCCACCGCCTGCCCTGCATCACTACATCACACATGGTTAGGGATCCATACTCTGAAAAAAAAGAGAGACAATTACATGTAAGAGACTCGGATTTATAACCTGTCCATCGTGAGACTTTGAAGAGTGTGAGACCTGTAACATTGGTGTACATGTACAAAAGGAGAAGAAGGGACGTTATACTCGGATTAATGACTACTGAGTAGTATAGAGAAAAGGTACTTTGTGCGCGTATAGGAGAGATGCATACACTGGTGCAGGGGGACGTGTGCCATAGGTAGGCACTGTACTGTAACCACCTGATAACAACAACCAACATAGGATGGAGAAGAGATATCCACATGTAACAGGTTATTGACATTTGCAATTGCAGCCCACATGTGTGTGTGCATGTGTTGTTGCCTCAAATCAGGAGCCGTGAGTAGTATATGGAAACTGTGCTTTGCCTCAGGCTCACCACCCAAATAACCAAATGGGCGTGACTGTCTATGTCCATGTACCCTACTTGATGGTTTTGTTGACTAAGGTGAGGATACAGGTGACCACAGCTATGTCAATGTAACCACATGGTATGACCACGCGGTATGGCAGGCATGGGTGTGATTTGAACCAGAAATCGATACCTCCTATCTCAGCCTACCATCCATTATATCCCAGTACGGTTCGGCTAACCACTATACACCATCATTAGCTGCCACACTCTATCATTGCAAGCATTAACACTGGAGTTGAACCACCAACCTTCCAAGTATAACAGCATACTATACCCCCATCATCCCATGCCTTACACAGGAGACAATGGGCTGAGCCTGTGTCTGTAATAGCTAATGGATATTGAGCAGCGTTTGAGTATTATTGATTTATTGGGTGAGTTAACCATCGAGTGGACAGCGTGTCGCCGCCTCTGGGACCAGCTCTCTGTCACGCATGGCGTCACACAGCCCAACCTGAGCTGCTCCCCTCCTCCCCTATCAACACTCTGAGTTACTCCCCCCCCCCCCCCCACCCCCACCCCCACAAACAACACTGCTAATGTGTGGAGCTGCTTGTGTGTATAACCTTGTGGTGGGTTATACAATGAATGCAGCCATGTCGTCCTTCTAACTTCTAGGGGCACATTGTTAGTTCTTACCTCTGAACTAGAGATCCTGGTACATTGTATACCTTTTGATTATAAATTAGAACAGTGTGAGAAAGGCCTTCAGGTATTGGTTATATCATAGTTCCTTCCTCTGCCACCACTGCTCAGGACTGCTAGAGTGGCGCTGTAGTCGTCCTGTTTGCCCCGTTACCTCGTTATAGGGCAGCAGTGCATGCATTCCTGGCGGCCTGGTGGCAGCAGTGTATAGACTGGGGGTCAATGGGAGAGGAGCTTCTGAGGTATAGTATGTATGCACAAGGGCTACTCTATAGTCATGAAGTCACGCCTCAACACATGGGATAGACACACAGTAGACGACTAACGGACACTTGGAGTCATATGTGAACACATGGAGTGTTTAATGGGAGATTGAGTGATCATAGCAGTAGTCTAATTAGAAACTTTATTCTGGATCTGCAGGTCACTAGCCCAGTTTCACCCACTTTGGTATTTATACGGATTGCATGGAGAGACAGAGAGGAGTTTTTGTTTCTACGTTTATCAGTGAATTCACCACTTGATCGGACTTTCCCAGAGTCGGCATTGATTACACCTCACTATATAATTGGTATGCTGCTTAATTACAGTCCCATCTAACTTTAACCATTTAAGGGCCACATTTAGCTTTAATACACGATGCTCTTTCCATCATGATGCCATGAATCCAGTTATCACCAGTGAGCCCCATGCAGGTCTGATTTCATCCATCATGCCAACCTTTCAGGAGTATATCAACCCCATAGGATCGGCATGATATGCACCATGACGACAAGGGGCACAGCCCATTAAGCACTATGCGGTCCTTACAGGGTTAAGGCACTGCCCATGTAACAGTACACTGATATTCCTAGACTCCCTATACGGCCAATCTCTCAGTCACTAGTACCTAACCTAATTAGTCATTTTTTGGCTCCCTATACGACCAACCTAGGTAAGTCATTATTGCCAGGTTGGTCTATACTGACTAACCCACATTAGTCTTTTAAATTCCAGGGCGAGCCACTGAGTGGTCATCATGGTATCTTACAGGTGGCACCAACTAGTGGTATACAAATACAGGAACTAAGGTACACACTAATGATGAACCTAGGTTAGCCACTACTGACTGACCCCTCAGTCATTTCTGAACATAACTTTCTCATTGTGACTTACACACACATATCACTAACCTGTACTGACTAACCCTTTCAACCTGTAGATTTTCAGTGTACACCCAATTACAGGGCGTGAGGAGGTATTGCAGCAGGTTACAGGGGTCAGACGGATGCCACATCTCCAGGGCGGGTTGCTATTACACAGGGTGGGGTGTAAGGTGGGTGTTACGCGTCCATCTACATGACATATCCAGCCTCCATTGTATAACCAATAATTACTTAATTTGCTGGGGCAGAAATCCCCACAGTTCCCTATTAGCGCTAACTCGCTACTGAATAGCACTACCTATAGTAAGCAGACCTTTAGCTTAGGAAAAAAGAATATGATAAGCTGTATTTCAGGTTCCCCGACCCTATAAAAAAGGACCGAACCTAGAAAGCCAGGAACCATTAGGAGTAATTTCCTCGCCTCTCTTAGAAAGTAACATATTATTGGTTGAATGTCAAGATAAATACTGAGTCGTCTAATACTGTATTTTCTTCCCTATCATACTATTTGTATAAGTTATCTTCATTAACAGTTTTGTGACTGTCTGGTACATGCCAATTGCCTGGAGAATATAGGAGAATATAGGCACTGCCATTTCTATATAAGGGGCCTAACCTGATCGCTCCTGAATAAATATTACACTAAAAAAGAAAAAAAAAAAGGAAAAAAAAGCTAGTTGGGCTTTTAGGCGTCATATGTCTATATCGTTCTATATGGGGTAAGGGTGTAAACAGTTAAAGTTCTAGTCAGGTCTGCTAGTGGTACTAATTAGGCCAAATAAAAAAAGACGTTTGTTTCAGGTAACATGGGAAGAAACTCTAGGGTCGGTAGGTCGGATTTTTTTTTTCTACTTTTTTTTTTTTTTTACTTTCCCTCTAAAATTGACCCAAATAAGTGCTAAAAAATGGGAAGATTTTTTCAATTTTTTTGTAAACCTAAAAGTGACCCCCAAAAAAGTGTAAAAATATAAAAAATTTCTTCAGAATTGCATAAAAAACATAGGGTGTTGGTCGGGTGACCTGAAACAAACCGTTTATTTTTTTTGGCCTTAGTATACACATTTGTAACTGTTTAATACCGCGTCTGGGCTGTGCTTGTGTTAAGTACGGCACCCTCGGGGGAAATGAGGTGCATATTGGGAATGAATCCAGACTACCAACTTGCCTTTGTGTCCCAAGTTTCCATATATATTTTTCTATTTTGGTGGTTTAGGGCACCCAGCGTATAATTGGCCAGCAAAGCGGAACGCAGCCTGTGACTGATAATATTGAAGACCACTCACCCCCCCCCCCGTTCTACCTATACCACTACCAGTACTATACCCCTGTGCCACAGGCAGGTGCCATTACACCCCCCCCCCCCCCCATGTACACCCCACACCACCATATATACACACACCCCTATAATATACACCATATATATAGAGGGCCCTACCCTGCATGATCAACCCCAGCGCCCGCCGCCTGCCCTGCATCACTACATCACACATGGTTAGGGATCCATACTCTGAAAAAAAAGAGACAATTACATGTAAGAGAATCGGATTGATAACCTGTCCATCGTGAGACTTTGAAGAGTGTGAGACCTGTAACGTTGGTGTACATGTACAAAAGTAGAAGAAGGGACGTTACCCCGATTAATGACTACTGAGTAGTATAGGGAAAAGGTACTTTGTGCGCGTATAGGAGAGATGCATACAAGTACAGGAGGAAATGTGCCCATAGGTAGGCACTGTACTGTAACGACCTGATCACAACAACCAACATAGGATGGAGAAGACATATTTACATATAACAGGTTATTGACATTTGCAATTGCAGCTCACATGTGTGTGTGTGTGTGCATGTGTGGTTGCCTCAAATCAGGAGCCGTGAGTAGTCTATGGAAACTGTGCTTTGCCTACGGCTCAACACCCAAATAACCAAATGGGCGTGACTGTCTATGTCCATGCACCCTACTTGATGGTTTTGTTGACTAAGGTGAGGATACAGGTGACCACAGCTATGTCAATGTAACCACATGGTATGACCATGGGGTATGGCAGGCATGGGTGTGATTTGAACCAGAAATCGATACCTCCTATCTCAGCATACCACCCATTATATCCCAGTACAGTCCGCGGCTAAGCACTATACACTGTCATTAGCTGCCACACTCTATCATTGCCGGCATTAACACTGGAGTTGAACCAGCAACCTTCCAAGTATAACAGCACACTATATATACCCCCACCCCATGCCTTACACAGGAGACAATGGGCTGAGGCCTGTGTCTGTAATAGCTAATGGATATTGAGCAGCGTTTGAGTATTATTGATTTATCGGGTGAGTTAACCATCGAGTGGACAGCGTGTCGCCGCCTCTAGGACCAGCTCTCTGTCACGCATGGCGTCACACAGCCCAACCTGAGCTGCTCCCCTCCTCCCCTATCAACACTGAGTTACCCCCCCCCCCCCCACAAACAACACTCTGCTAATGTGTGGAGCTGCTGGTGTGTATAGCCTTATGGTGGGTTATACAATGAATGCAGCCATGTTGTCCTTTTAACTTCTAGGGGCACATTGTTAGTTCTTACCTCTGAACTAGAGATCCTGGTACATTGTATACCTTTTGATTATGAATTAAAACAGTGTGGAAAAGGCCTTCAGGTATTGGTTATATCATAGTTCCTTCCTCTGCCACCAGTGCTCAGGACTGCTAGAGTGGCGCTGTAGTCGTGGTGTTACCTCGTTATAGGGTCGCAGTGCATGCATTCCTGGCGGCCTGGTGGCAGCAGTGTATAGACTGGGGGTAGTGGGAGAGGAGCGTCTGAGGTATGTATGTATGCAGAAGGACTCTATAGTCATGAAGTTATACCTCAACACATGGGATAGACACACTGTACACTACTAACGGACACTTGGAGTCATATGTGAACACATGGAGTGTTTAATGGGAGATCGAGTGATCATAGCAGTAGTCTAATTAGAAACTTTATTCTGAATCTGCAGGTCACTAGCCCAGTTTCACCCACTCTAGCATATATGCGGATTGCATGGAGAGACAGATAGGAGTTATTGTTTCTACCTTTATCAGTGTAATTCACCACTTGATCGGACACCGAAGTCAGTGAACAAAAAGGGATTGGAATACCTGCAATGCATCATATTTCAAATCGGTGTAGTCTAAGCATCTAGAACTGACAGTGTTCCTCCAACCAATAGATACATAATTGATATTTACAAGGACTGGGACTCTTCCATACTTTCATAATAGAGGCTAGTTTGTATTGGACATGAATCATTCATTCAGTTGAAATATTCATACAAAGTTCTACCCTGCATTCTGAAGGTAAAATAACTGACACAACACATGGTTTTAAATTGACCTTCTTAGTGGACAACTCTGTAAATAATCAACATGTGTGAAGTGAACCAAGTGACGTGTAAGCATGGTGCCTCCTACGACTCAGACTACACCCTGGAGGGGGTCACCCTGGGGGCCCCCTTCCCCCTCAAGATGGCAGAAAAGGCCATGGCCTTCCCATTTAGATCCCAGGACATCATTGTAGCATCCTACCCCAGCTCAGGGGAGGCCTTCTTCTACGAAGTGGTCTGGCTTTTAATGAATGAAGCTGACACGGAGAGTGCCACCAACATCCCCCTGAGTAAACGTCTCCCCCTGCTGGAGTTTAATGCCCTGGAGGAAAGTGAGCCCGCCCTGGAGACGCTCGACCTGGAGGAGGGCCCCAGGGTGATGGGCACGCACCTGCCATACTCCCTGCTAGCGGACGCCGTGGAGAAGGGGAGGCCGCGGATTGTGCTGGTCATTAGGGACCCTAAGGACCTGGTGCTGTCTTTGTATTGCACCTACAGACGCTGGCCAGGCAGGGAGCTGCCATCCTTCTCCTACTTCTTTGAGACCTTTGTCAAAACCGATCGGTTGATGTTCGGTGGTCATATTGACCACCTTCTCAGCTACTGGCAATATGTGAAGGAACTCAACATGCTGGTTATGAGGTATGATGAGATGATAGACAATGTTGAAGACAGCGTTCTCAAGATCTCCAACTACCTGGAGAAGGATCTGACTCCCAAACAGATGCACTCCATTGTCAAGTTGATGTCCTTTAAACAGTCGGCAAGGAGCGGGCACATGAAACCAATGGTTGAGACCATACTGGGGGTGAGGTTATTTGAACGTGGAAATAATGATGCTGAAAGTGACAATACAGATAAGGAGGAGGAGGAAAAGGGAAAGATGGAGTCAACAGAAGTAGAGATACCACAGAGTAATGAGATGGTGGAGGTAGTAGAGGAGGAGACGAGGAGTGAAGACGTGCAGTGGTGGGACAAGATGTCCAATCACATGCCGCCCATGGAGGTGGAATTTGTATGTGTCCCAAAACAATTAAAACTATCTCAGGATCAGGAAGACTACATACAAGGACAGTGTGAGAGTCGACTCAAACCAGCTGGGCTGACATTCTGACTGTGTGTTACTTAATCAATACTGATAGCCTTCCTTCAGCGCCATTGTCATTCTCTTTAGATGTCAGTAGACCAAGTCCATAAAACGCACATGACTATTATAGGAAGCTAGCATGTTGGCCTGCCCATTATTATATTCATATTTCCAGGGGCTACCATTAACAATGCATGTGTCAGGCAGTGAACCGAAACAGGTACAGGTTGACTTAAGTACTCAGTTTGTAGGAAGTGTCCTAGAGGGAGCCTATAGTGCGGATTATTTTGTAATTATTCTGCGTTTTTCTGGCAATAATTGAACACTTCCAGCAGTGTATCTGCTCAGTATATTTCAGAGGCGTAGGAAGCAAATCTTCATTAGGGGGGGGGGCAGGGGGCCCACTCCAACCAACGTTATGTATGGGATTTTATAATTTGGATTGTATAGAAAAGCAGTTTTTGAGCCCCCTTTAGTTCTGATTGGGGGGCCCAGGCCCCTTTGTGTCTACTTTTTTCTATGCGGAAGAGGTAAGGATTGAACGTTGTGTGTGTCATAGTACATGTCTTGAGAAATCTTTTGGGGGGCCCAAACATGTTCAGGCCCCCCTCCTCAATGATTGGGGGGGGGGGGGGGGGGGCGGGGGCGGGCCCCCCTGCCCCCCCCCCCCTCCCTTTCCTACGCCACTGTATTTTCCGCTGCATTGTTGGCAACTTGAGCTGGTCGCTGCTACTAATACCTCAAGTTGAACCAATTTCAATTTTTATATTCTCCCTCTATACTTAGGCCACCTTATTTTGATAACTTGGATTACGGGCTTTTGGCTCCAACTTTTTGGAAGAGCGGAGGGAAAAAAAAAAAAAGAAGCTGCCCTACGGGGGGAGCCGGACCACAAAATATTTCGAAGGGTAGAGGCAAAAAAAAAAAAAAAAAGCATGGAAAACCTGTATATTCTCTGTTACTGGGTAATCTAAAGAAGATATGTTGAGAGATATCCCCAATCTGAAAGGTCTCATTCTACCTTTTGCTGGTCAACATGTCTTTTTTTTTCTTTTTTTTAAAGAAAAATTCTTAAAAAAATTCTCGGAAGGGAAAGGCTAAAATCTCGGCGGCGGGTCTGTAATCCAAGTTATCAAAATAAAACGGCCTTATCTAGTGGCATACTGGTGTGAACATAGAATGTAGTCTATGAACCCTTATCTGATGTTAAAGGTCAGAACGGTATTTAGGTATGTATCTCGACTCTGTATAACTTCGTACATATTTTAAACATTGTTCACAAACGAAATAAGCTGAATATTTTATTATACAGATACAGACAATATTAATCCAAGTTTGTCTGTATACCGCACATGAGATTAAGGTGTGTTTTTTAAACACACAATACGCATTCAAATGCCATTCAAATAGAACACATATATACATATGGACTTTAATGGTATGTAAAGGACTTTAATGGTATGTAAAGATATCCCAGTGACTTACTAAAAATCAATCCGGACTGTTCTATTTTAGAGATTTTCAGCATTTGGAATATGTTGCTCCTGCATGGTTAAGGAAGTATATGATTCAGCAGTCCACCATTGTCCCCCAAAGACAGCACACCAGTCTGGTGTCTTGGCACCAGGGGGGAGACTCTAGCTAAAGTTTGACTACGTGTTTACACATGGGTTTGGAGTGTTGGTCCCCTGACCAACCCATGAGGCCAAGATGGCTTCGCCATCTTGGCCTCATGGGTTGGTCAGGGGATCCAACACGACAAAGACATGTGTAAACATGGTTCTATCATTGTTTAATCAATTGATTAATAACATATATACCTACCTGCAGAGGAGAATCACATGGTAACATGTTAAAATGACCTTAAAACTGCCTTAATGACCTTAATGACGTCAGAGCATGGTGTTGGTCCTCTGACCAACACCATGAACGTTGGTCCACTGTTTTCAATGGGACATGCACAGCCAACCATGATAGAACTGTAATCTAATCTGGTTAATAGCTGGAGTCCAGGGGGCCCCCAGTATCTCTATCCTCCAGTACATTAAACACTGACTACTTATAGATCAATGCAGCAAGGATTGGTAAGTTTTCAGAAAAGTTGTTTATAAAGTTTTTGAACAGTTTTGATGCTTGACTGACAAATTTATAAAGATAACCCCAAAATTCTCCCTTCTAATATACCCTATTTGAAAGATAATTTTCCTGTAAATCTCCTGATATAAGATTTTTTTACAAACATGGCCATTACAGACAATGTTGTGAGGGTTCTACTAATACTAACACAACTTTATCATGAAAAAGTCACCCTTTTTTGATGCATTGATCTATAGACAAGGGTCTTCCAAGGCATACCTGAAGATACTTATAAGAGAAGAATAGCAATAGTAAGATTGTATTCTCTATGTACATACTGTTATGTACTTTTTATAATGTACTTTATACTTAAGACGTTGTGTATTTATGACTTCAATATTGAGGTTATATGCAATGATTATTCCACAACTCTGTATGACATATCAGATATACTATTGCTTAATAAATATTTCCAATACCATATTTTGACTGCTAACTTCACTGATTTACCTGTGGTACACCATTATAGATGATGAGATTGAACGTGGACTTTACATCATATTTAGCTCAGGGTCAGTGGGTTAATGATTTAATCTATTGTAGGAAATGCCTGTGTGATCACTGCCAGTGATAAAAACAACCCCCGTAAAAATAGTGCCCGGAACTGGGTAACAAAACACGTTTTCCAAACGTTAAACAAACGGTTGCGAAAAACGTTTGTCTATAGGTTTGTATGAAAAGGCTTTCCTCCAAACGTTTGCAAACACCTGCTCCACCTTTGAACCACAGAACCGCTGATGGCCTGTATTGATTTCGGAAGAGCAAGCCTATAAAGAACATGTTCATGGCTACTTCAATAAACCAGTATGCTGGTCTTATAATATTCATATTCCTAAAGACTACCATTAATGCTGCATGTAGAAGGTATGCAAACTGAAAATCCATAGTTTGAAAGGGTTAGTCAGTACAGACTATCCTAGGTTAGTCATATGTGTGTTAGTCACAATGAGAAAGTTATATTCAGTAGTGGCTAACCTAGGTTCATCATTAGTGTGTACCTTAGTTGTTGTATTTGTATACCACTAGTTGGTGCCACCTGTAAGATACTATGATGGCCACTCAGTGGCTCCCCCTGGAAATTAAAAGACTAAGGTGGGTTAGTCAATACTGAGCAACCTGACAATAATAACTTACCTACGTTGGTCGTATAGGGAGCCGAAAAATAACTAGGTTAGGTACTAGTGACTGAGAGATTGATAGTATAGGGAGCCTAGGAATATCAGTGCAGTGAGCCCAAACAAGTACATGTTGACTGTAGTAAGTATCTAGTTTACAGCAATCGGAAAGTAGGGTGGCTGGAGAATTATTATACATTAATGATTATGTAATATAAATAGTTTTGTTCTCAAGTTTCTGGGAATAGTTTTATACTTCCATTAGATGGACAGTATATTATTCTCTGATGTATCAGAAGCATACTAAACGTTCTACGGGGCTGCAGGCGGTCCAATGCTTTATGCTGCTCTCGCTCTTACACCATTATTCAAATTAACTAACTAGTTAGTGGGTCTTAAAGAGCAAAGAAATACCTTTCAAACGATCCCAAATATGTGTACATATTCTTTCAAAAACTGCCCAAGAATTGCCCAAAAATTCTCTTTTTATGGAAAAAGTTTATGGATCCTAGGCACAATTCAAGCCATATGTAGCCTCATCAAACACTTAATTGTATCAATTTTTGCAAGATATCCTTATATTTGAGAAACAATACTTAAAGCTGGGCCGTCAGGGAATAAGTTCAGCATTTTCCATACATGGACTAAAATTACAGTTCCACCAGAGGGCAGCAGGGTTTGGACAGGGGACCATGAGCATTGTCCAACTACAACATATTCACCCTATCTTGTGCCTGTAAGAGCTGAGCTCCTAGCCCTTATGAGCCCTCTTGTGAATAAAAACTGAACTATATACAAAAGTGCTTTTGGCCTCACTTCAACCATGACGGTCAAGATTTAAATATCAGTGTTGCCGAAAAATTTTCTCAACGCAGGCCAAGGTGGCCTGCGTCTTGGCATCTTACACAGGCCATTTCCTTCTCACGCAGGCCATATGAATTTTGATATTTCAAGGTACCTCCAAAATCTTCATTATAACTTGTTTTATACTACTAGTATGCAAAAACCTAAAAAGAAATTGAAAAAATATTTAATATGAACAATTTTACAAATATGGCCCTATCTTCGCTTCTAATTGGCTGATTTGAAGCTGAGATCAGGGCAGGCCATTGTGGCCTGCGTCCCAAGGCCCTACGCCGACCATTAAGATTCTACGCCGGCAATACTGAATTACTAAATTATGATTATGAATGTCTAATGAAAACAACATTTTGTTTAATCACATTATCTTCAAAAAAGGAAACATTGGTTTGTTTTAGCTTTTGTATTTATTTTTTGCAACACTGTGCAATTCTCAAACACGCGTCTAGCATACAATACTTTGTACAATATAGCACCTCCATTACATCTCATGTACACTATACACAGTCTCACCTCTCCAGCCCCACAAGGCTGCCATTATGGGTACATGTACAGAAAATAGAGTTTAAAAAATATATATATGGCATACACCTATGACACAAGGACACAACAATTGTATTATAAATTACGTATGGCATGCATGGAAAGTGGTGGCAACAAGAAGTATGTGTCACTGAGGATGACTTGGAACTCAGTAACAATGATTTATTCCTTTTGTTTTATTCAAGCTAGGACAATTCCTGTAGTGTTAAATCATGCTCTACTGTGGATGCATTATCATTTGTTCAAGCTGCCGATTGAACAGTTTTTTTTTTGTATCTGTCATAAGGGTTCTACTTCCAAAGTAGTGTGAACTTAAATAGCTCTGAATACTGTTAGGTTTGTAGGAGTTCGTGAAAAAATCTTATATCATTATCACCCAATTTACAGACATGCAATATATTTATCAGGACGTTTACTTCCGTTAGGAGATAGCCATGGGCAATAACAATAATATACAATAATAACGATGACTAAATCAAGAAAGCTATTTTGAACAAAATTACATTTCAATACTCCTCTTTCATTGTCACTTCTGGCGAGAATCTTATTTATACAACTTATTTTCTATTTTTGTAAATTCCACTTTAGTATACATCAACTAAATCTGCACAATATACAGGTATCAAAAGTTTGATTTCCGTCTGGATTACCGCCGTCACAACCAAGCTATTCTTGAGAACAATAAGTCTAAACAGGCAAGTATTCTGTGGGTTAGCACTATTGTAATTTCCCCCATCAAAACATGATATGAAGCAAAATGAGCGGACACAGCTCAAATAAGCACTTAATTTTCAAATTCTCACTTGATGATTGTTCTTTGGCAATTTCTGAGCAAAATTATACCCTCCTCCCTTAATAACCCCCAGCAAGTCTCAATCAGCTTTTTCTAGCACGGCCGGAAAGTGGATAACCCGCAGCTGGTTGCCGTAGTCACATACGACGGTGGAGTTTCCGATGACGCGTAGATGGCGGATGAAGACGGAGGGGTTGCTGTCGCCGAGGGTGACGGCGCGGAGTACCTCGCCCTTGGAGACGTCCCACAGGTGGAGGCAGCCCTGGCCGCCTGTCACCATCAGGTTGGACGTCAGCATGGACACCGTGTTACAGTATCCAGGCTCCTGACAACATAAACAAACATGGCGAATTGAGATTTTTTCGCTTTTCCATATTATGTGCCTCTACATGGGGTAAAACTTGACACGGGCAACACGACGACACAGCCCTTTTAAAAATCGACGGACTTGTTTAAAAGGACCTAGTATATTTTATATGGATAAAAATTGACACGGCGACACAGCTGTTTTGCTAAAAGTCGACACGACGACATGGCCAAAAAGTTGGGTACCCATGTTGAGGCACTATTATAGATTTTTTTTGTTTGCATTTTTTTTTGTTTATGCCCAGAGATGCCATGAGCTGGTCGATAAAATTTTGAAGGTATTGAGATTTTGGTCGGTTTACTGTATGGAATTAACGTAATCTAATCACAAAGAAACTCAGATAAAAGTAGAAATTCCTGCAAATTTAGGAAGAGTGGCATCTCTGTTATCATAGCATGTTTTTGGTATTCATCCTTACCACACAAGGTGAAATGGAGATCAGTGGTGGAGCAATTAACATCAAGGAGACCACATATTTTATGATACTGCGGTAACAAAATTTGTTCAGCTCAATTTTTCACCCCCAGAAAAGTGCATAAACAGTCCAGCAAAGATGCCCACAAGAGTAGTGCTGTCTGACCGTCATGGTTGAAGTGATGCCAAAAGCACTTTTGCATATACCACTTTTGCATATAGTTCAGTTTTGATTCACAAGAGGGCTCTCAAGGGCTGGGAGCTCAGCTCTTACAGGCACAAGATAGGGTGAATATGTTGTAGCTGGACAATGCTCATGGTCCCCTGTCCAAACACTGCTGCCCTCTGGTGGAACTGTTATTTTAGTTCATGCATGGAAAATGCTGAACTTACTCCCTGACGGCCCAGCTTTAATAATTGCATCCAGGGGACACCTTGGTCCGAGTTGTCCGGATACAAAACCACATACTAATTAATTTTCACAAGATTTGTCAGTTGTATGTGAAATAATCAATATATATTCATTTTGTCTTTAGCAAGGAAGACACTAATGCAAACAATGTGGTTAGTCCTGACTAACTTAATTAATAAATTACCAGTCGTATAAGACCCTTACCATCTGTATCCAGTGTAGGAGGTGGCCCTTACACCGCTCCCACACACACACACACACACACACACACTTACCATCTGTATCCAGTGTAGGAGGTGACCCTTACACCGCTCCCACACACACAGCTGGTCGTCCATACCCACGCTGATCACGTACAGCGACGTACACATGACCGACGTCACCGTCGCTGCATGACCGCGCAGTTTGTGGACGCACGCGCCCGTCATGAGATCCCAGAGTCGCACGGCTCCGTCCTCCGCGCCACTCGCCGCAGCCAGCGGAGCAACCTGCACACACAGAAGACGCAAGTCAGGAAACTCGAGAAGTTGTATGCAAATCAGAACCAGCTTTATTGTGTTACAATGCCTGTATAGGGCCTAGTAGGGATTAGAGCTGGTTGAGGTGGCCAGCACTGATAAGAGCTGATAAGCCGGTTCCCTGTTTGTCCCCTATTTGTCCCCATAGTGGGATGTCTTATCAGTGGGTTTAACCGGAACCAGCGAAATATAAAATGGCGGACCCACAGGGTGTAGCTCTAGATTCCTATAGGGTGCGGCTTATACAGCGGTTTTTAAAGGTACGCTACAGTACTAAACTCGCCATACTGACAGTTAGGGGTGTGGCTTATATCTGAAACTTTACGATAAATGGTGAATAGGAATCTGGTATCCCTGAAGCCGTGGTGAGGCCGCGGTTGACGCCTGTGGCTGGGGGGGGGGGGGGGGGGGGCGGGGTGCATTACGGTAAATACAGCCATTTTTCTATATTCCACACATTTTCAGTGTTTTCAAAACCAATCATAATCTTCTCAGTTTGTTGACGTAATGTGTAAAGACTCTTGCACCAACCCAAACTGGTACTTACCTTATCTAGGAATAGGGCGGTCACCCCTCCCGTGTGGCCATGTAATGTGTAAAGCCGCAAGGAATCCTCCACCCGGAATACCTGTACGGCAAGCAGCACATTGTAAGCAACATTAGCATTGGCTACCACTGTCCACTATACAACCATTTCTGTGCCTCTACATGGGTAAAATTCGACACGGGCGACACAGCGACACGGCCCTTTTGATTTTAAAATTCGACAGACACGGCTAAGGGAGTGGTCATTTTTTAACAACAGGGGGGGGTTGGTGGATTTCCGCGCGAGCGGGTCGAAATTTTTTTGGTCCCCCCCGCGAGAGGTGTCGAAATTTTTTTGGTCCCCCCCTCCAGCAGGTTGAAATTGAGCGCGGCCGAACCCTTTGAGCTATAGTAATGCGCGGGCTTTTCCGCTAAAAAGGGGTGTAATTTTTTTGGTCCCCCCCTCAAGAGGGGTCCACACTTTTTTGGTCCACCCGCTTCAAGGGGTCCAAATTTTTTTGGTCCCCCCCCCAAATCCACCAACCCCCCCCTGTTGTTAAAAAATGACCACTCCCTAAATTGGAGATAAAATTCGACCTGGCTGTATTCGTGCAGGCCTGGTGAGTAGCCAGGGCTGCATTAATGCATCATGACGACAAAGGGCCCATTAAAGCCCCATGCGGCCCTTAACGGCTGAGACGGCCTACCTTGAGTGTGTGGTCCTGGCTGGCCGTGATGACACGCCCCCCCTCAGACTGCAGCACGTTGATTGGACGCTGGTGAGCGCACACGCTGTCAATCATTTTGATGTGGATGACGTCATCCCAACTTGTGTATTCTCCCCCCAACCCCCCAGAGCTGCTGATCCGTCTCAGTCCACCTGGAGGAAAAGGCAATGTTTATTGTATTGAGCATGAACAGCCGATTGGTCGAAGTACTCCCATTCTTCTTGAGACAGGTGGCCCCTTAACCCTTTAAGGATGGATGTCGGCATGATGCATACAATGCAGCACCGGGGAGTAACTTGCGAGTGCTGCATTTGTGAATCACGCCGACCTCCCAGGAGTGTCTCAACCATGGAGGGTCGGCATGATTAATGCAGCACTGGCCAGTTACTCGCCAGGGCTGCATCCATGCATCATGACGACCAAGGGCATGATGCATGACAGTTTGACTGCACCATGCTGTCCTTAATGCATTAACTGGAAAAGGCTGTGCATCCTGGGTCAATGCAGAGTTAACTATTATTATGGTTAACGGAATTTATATAGTATTATACTACATGTATTTTCATGGATGCAATATGGTGTTACATGTTTTCACTATTATACACCATACAGCTGGGACTGATTCAAAACAGGCTAAAATAAGCCAGTCTTTCAAGGATATATAAAAGAAATTACAATACAATATAAATTCTATGAGGTACAAACCCTTAGAAGGGCCTTTACTGTAAATCTCTGACTTACCCGGTATTTGTCGTTTGTGAACACTGCTTGGTGTGGTAAGGCCGGTCACGGACGGCGAGATCGACGTCTCTAACTCTAAAAAGTCGACTACGCCATTTAGTCGCGCAGCTATAACCCTGTAGTATAATACACATGTTAACTATTATTGTCAACGTAAGGCCACACCAAAATAAAAAGTTGGTCTACGGATTTCCCGCACCATATTTTCCAAAATGCGAATTCTTTTTTTAGGTGTGTTTTTCTCTAATCGGAAGCCAGGAAATTTGAGTTTGAAAACAAAGAGACAATTTTGCTTAAAAAAAAATAAAAAATTTCGCCCGCCCCATTGATTCAAGGTATGAAATCCATAGACAAAAAAGAAATTTGGGGAGGAAAAAATCGCCCTACCGCTCCTATATTTGGAAAACAAAATCCGTAGACCAATTTTTTTTATCGGTGTGTCCTAATATAGAAGGGTACCATGACAGTCTGCATATATAAGAATCTTTCAATTCATGGCGGGAGTCTCTATCCAATGTCAATGTGACTCTCTAATTATTCTGTCTACCTCTCTCGTGGAAAATACTCCGAAACTACTGTTAATTCTTAAAATGGTATTTTCATCATCAACTGCAATGTTTAAAATAGTCGATCGCTGACAATACCGTAAAACCTCACGTATAAGCCGCGGCTAGTACGCGAATCAGATCGCTAGTGTGGCTTATAGGATCCGCACAGAGTCCAGATGTGGCTTATACGCAATTTTTTCTCCTATAGTACAGTACTAAAGTCACCATATTCAGATCGCTGGTGTGGCTTATAGGATAGGCCCAAAGTCAGGGTGCGGCTTGTACGCGAGTTAGGCTTATATGCGAGGTTTTACGGTAGTATACTAAGACTCCCTGGCATCAGAGGAGAATCTTACATTGTATACAACAAATGGTGACATGGGGAAAATGGCAATGTAGCTTCAACCTAAGGGCTTATCTTAGAATTTCAAAACGGACAACACATTTGTACAATAATTTCAACTTGAAACAAAAAATACATACATATTCCATTTTGATCCCGTTCTAAAAGACATGAAATGTAAACTTTCTTAATCTTGACTTATTAAGTGCTATGTGTAATAACTTCTAACAATACTTTCAAAAGTGGTAACTATCTATTTTTCATCTTTTCTTTTCTTTTCTCGTTAACAATCCATTCTCCTGTGCCTAGTCAGCCCACACTTATAACGAAGAAGATCAGAATACATTTCCATCAATAGTTGTCATTTTGTCTGACTGTACGACTGGGGAGCATTACTTAACATTCATAAAATACTTACTTGTGACCAACGAGACAAATAGCGGTGACACCATGCACGCTGTCCTGGTGGACAAACTTTAATGCCCCTGTGAGACCGTCCCAGAACTACAACAACAACAACAATTTGGTAAGAACTAAGAAAAAATATAACATTATTTTAGTATTCTTGTAGTATTCTAAAACTGAACTTTTTATTGAGGATATATCAAGCAGATTTTATGCTGATAAGAATTTACAATGAACCAATGGTTTGGGAGAACAGGACAAATCTGATCTATAAAAGCGGTGTTATGAATCGGACCATGCGTCTGACGCGCAAGTTTGTGTGATACAACTTAATGCACATGCGTGTGGCGCGCATCTCTGTTGATACTTAACATACTATGTTTATTAACGTACCGGCAATAAACTTAATAAAGAACCCAATGGTTTTCTACTAGATGTACATAGATATCACAGTATTGAGCACCCACCTCTATTATATAATATATTTAGCAGATTTTATACTGATAATAATTTATAAAGAACCCAATGGTTTTCTACTCCATGTACACATACATTGTATATAACAGTATTTAACTGACCACCCACCTCTATGCGGCCGTTGCCACACCCGGTAACAATGAGACTGTCCTGACAGGCCAGGCACCACACGGCCGGGGCCAGGTCGTCGTGTGTGTCCCGGATGAAGAGAGCCCCGTCAGTGGGCACCGGGTCGGGGCAGTCACCCTGACTCAGACTGCGGGTACGCCCCCCCTCCGTCTCCGCACCGCCCTGCTTACTGCCGTCTCCCGCCCCGCCCGGGGTGTGCTCCCGCCCCGTGCGCTGGGCCATGTAGGCCACCTTCTCCTCTGCCATCTGCTGGTGCTCTTCATAACACTTGTCAAAAGCACTGAAATCATACCCCTTTGTAGTACCATCAACCTCTTGTACCCGCCCGCCTGTCGCGTCACTCGGTGACAGCTGAGGGCTAAGCGAGTGCAAGCTCGATGTCGATTGGCTCGAAACTCTCGACTTAAAGTCGGTGTCTATGGTCCCCGTCAGGTCGGGGAAATTGTCTGATATGTTTTGCGGTGGGAGCCTCTCCATTTGAGGCTGCGGCGGTGGTTGTGGCTGCGGTGGCTGTTGCTGCAATTGCTGCAGGAAGCTGAAGTCAGCGGAGTAGTTCCTGCGGTGACCGAAGTCTTCACTCCGGTGTCGGGTGTGGGACATGGGCTTGGCAGTCGCCCCGGGGACAATACGGGCTGAGAATGTGTCTCTTTCTGCGGGGGACAGGGAGATGTCTGCAGGGGGGATCAGCTTGGGCTGCTCGGGGTAGTCCCTCAGGTCTTGTAGCGAGTCGCCAACACTGCTCCCCACCGCCGGGCTGCGCTGTTCTATGGGAGGCTCTCTGCAATTAACACGATATTTTAGATGCGAGTCGGTTCTTATAAAATGGCAATTATACCATTGTTTTTTTTTCTAAACTAGAATGGTTACGATCATATTGAGGTACAGTAACAATTTTTCAATCTGTTGCTTTATATTCCATTTCATAAATTCATCGCCTCTATAAGAGAGATGGGTTTCTTTAAGATTAGTGAGATCGAATTCCCTGTGTTCCTACTTTAGGCTTGTCGTGAGACATATACAGAGGTCCATGATAATCTGTCTGAACGACAGGTTTCTCCACGATTGGTGGATTGTGTCGTATCAGACGAGGCGGAGCCGAGTGTGATGCGATCCAATGCACCACGAGTGGAGAAACCAGGAGATCAGACTGATTAGAGTGGATCTCTGTATTTATTTCATGCAATTCTTGATTAATTTTATCAAAATATACAATTAAAGATTGGTTTCATAGCTATTTTAGTGACATCATCGTGGAGAAACAGCCCATGGAGAATGAGCATCAGTTTTTCCATGGGGGTGTGGGGAACGGCCATTTTAGTACTTAGGCAAAGTAACTTTGTTTCTCCACATGGAATAAAGACCTACCTCCTCCTGTAGATGCTGGTGATACATTCGCCCGACATGGAGTCCCACACAGAGAGGTGTCCCCCCAGACACGCACTGACAATGAGCGGACCGTCCGTCACTAGGCACTCCACTTCCTGAAAGATACATCACAACTTCTTCATCTATCAGACAATTCACTTTTAAATAGTTCAACAAGTCCAAAGCAAATTCATAAATACTGGTATATATAGCTCAACAAGTCCAAAGCAAATTTATAAATATATATATCAAAGATAAATTGTAAATTTTGAGACTTATGTCAATATGATATAGATGAATTGACAGAGGGGTATGAATCATCAAAAAACATTTATGCTGAACATCATTGCGCGCTCTCTAAGGAACAAATGTACTTATTTCCAGAATTGCCAGGATTAAGTGTGCAGTACTGCTGGTCACGACATATGCACAGCGTTTCTGTCGTTCGAGACATTTGATTTAACGATAATAAAATCAATGGTGGAACAGCTATCAAAATGATAAAATCATGGGAGATTTGCAGAACCAATACCATTTCCACTGTTATATTACGCACCTGAACGTGTGATTCCAATACTAGCGGCACCGTTTCACGGATCTGCTTGAAGTACGGCGACTGTCTCTTCTTGCGTCTCTCACTGGACCACCAGTTCCTCCCGCGGTGGTAGTTCCGTGAACACATACACATGTAGAGTTTGGTCATGCAGTAGGTGCACAAGATGAAGCTGGCTATACCCAGCAACACCGTCATCACCAACTCTGTCCGCGACTGCGGGTTGCGGAAGAATCGCTCCCATATCTTCTTTAATATCAGGA
The DNA here is from genome assembly GCA_947462335.1 of Harmothoe impar. Taxonomy (NCBI): domain Eukaryota; kingdom Metazoa; phylum Annelida; class Polychaeta; order Phyllodocida; family Polynoidae; genus Harmothoe; species Harmothoe impar. The sequence goes on along the minus strand of OX381715.1, from coordinate 65,450,212 downwards.
ACGGCTGCTCATCACTCGGAGGTTTCTCGGGCTGCGGATGCGGTCTCACGGTGGGGTTGGAGTCTGGGTCGTGTTCGGCGGTGGGCGGGTGGCTCGGGAGGTGCTTTATGTTACGTTCCTCCTCCGGGTGACGTAAGGAGACGGCCTCCTCCGCGCTGACTGTGAGTGACAGCTGAACGCTCGGCAGCATTGTGATGTACCTAACATGGAGAATTAACTCAAAACTTGAAATATTGCAGCAAAAATATTGGGATTTCTGGATGCAGAGATACCACTAGTGGCCTGGTCGACAAAATTAAGGAAATCTTACTAGAAAATTAACATACTTTAATACAGAAGAAATTTCTTTGCACATGCAGAAAAGTGGCATTTCTGAGGATTATTTTTCTGGATTACTATAAATGTTTAATCTGTAGATGTCAGTCAAATTAACAGCCAAATTAAAAGAACAAATTAGTACTGTAAAACCTCTCTGATAAGCCGACCTCCCTTATAAGCCGACCCCCTGGTTTGGGGGAAAGCTATAAGCCGAATCTGGGTCTATTTAAACATGATTTAACTGTAAGTTACTTGAATAAAAACCTCCCTTATAAGCCGACCCCCGACATTGAGAAGATGCTATAAGCCGAATTGGGCCTCAAATCCCCAAAAAAGGTCGGCTTATCAGACAGGTTTTACGGTAGTTAATATTAAAATGATACCAAAGCCGCCTCACCTGCCGCGCATGGTCATGTTGTAGTTACTGAGGAGGGTCGGCCAGTGGTTGTAGGAGAGCTCGCGCCACTTCTCCACGGTCTGGTGAGTCAGCAGACTGTGGACGTACTTCACGCCGTCATCACTAGGTGCCTACAGGGACACAAACAGGCTTATAGGGGGACGCCTTCTAGTTCTTGGTAACCGTAATATGCGACTTAAAAACGGGGACTTATCAAAACAGGGCCAACCCTACGTTTTTTTTTATGCATTTTGAAAGAAATTCCCGTATTTCTACCCTTTTTTGGTCAATCTTAGGGTCTTCGGAGAGGCCGGCTAGTACTTCCATTTTAAAAAAAAAAAGTTTAAAAAAAAAGAAATCCGACCTACCGACCCTACACTTTCTGCCCATGTTACCTGAAACAAACCTTTTTTTTGGCCTTATTAATCATTTTGAATTATGACAAAAAAAATGACCCATGTGAGCTCAGTTACAGCAGGATGTTGATGTATTGATCCGAATGCCCACATTTTGGTCACAAATAGTTACCATTCCAGTGACGTCTGTTTCCAACACCTTGTATGAAGTGTCATTTGAGAACATTGTGTTTTTGTATTTCCAATTCATGTATTTTTTCTATAAAAGGAATTGCATATATAAATCTGATTGGAAAAATCCCAGTGATTTTTTTTTTTTAACGGTTAAGGAAAGTTGCAAAACTAGAAACATGGTGCCCACTTACCTGTGTTTCTGACATGAGACCGTGGTCGAGTTGCTTGGCCGGCTCCTCGCCTTCATGCATCTCGCGGTGGTAGGGGTCGGAGGTGGGCGGGGTGGTGCGTAGATCGGCAGCGTAGTCGGCCCCGTTCCGCTTGGACACGTTACTGAGGGCCACCTCGGCCAGGTGTTCAACCAGCCCCGTCTTGTACACGATCAGCGCGATCCAGATAACCACGCACATCTGTAGGGGCAACGTGCACAATACTTCAAACCTTTAACTTAAGTTACAAGGACATAGTGCTTTAATGGATTCTGCTTTTTGTTGTCGTAATACATGAAACAGCCTTGGCAAGTAACTGCTGCATTCGCCAGGGCTGCATTCAAGCATCATGCCTAACCTATACATTCCCAGAGAGCCGGGATAATGCTTGGCGTACCAGTAACTCGCCAGTGCTGCATTCATGCATCATGAGGACAAATGGGCATAATGTATATAAAACATTATTCGGCCCTTAAAGGGCTAATTATAAACCTGTGAGATGCCATGAAATAGTATTTGTTACGAGAATCGGAGATTGCTTTGGGGTTATTTCTGGTGCATGTACATAGACAAAGGTGCACTCGTAGTGTTCCCCCTTGAGGGTTATTTCACGAGGCTTCACCCTCAGTGGGGAACTCTATGAGTGCTCCTTTGTGTTTATTTCATGTCCTTATTAACAATATTTGTCAAAATTCCGCTTAGCTGCTCTAAAAAAGCTACTTTATAGTGTTTAAATCAACAATTTTGATGATTCGACAGGCCATTAAATACGGGCAAGGGTTATTTCACGGGGGTGTTAAATATGATCTTCCTCGGTTTAGTCAATGGGAGTGCCATATTCACCATGAAATAAATTATAATATTTGTAAGGGGTTTCAGTAGAACCCGGTCCCAGTAGCAGGCTTGGTACTCACCATGATGGCACGCTGCATGAAGCGGGTCTGTGCCCAGTAGTTCATCAGTTTGACACGTTTGGGCGTCTTACGGATGGGGTCCATCAGGGAGAACTCGTCAGTGAAACTACCCTGGGACTGCATCATCTGGGCTCCTGAGGGTGGCATACAAAGTCACAATTCAATATAAACTAGAAGTTTTAGAAATTTGAAATATGGCTTGGTGCAGGGATACATTATGATTAGAAATTTGTCTAGAACTCCCGGTTAGGGTTTTAACTGGTTTCAAAGTTCAATTTGGCTAATGCTATCCATTGCAAATTCGCCAAATTAGCTAACTGTGTTTTTTGGACTGTTTGTGCTGAGTTTAATCATTCAAATATTTCATTACATTGAACTGTTAAATGTGAACAAATGTGAGTACATTTCACAATAAAAATGTTTTGCAAATTGGTATACAATTTGCCGAATCAAAATTGAAACATATTCGTCAAATTGGCTAATAGAAAACAAGTGCTAGCGGAATCCCAGCCAAGCCGGTTACTCACCCTTGGCGTATGGTAACTGTCGGACCTCGGGCCTCGGTTGGCCGTACACACTGTAGGTGGCGCTAGCCGTCCTGCCCGTTGCGAGCCCTGAGACGCGGTTCCCCGTTGTACTCGCAGGCAGGGTGTCGGTTGTCGTCTCCGGTATCGTCACATGGACACTTTGTTTCTGTAAGTCTGACAGCTGCAAACCAACATTCTAATATTGAGAAATGGGAAGAATGTTTTTTTGCAAAAATCATAATCAATTTTTTTAATTTCTTTTTCTTTTTCAGTCACTAAGGTTTGTTGCGAAGTAACCTAGTTACACTGTCAACAAGTGACTGTTGCCAAACCGTCATTAGCAGTGGTTGCATCGTGCGGTAGAGACCTCCCCACCCCCTGCCTTGTCAAAAAAAATCATAATCAAATATTTTATTAATTTAAAAATGATTAACAAATTGTTTAATCTTTTTAATGATTAAGAAAAGAGTTTTGAACGGCTTGTGTACCTCCATGCGTCGTATGTCAATGGAGAGGACGGTGGTGAAGAAGAACATTTGTAGGAAGAAGTCGGACAGGAGTCCAACGACGGCGAACAGACAGAACTCCTGAATGGCGGGTACGAAGGTGAAGAAACCCACGGCCAGGATGAGTAACTCCGTCATCAGGTTCTTGAAGATGGACCAGCCCTCCTTACGCAGACCTGCAGGCAAACAGTATTTTTAACTAATATTTAAGAAATTCAAAAAAAAAAAAAAAAAAAGCAATGATGTCCCATGTTAAATATCAGTACAAGATGGTGATTTTAATGAGTAAGGATATTAAAAGTTAGTTTTGTAAGAGTTTTAAGTTTCTGAATAATTTTATTTCCATGTGGTCTGTCCACAACTATATATCTATAGGTCTGAAAAGAAAACTCGGTCCTGGATATCTCACCTTGAGCTACTCGCAGTTTAACGTCCAGATGGACGGGCGTAGACACGACCGACTTGGTGACCACCAAGACATTCTCCAACCCAATGATCACCACCAGGTAGGGGAAGATCTCACTGCAATGTGTCATCAAGGACATTTTAAATTTTGCAAAACTCTAACATGTGCTTAGAATTCTTTTTAATACATTTTATTAGGTTGGGGCACAAACACTACTTAAGTGAAATGAGTATTTGTTAGAGTTGTATTTTTTAGTCAATTCAGAATATTGCACGTAGATCTATAGACCAATGCAGCATGAAAAGTTGTCGATAACGATTTTGAGCGTTTCTGAATCGTGACTGACGAACACATAAATATAACCTCAAAGGTCAGCATTCTAATACATACTACTAGTATTAGAAAAATAATTGTCCTGGGAACTTTCTGATATGAGACGTTTGCAAACATAGCCATTAGGGACAATGCTATGAGGGTTCTGCTAAAACTAAAGCAAATACAACTTTTCATGAAAAAGTCACCCTTTCTTATTGCATTGGTCTATAGTATATGCCTGAATAGAATGGAAAGTGTATGCCTTGGTCTACATGTCTAGTATTATATATATACCACTAGGATCATGTCCCAGTGTGTAGAGTCTGGTAAGACTGACCTGCCATTGATGCTGGGTGTGAAGCCGAACAGCGTACAGATGCCGATAGACATGAGGAGGGAGGACACCACCGTCACCACCGCACTCAGCGCAAGGCCCCATTTGGACTTGACCATCTCAATTTTACCTAAAAAAAGTCATAAATATTCTCAGCTAATCTTCGTCAAAATATTGTTGAATTATGCTCATGAGTACATGTGATATGTATGACGATTAGATCTTTGTAATGTACGTGTTCAGAGATTCACGATATTACCTTATAGTATACTTTCAATTGGAATTAAATGGTTAAATCCCTCAATGACACACCAGCTATTACTACTACATCGACTACATACATGCAAATTAATGGAAGTGGCTCTTTTTAATATCTATCTTGTTAATAGTGACCTGTTATACCGTGGGATTAATTAAACACACGGTAGTGGGAATTCCCTGCTGGTGGACATGCACCCCCCGCCTCAACCAAAAACGGTCCAATACTCCCCTCCTACCCCTCCCCCCCACCCCTAAAAAGAAAACCCACAAAAAAACGCTTGTTGTTAAATCATTACCACTCCCTTATACTTGGAGCTATAGGAGATAAAGGGTACTGATGGACACTAATTTTTAAACATGCGGTGGTAGAAATTCCCTGCCCCCCCCCCCCCCGCCCTAAAAAAAAATCCCAAAAAACACCATCCTTTCTGTTGTTAAAACATTACCACTCCCTTATACTTGCAGCTATAGGAGGTAAAGGGTAACTTGCAGGTGTAAGAGGTAAAAGGTACTGACGGACACTGAAGTAGAGATACAGGAAGAGTACGACGTAGGCTACGAGTAGCGGCGTGTACTCGACGAAGTAGTTGACGTCCTTGAAGTAGATGTGGACGGCCTGGTCAGGGGCGCTCGACGAGTTGGCCAGCAGCCGCAGCGGGTAGTGGTGCTGCAGATGGTCCCGCAGAGCCGACACATACCTGCCGGAAAGTACATTAATATTACATCCTACCCCTTTTTGAACTATCCTAAATACCCGTGTATAACCCGCACCCTGATTTTGAGAAAACCATATAACCCGCACAAGGTCTGAAAATGACGATTTTAGTACAGTACTATACTGCGAGAAACCCTTGTATTACCCGCACCTAGACTTTGGGATTTTTGTAGAACCCGCATTGAGGGTTTGCTTCGCATATAACCCGCAGGTTATACAATGGAATTTACAGTAGTTAAAAATTAACATTTGAAAGAATATATACATGCTTATACATTGGTTTCAGTTGTTTGATATCCGGAGAAACAGATTGGAGGTGCAGGGACTTACTTTTCATCATACTTTTTGAAGAGGATTGTCACTGCGTATGAAATGACGCGCTGTCTGTTGCGGAAAAAAATCCTTCTGATCCCAGTGTCTTTCATAGGGATCCCGAATAATAGATCTATAAAAAACAATGATACCACAAGGTTTGTATTATGCTGCAATATATTTCTCAATAATCCTAGCATCAGAAATACATCAACATGTTTTAATAGATTTATCCCTACTTGAGAGGGTTAAAAAAGTCCAGGCATCATTGCTTTATATCATAATCTTATTTCTATGCTTCTTTTGCAATTAGCGTCAAAAGACATACTGAACTGTATAAATTGATATTCTCCCTGTGCTGTTGGTATACATGCAGGAACTTTTTAAATCAGAATTAGTATTTTTCAAATTAAATTGAAAAAAATACTGAACCGATTTTAGTCCACGAAAATGCATGTTTCATGTTTTTTTCCCCCAACATACATGTACTAAACTCTACACCCAGTAGCATACCATGAATGGAGGGCGGGAGATCCAGTGGCTGTCCATAGCTCTGTGTTACAGTTTTCACGATCTGACTATCAGCATCAAACCTACAATAGTGCCAATGTTATAACACATCAACGCCAAAAGTACATCAACTCATGGACATCACACTCTAATCTTAAATAATTACCATCTCATCTCATCACAAATATTATCGTATAAATGATCCAAGACTTGTAATTTTTGTTTTAAGTCACATAAGGCAGAGACACTATAAGGACGACATAGCTATAAAAACATAATAAGACCGTCAAAAAATAATGTATAGGCAGGGGTGCTGGTGGCAGAAGGGCAATGCGCCCATGCTAGTTTTCATCCGCAAGGATGATAAGATCCAATAAATCTACCGTCAAAAATTAAAAAAAAAAAAAAAAAGGTCACTCACATCATCGTAAAAGTGATCAAATACTGCCGAAAATGTTACCAGTTGTATTCCTAATGTTTAATTCATCGAGTATCAAATTGCTAACTCCACAAATAATCAATTCCAGTAAAAACATCATTTATCAATTCATAGTACATGTATTACATTTATATGTGCATACATAAATTCTATCCATTTAAGAAGAATATGAAAATACTGAACCAGTCTTACCTGCTTTTGTCATTACTCCAGAAGTGTGCTGGAGAAATGGTGAGGCAGTTATACTCCGGGAGGAGTCGCTTGGCTTTTTTCTGGGCGACCGTCTCAAACACGTGGAGGCAAACATCCCCCAGGGACACAGACTTCTCCCTGTTAAGGAGGATCAGTGAATCGGGTTAACCCCATGTTGTGATGTAAACCAAGTAAAAAAAAATTAAAATAAATAAATCACAAAGAGTATTTCTCAAGTGTCTCAGAGCAATAGTTGTTGTACTGTATCAAAGTGGGTCTCGTCAGGAACTCTTTTCTAACATATTCAGTGGAAATCGTTATCTTCAAACCAATTATAAAAATGTATCAACCACACCTTTATTTCTTTATGATAGCAGCACCTACATCAATTTCATCTACTTATTTTCGGGTGTTTATACAAAGTTCTTGTTGACATATATTTGTAGGTTTAATACACATCGATTGTCTAATCATAAAGGAATTTGACAAAATGGTAAATTGTCGGTGATTATATATATAACAAACTAACTTGTTTTTGTGTTGAAAGTTGTTGATATGTTGTAGAATGTCAAACGCCTTGGAGAGCGGGGCGCGGAAGGCGTCTGTCTGAATGTGGGTGGTGGGCACCCAGGGCGACACGGTCGTCTTGACGACGACCTGCAGGATGTAGGCCATGGGGGCCCCCAGGTACTGGAGGAACAACGACAGCAGGAAGGTTCATGTATTAGGTACTGGAGGAACAAGCAGGAAGCGTTATTTACAAACAAACCTCAGGTGACGTCATGCATGGCTGGCCACACACAAATACACACATACTGTAAAACCTTGTGTACATGGGCTGATCCTATAAGCCGATCTGATTCGCGTACTAGCCGCGGCTTATACGTGAGGTTTTACGGTACATATATACATCCCTTCTATATAAGGCCACTTGAAAAAGATTACCGTCAAACCTCGCGTGTAAGCCTAACTCGCGTATAAGCCGCACCCCGAGGTTGGTGCGATCCTATAAGCCGCAGAGGGATCTGAAAATTGTTAATTTTGTACTGTAGTATACTTATAAAAAATCTCGTATAAGCCGGACCCTATATAGGCATGTTTGATATCAAAAGAAAGCTGAGTCTGATTCGCGTACAACTGCGGCTTATACGCGAGGTTTTACGGTATCAGCTTTGAAGACCCCGCCCACAGAAGCTTTATTTACAAACAAACCTCAGGTGACGTCATGCATGGCTGGCCACACACACACATACATACATCCCTTCTATAGGGCTCCTAGGGGTTAGGCCATGGGCGCGGCCATGTCCAACCCCCGGTGCTTCCTTTGGTTACCTCTAGATGAGGCCCAAGTCAGGATAGTGATTGCTTCAGTCTGTGTTACCTTGATGACATGTGAATAGCATTGGCCATCAGTAACTAGGCCTACTCACTGAAGGGCTAAGTCCTGGGAACCACTTCAGACAGAAGCAATAGTGGCCTGCCCTGTGATGTGATAACCCCCGGTTAGCTGCTCTACCTAGTGGCCAAGGGCCTGTACTGAAGGTTCCCAACTTAGCACAGGTGGTGCTGCGATCAACAGCCAGGTGTCCTATATAAAATGAACTTTCATAGATGCAATGGTCTAGTTCCCCAAAACACACTCTCACTGGTCAAAGTCTGAGTTTTAGGCATCTTTATGACCAAGGACACATGAATATTTGATAGAAACCACCTCCTTCCTCCTCCCTGCCTTTAGAGTTACAACATGTATTTAAAAAGATGACTCAATGGTTGTGTCATGGATGAGGGATTTAGGTCATGGGCTGTCAGACTTGGAGTGGCCTTAGGCCAAAAAAAAAAGAAGTTGTGTTCAGGTAACATGGCCCAAAAAAGTAGGGTAGGTAGGTCGATTTTATTTTTTTTACCAATTTTTTTAGAGGATTTTGAGCCAAATTCCTCCAATTTTTCGGATAATTTCAGAAAATTTTTATTTCTGTACAATAAAAAGTTTTTTTTGGTGGAAAAATCCCAAAAATGCCTTCCAAAAAGAACAAAAAAAAATTTGGGTAGGGCCAAAAGAATAGGGTCGCAAGGGATACCTGAACACAATTTTTTTTGTGGCCTTAGGGTCAGTTAAAACAACAGGTAAACACTTATTTGACAGCCGTGCAGCTGCTCAGCTTTCACGATGCTGACATGAAACGAATGCCTCTCCACTAGAATTTAGGATTGACTAATATAGATATCTTGTCTACTTAAGTGATGTACAAACAGAGATGCCGAATTTTGCTTGGCCAAAAAGTTAATTTTAAGTGAAAATCGATTCATTTTACAGACGAATATCACAAAGCCTTAATGAATTGAAATACAAATATTTCTATGGTAAGGACAACCAGTTACTAAAAAAACTGTGGTCAACATATTTTATTTCATGGCGAATACAACGATCACTACGCTTAAGTACTAGAAATCGCGTATTTCATGCCCCCCATGGGATACAGTGTTCCTGTATCACATGGCATCTGACATCATCATTTGTTTAAAATGTCTATGGCCATTTAAAGGCAATTTAACATATCTTGAATAGAAAAAAAAACATGAAATAAAGGAAAAATATGTACATACCCATCGTGGTCGCTTGTCTGTGCTCTCCTCCTCTGCGGTAGCGGGTAGTGTGGGGGGCGGTACCTTGTAGCCCTCCAGAGGCGTGCGGTACTGTAGGGGTGCATTACCGGGCAGCGGTAGGGTCGTCAGGGGGTAACTAAGGAAGACAAGCAATTTATAAAATACCATGGGTAATCTGCATCAGGGCTGCTGCATGAACAATATTTAGTTTTCTTGATTACGTTTTTGTTGTTGTCATTAACGTATAATGTAATATGATTTTGCAATAATTCATTATTTTAAACAGCAGTCTATTCTATAAATATTTTTTATATGGATATTTTCGAGAGCAAAGGATTTTAGTATGAAAATGTAGTATTTTTAACATTTATTTTACAAATATAGACATTATGCATCTTACTATAACAAGAAAAAGTGAATTTGATATTCATAGACGCAGTGGTAGTTATTAATGAGAACATACCTTGTCATGAGAATGATGGTGATGACGAGGGAGATGATGGCAAAGGGGTGGCTGGCACAGAAGAGGCCGTGGGAGTAGAAGAGGGAGGAGACCCTCTCCTGAAGCAGGCGTTTCGCTCGCTGCCACATGGCGACAAGTCTTCACCGCTCCGCGACAAGTCTTCACCGCTCCACCTCCATCTAGAAACCTGAGGAGGGTGAGTAAAGCTTTAGTTTATAACCAGGCCAAGGTACCGTGTCTGTTTATAACATACATCCACAACCACACCACACAGCAGCAAGCAGGAAGTCTTTATATCGCAGGTTTGTTTCAGGTCACCCGACCAACCCTATCCAAACAGGGCCGACACTACGTTTTTTTAATGCAATTTAGAAGATTTTTTTTGTATATTTACCCTTTTTTGGTCAAATTCAGGGTTCGCATAGAGGCTGGCTAGTACATTCATGTTTTTTAAAAAGGCAAAAATTTGTTTTTTTAAACCCGACCGACCGACCCTACATTTTCCTCCCATGTAACCTGAAACAAACCTTCTTTTTTTTGGCCTAATTACCTTGCTATCTGGTACGGTTAAATATTCATGAGTGGTGTGATCTACGACAACAAAACAGCATGAGAAAGTGGGTTTTTAGCAACGGGATGGGAAATTGAATTGCTTGATTATTCAGGTGTTCAACGCAGCGTGACAGGGCACGGTTGTTGAGCACTACCGTAAATTCTCTTTCTGCAAATCAGAACTAGCTTTAATTTGAGAACAAACATGCCTGTATAGGGTGCAGCTTATAGGATCGGTTTAAGTACAAAAGTAGTACCGTAAATTCCCAACACCAAACACAGCTTTCATTTCAGACCAAAAGAGGCAATCCATACTTTCACCTATTAAGTATGATATAAAACGATACTCCACTCTTTTTTCCTCTTTCTCTTTAAGTTTAAAACGGAAAGTTGGCGCAAAACTCTCTATCAAACCCACTACTTGATTATACTTATTTATAGTTACCGTAAATTCCCGCGTATTACCCGCGGGTTGTACACGAACTGAACTCAGCTTTCATTTGATACCAAACATGCCTATATAGGGTGCGGGTTATACGAGGGTTTTTATTACTATAGAACAGTACTAAAATTGAAATTTTCAAATTGAAAAACTGGTTATAGGATTCTCCTAAGTTGGGGGTGCGGGTTATACGTGAGATGCGGGTAGTACGCGGGAATTTACGGTACGTGCTATATATATACGTGCTCAGCCCACACCGTTTTGCTCTTTAATGACAGCACTGAGAGCTGTGTAAAACATAAGGAGCCCTGGAGTAACTCAGTTGGGGGGGGGGCAGTTGTCACGAGTTACCGTCACACATAGGCGTGATGTACCGTAAATTCCCATGTACTACCCGCATCTCGCGTGTAACCCGCACCCCGAACTTAGGAGAATCCTATAACCCGTTTTTGGATCTGAAAATTTCTAATTTAGTACTGTTCTATAGTGATACGAACCCTTGTACATATAACCCGCACCCTATATAGGCATGTTTGGTATCAAATGAAAGCTGAGCTTGGTTCGCGTACAGCCCGCGGGTAGTACGCGGGAATTTACGGGTAACTAAGTTAAGTGGCGGCATGACTTCTAAAGCAGATGTTACTGTTTTTTATCAGGCCACACTTTAAAAAAAGTCTGCTTCTGGTGGAGCGTGTGGGCTAAAAATAACTCACCGGGCGGCCGCAGAATCTCTTTTTTTCATTTTTTTTTTTCCCCCAAAATATTTCCCCCCTTTTGAAGGCTGGGATGTGAGGCTCAATGTAACGCATAGGCCTAGTATTAACCTGATATCGGTATATTTCTCATGCTCCCTCATCAGACCCAGAGACAGCCGGAGACAGTCCTCAGTTTAAAAAAAAAAAAAAAGATTTAAAAAAAAATTAATTAAAAAATAATAATAATAATAATAATAATTGCAGCCGGGTGGCTTGGTTACGCCATCTCACCCGGCCGCTCTACCGGAAACAGACTTTTTTTTAAAACGTGGCCCTACTGTTTGGTCTCAATACCAGCACTGTGCTTTATCATGTGAGCAGATTAAGGAGAGTAAAGCACAGTTGAAATTTACCCCCTTTGGTCAAGGCAGTCTCTTGGTAGGGAAGGGGTGGTATTTCTAATAATATTGCTTTAAAAATGTTAAAGGATTTCCCCTGTAATAGTCTTTATTTGGGTGTTTTAGGCAATGGTCCTCCAAAAATCCCATTCTAAAGGGGTAGCTTTTTCAGGGGTTTTCTAAATTTGGGATGATGTACGCACATATTTACTATAGAAAAGCTAGGCAGTGGACTCCCGGGCATAGAATAGACAGGGCCACTAAGGCCGCCAGACAAACCACAGCGTTTGATATCTCCGACATGATTCACTGAGCCTGAGCTGAGCCACATATGGCCAGTCTCGGACTCCCATACCACCACTGCTCTGGGTCCCTCTGCTGCAGACCTTCAATTCATCTCACTTAATACCTATTTGCGCCAGTTTGGTGGCGCAAATGGGTGTGTATTGGTCAATACACATCCAACTACTAATACACGTAGATGCTTATCTAGATCACTGATCAAAAGGGTAGATCTAATTAAAGTTGGTGGGTACTACTGTGACTGTGTGATATATGAAATAATATATGCAGTGTTGCCGAAAACTTTTTAAGCACACAGGCCAATGGCAATGTGGCCTGTTTCGAGAGATCTTACACATTTGCCTTCTACACAGGCCACATCGACTCATACACAGTGTTGCCGAAATGACACCGGCACATCAGCTTTTGCTGATGTAAAATCCAAATGATCGATGTAAGGGTCTTGACACCGGCCATAATAATGGCCGGCCATGATCTTAGCTTGAAAAGTGAAAGAATTTTTCAAATATCCCTATTAAGCTAGGGCCTTACAATTGCTATACGTATTTTTTCAGTAAATTTAAGCATATTCAAGTTGATTTTGTTATTATTAAAGACTCATTACAAATTATATTCAAGTAGTGTCAATAATACAATAGTGTGAAATACGCTGTATGAGTCGATGTGCTCTGTGTAGAAGGCAAATGGCCTGTGTAAGATCTCTCGACACAGGCCACATTGGACTGTGTTTAAAATGTTTTAGGCAACACTGCAGCAGTATCACTATCAGTTTGTGGTCATGTGGTCGTATTGTGGAGTATCTTTTGAATAGGATTGACCATTTTAATAATAATAATAGCTTTTATTGACAACAAAAGGGAGGTCATTACTGACCTATGTGTCATACAGTAAGTTCACTACAATACACTACAAAACTATGTTCTACAAAACTAAGGAGTATATGCAATCTACAGATAATGATGTTTAGCACACAGAGACAAATTCATTCACACACCTACACACACACACACACACACACACACACACAGACATGCTTACAGAGTATCATGTAGGAACTATCTACCAAGACACATGTTTACAAAGATGGCATACATAACCAAGGCGGGCCACTCACATCTATAAAACATGCATTTAAATACAGGCTATGTACAGCATGTGTCTCAAAATAATGATAAATTGTATATGTTATATTTACTGTCATAGGTTTAAAGCTGCTGCTGCCTTTGTTTGAAGGCAGAGTATACAAATTTGGCAAGAGCATTCATAATACCATGGTCAGTTTCCTTCATAACTACAGTGAACTTGTCTAATGCTGTCTTGTCCTGGTAATTAACAATTTTTCCATCTAGATATTTTTCAAAAGTAGTTCTAAGTGTATCATGCATTTCGCACATTGTTAGAAAATGTATTTCATCATCTACAGCTCCAGTAGAGCAATATAAGCAGATTCGGTCACACTCAGGTTTTGGGGGTCTACAGTGCCTCCCAGTCTCTATGCCAAGGTTGTGGGAACTTAGTCTAAACTGTGTTAATGCAGTCCTGTAATTTTGGTTAGTTATTTTAAACAAATAGTGTTCGAGCCGAAACTCTGTTTTAAATTTATTGTATGTTCTTAGCTTCTTACCCTCCCCAGCCAGTGCAATTTCATTCATAATTTGTTCCCTATATTTAGTGTGGATAGGTTCTATTGCATTAGATGTAATTTTCTGGTCTTTGGAAGTTGACTGATTGGCCCAGAGTTGGCTATATTTCGCACCTAGTGAGTGTAGTAAACCTTTAATACTTTTACACCAGTTATCCTGGCCATCTGTTTCAAGGTTGTATAGTGTCAAATAACATTTATGTAGAATATGTGAATCTTTCAGGTTGAGCACCCTATCCCAATATCTAATTGCCCGTGTCTCCCATTGAGCTTTTAGAGGCACTCTCCCAGTATCTGCATACACTGCAGCTGAGGTTGTCTGCTTTCTTACACCAAGCATTGATTTTAAGTATCTTAGATGTATCAACTCGAATTTATCAACATTTCTGCCTTTGTTCATGCCCCATATTTCACATCCATAGTCAAGACATGGCCTTATTTGCGTGTCAAACAACTTAAGAGCTAGTCTAGGCCTTGGTTTCCCAATATGTTGATAGCAACATGAATATGACTGGTAAATTGTTCTCCTTCCTTTATCACAAAGTTGGTTATAGGTTTCATGAAATATATCTTTGTGGGTAGCATTTAGTATGAAACCTAGGTATTTATATGAGTCTACCCTCTCCAAGACTTCATCACCATATGTAAAGTCCACTCTGTTGTCGTGTTTTTTGTCATTAAACACCACAATATTTGACTTTATCATGTTAACTATTAAATGCCAGTTTCTACAGTACTGAAATAGCCTGTCAAGTTGTTTCTGAAGGTCTTCTGGTGAGGTAGCAAGTAAAACCAGGTCATCTGCATACAGAAGATATGCGACATCCATTCCATATATATTCACTCCACTGCCAGAGTCTAGGTATTGATTAATATCCGCTAGATAGGTGTTGAATAGTTTTGGGCTTAACACTCCGCCCTGTAATACGCCATATGTACTATCTATATCCTCACTTAAACCTGAGTTTATACGTACTTTTGAATGGGATTTCTTATATAGATCAATAAGAATTTGTAAAGACTTCCCTTTAACATTGTTACACATCAGTTTATAGAATAGTGCTCTCCTATTTATATAGTCAAAGGCCTTTGTAAAGTCAATAAAGCAACAGTAGAGGGTTTTACGTTCAGCTTGCGCCATCTTTACAGCAGTATATAATATAAAAACATTATCGGATGTTCTACTGTTCTCAACAAAACCGTTCTGTAGAGGGTCATTCTGATTTAGCATATCGTTGTTGAACTTAAGTCTATTATTTATGATAATTTCAAAAAGTTTACATGTGCTATTCATTATAGTAATTTTCCTGTAATTGTCAGGATTGGCCCTATCACCTTTCTTGTGTAAAGGACTGATGATGCCTTCTACCCATTTTGCAGGAAATTCACCTGTTTCCCACACACAGTTAAAGACAATATATAGGACATCTGTGAAAATTCTCCCTCCTTCTTTTAAGAATTCAGCCGGAATGCCATCAGTTCCTGTGGCTTTGTTGGTCTTTAGGATTTTTAGAGCATGTTCAATTTCACACATTGTGATTGGAGAGTCAAGGAGTGACTCTATCGACTTTTCGGTGTTGGTTGTCTGATAGCCAAATTCTGATTGTTCGACAAACTCCTCTATAAGTTTCATGTTTTCATGGTCAAAATATTCAATATGAGGAGGGGTCTGCTGTTTCTTAAAGTATTCAACAAATGTGTCAATTGGAATCTCACATTGGTTAGATTTACTTTGTAACTTTTGCCATGATTTCCAGAGCCTTTCATTGTTTTCTATTTCTAGCATATTTTCAATCTCTTGGCCTTTGCTTCTTTTAGCAGCCCTTCTGGATTTTTGGGTTATTCTATTATACTCCCTTTTAAGTTCAGAGTATCTATCCCTATGAGCCTCATGTTCAATGTTGTGCATTTTACTATATTCATGTGCCTTCTTTTTAGCTACCTTACATTCTTCATCATACCATGTGTTTCGAGGGAAACATGACTTTGTTACCCGGGAGCATTTATTCCCAGGAATAGCTACCGCAAGAAGAGTATAATATGCTTGGACTATTTCATCCATGTTGGCCTGTGCATCTGCCGCTAATGTTATTATATGGTTTTTTAGTTGCTTGCACTTATTACTTGCAATATTATCTTTGTACATTTCCTTTTGGGAACGATCCCACTTGTAGGCTTTATATGTAGCCCCTTTTACCTGACTAGTTTCACAGTTTTGTATAGCACCACTCAGACTGAAACTAATAGGTTTATGGTCTGATGGTTTAAGGGACTGACAGTGAGTACATTGATGATAAAAACAAACACCCTGTTTATTCCCAGGATCCCTATGACTATGTTACTATGTAGCTGCTGTCTGGCACAGTAGGCCTAGCGCCAGATGTGTCAGGCTATATCTAGTATATGAGTCATGCCGGCTGTTTGGCACACTGCCAATCGGCCCAATGGCAATGTGCAACTGTTGAACTGGCAAATTCAACTGGCCAGCAAACTGTCACCAAGTGAAATGAGACTAGAATCTAGACTCCCAATAGAAAGTCAGACAGATAGGTGCAATTATTGAAGCATTTGAACATTTTAAAGGGAGCCAGAGCTGCAGAAAAAGGTTAAGTCTCAAGACAGTCCAAGATTGTGTTTACAAATCTCTGCCACTGTGCCAGATTCAGTGATTGACACTGTGCCTCGCAACTGTCAATGTATGTTTGGCGCTTCTATTTGCGTCGTCAAACAAAAATATTGGGCACCTACCAGTATGAAGTCTGTTGTTATAGTTATAAGACGTTACTTGTGTTATTTTTTAGGTTTTGAAGGCGAGGAAGACATTATAAACAACGTGTTGCGTTTGTTCGTTGACAAAGTCCGCCATAAAGCTAGCCCGCAGGAAACTGTAACAGAGGATTCTGATTGGCTAAAATTCGATCTACGGGAGAGCCATCTGGCGGGAGAAATTTACTGGGCGCGTTCGGGAAAACTGTTAGGGAGTGCTCATTTTTTAACAACAGGGGGGGGGGCGGTGAGATTTCGCGCGGAGCGCGCGAATTTTTTTCACCCCCCCCTCTAGAGGGGTCGAAATTTTTTACCCCCCCCCCCCGGCAGGCCGAAAATCTCGCGCGTTCACGCCCCTTTGTAGCATAGTAACGCGCGGGCTTTTCCCCTCAAAACAGGTTGAATTTTTTTGCCCCCCCCCCCCAAGAGGGGTCTGAATTTTTTACCCCCCCCCCCGGTCAAGGGGTCCAAATTTTTTACCCCCCCCCCCCCAATCCACCACCCCCCCCCTGTTGTTAAAAAATGAGCACTCCCTTAGGTGAACCTAGGGTAATTAACCTAATTTCTGCCCGTTTGATACTTAGAAACTAAACTATGATATACACAATGAATATAACATATCCACTATAACACTTTATTTGTTGAAAAATATCAAAATCCATATTTTGTCCTCTTATAGTTTATGAAACCTCTGTGTTGTTTCTTACCATTCAGTTTCTCGAACGCGACAATTTGTGTTGAAGTTTCGCTTGCAGACACACATGGAATGGCGAAGTTGACATCCCGTTGTGCAACAACAGAATGAACTGACAATAATAGCACCTGCTTTATTCAGAGACATTCTAACATTGTCGGGATATGAGATCTTGACATAGACTACCATACTAAGTCACTGTCCTAGACCAAAAATGTCTATTTTCGGTGATATGTTTGAGAGTGAATCGGATCCTGCCAACACCGGTTCAGCAAGTGGCAAGATTCGTGGAGGGGGTTTGGATCTCAAAATCCCCCCTCCTCCCCGGTTATCCAGTGGGCTGTGTGGCATCTATAACCAAGGGGCGACATGCTACCTAAACTCCCTTCTCCAGACTCTTATCATGACTTCGGAATTCAGAGGTATGGCTTGGGAATCCAATAGGTAATGCGATAGAATGATGAATGGATCTAGATTCTAGCTCAGTCGGTAGCTGTCAAACAAAAACTTAAAAAGTAAAACAAACCAAACAGTGAGTGATGGTCTGATGTGCTCGCATTAAAGTTGTTTTTTTTGAAAACCTCATCTCATGTCTAGGTAAGTAAAGTTCCTGTGAGCACTGAGACTCTTTGGCAGAAGTTTTAGGAGTAGGTTCTACCTGCATCATGCTGAGTCAGTGAGTGCTGAGCAGCTCACCACAACAGATGATGACACATGAGCTGCTCATTTGGAAATGTGGACAATGTGAATTGCTTGGGGGGGGGGGGCATGAAATGTTTCAACCCCTGTTTATTGGGGGGGGGGGGGGTGTCCATAAAGATTGTTGCCCTGCCTTAAGTGCAAAGTGTGTGTGGGGGGGGGGGGGGAGTCTGTCACTGCATTTAGCGTGGGGTGCTAAAATGTCATGCCCCCTCTTATTTACTACTTATTTACAACTTACCATTGGCAGGGTTCCCACGTGTCATGGAATGTCATGGAGTTTTGTAAAAATTTGCCATGTGTCATGGAATGTCATGGAAAATAAAAATAATGGAATTAATATTGCAAAATCTCATAGAAATCTCCCATTTGCTTTCTTGATTTTAGACATTTTCTCGGGGGCCAAGCCCCCCGACCACCACAAGAATGCTATAAATGTCATGGGAAAATTGAGATTTTTGTCGTGGAATGTCATGGAAATGTCATGGAATTTCCATCTGAAAATGTTGTGGGAACCCTGCATTGGGAAACTAGTGGTACCGGTACCGAGATTCCAGAAAGCCTCATTGTCAATTACTTTTCCCTCCATAGAATCCCTGTTCCAACTTGGTGAGGAGTACCTAGGTCGTCTTGAAGATAAAGATAAACCCCGGTCAAAGGTAAGTCCACTATAAAAAATGTCTCCCTTACATTTAGGAATGCATGATGGAGATGTTCTAAAGCTATTGTAGAGGAAACTCAGACTCAGAAAATAATATTGCAGTTTGTACAGTAGGCCTACCGTATTAAAAACCTCGCATAGAAGCCGCGGCCAGTACGCGAGTCTTCTCGTCGATGCGGTTTATAGGATCGGCCCAAGGTCAGGGTGCGGTTTATAGGCGACTTTTTGCTACTATTATACAGTACTAAAATTACTATAATCAGATAGTCAGTGTGGCTTAGAGGATCAGCCCAAAGTCGATATGGGACTAATAGTAATACGCGAGTGAGGCTTATACGCGAGGTTTTACGGTAGTGAAGCATAGTACCGTAAAACCTCGCGTATAAGCCTAACTCGCGTATAAGCCGCACCCCGAGTTTGGCGCGATCCTATAAGCCGCACTAGCGTTCTGAATGACCCTGGGAAAAACTCGCGTATAAGCCGCACCCCTTACTGTGGCCTATATCTGCAAGTAGTGTGGGTTTCCAAGTTAGCCCCCCTCCAACCCCATATATTGTGTTTAGTACAGTTATGTGGCGGTCAACCCCCCCCCCCCCCCCTCCCCCCATTTCCCATTGTTACTGTCAGTGTTAGGATGCTAGCAGGGTTTAGCGGTGGTGTGCATTGCCTTAGGGCTGAGGTGCGAGTAAGCTTCATTGTCTTAGGGTTGAGGTGCGAGTTGGCTTCATTGTCTTAGGGCTGAGGTGCGACTATCAGGCATTGACACTGCCAACTCACATTTTCGTTCCCCCCCCCCACCCTGCAGTCATTGTGACTCTTGCAGCTGTGTTAAGGCCATTTTATGGTCAATTTGGAAATCAGAATTTCGAAAAACTCGCGTATAAGCCGCACCCCGAGTTTGGCCCGATCCTATAAGCCGCACCGACGATCTGACTCGCGTACTAGCCGCGGCTTCTACGCGAGGTTTTACGGTAGTAGAGAACTGAAAATCAAAACCAATCAAAAAAATCTGTATTATCCACAGCCGCCGAACCCAAAAATAGAGCGAAAAATCATCCAATGAGCCGCTATACTCTAACACAATGTGATGCTACTTTACTTTGTCCGCTAGGTGCGCGTGATCCCCCTACACCTACAGAAGCTGTTTGCCCGCGTGCTGCTCTCGGACCAGCAGGGGGCGGGCACCACGCACCTCACCGACAGCTTCGGCTGGTCCAACAGTGAGGTAAATAGACACATTGATTCTCTAATTTAAAAGGCATTCTCTACCATGTATAGTTTAGAGGTACCCAGCTGTAGAATATGATCCTAATATTTTATTATCACATTGTTCTATTAATATCATCAGTGCTAAATGCCATAACGGAAAAGTTCAGATATACTGGTGCCGGGTACTCCGATGATGCTTCAAGACCGCAAATAGATAATCTACATCTAGAATTAAAGCCAATTATTCAAACCCAGATAACCAGATAATTAAGAATAGTAAACAGAAGAAGTCTACATGTATAGGACTGGTTAAAAATGAGACATTAAAGCTTGACCGTCATGGTTGAAGTGAGGCCATGAGCACTGTTGGATATAGATCAGTTTTCATCCACAAGAGGGCTCTTAAGGGCTGGGAGCTCAGCTCTTACAGGCACAAGATAGGGTGGATATGTTGTAGCTGGACAATGCTCATGGTCCCCTGTCCAAACACTGCTGCCCTCTGGTAAAAATATTATTTTAGTCCATGTATGGAACATGCTGAACTTATTGCCTGACGGCCCAGCTTTAAGCATTTATTCCGTGTACCGACAGGAGCTGCAGCAGCATGACGTACAGGAGCTGAACAGGATCCTCTTCTCGGCCATCGAGGACTCGTTGGTGGGCACCCCGGGGCAGGGCCTCATCAAGGACCTCTACCACGGAGCCATCGTCAACCAGATCATCTGTAAGAAGTGTGGCCGCATCAGCGAAAGGGAGGTCAGTGCATTTTAACATTTATAATCTTAGCTGTATGTTTCATTAGATTAGGAAGTTTCCTCTTCTTCGAACTCTAAGTGGGGGAGGTGCAATAGAGGGATTTACACAATAAAATGCGCCTGGATAAAACACTTGTTGCACTGGTATACCAGTATATATATACTGGTATAGGATATATATATATATATATATATATATATATATATATATATATATATATATATATATATATATATATATATATATATCCATATCCATATCCATATCCATATCCATATCCATATCCATATACATATACATATACATATACATATACATATACATATACATATACATATATATATATGCCGGACAGAAATACCTGAGGGGGAAAACATATCTAAACTGATTACATGATTCCCCGACTGTATACCTTCCCCTCTCAGGTTTCTGTTGGTGGTCATATCTCTCTGGCTTCCCCCACTCCCCACCCACTCCTGTTTTTGTCACCAAATGTCCCCTCCCTTCCTCCTGTGTTGACGTGTTCCTTAACCCCCCCAGGAGGACTTCCTGGACCTGTGCCTGACGGTGGCGGGACACACGGGGCTGGTCGAGTCGCTCGACACGAGTTACCGTCATATGGAGCTGATGGAGGGAAGGAACCAGTACCGCTGTGACAACTGTAGCCGCCTCGTCGACGCAGAGAAGGTACGTCCAGTGTTGCCGAAATGACATCGGCACATTGGTTCTGCCGATGTAGAATCGTAATGGCCGATGTGAGGCCATCAGACATCAGCCACGATGGCCGGCCATGATCTCAGCTTTCCAAAAGGGAATTTTTCAAACATTCCTATTAGCAGCTGAGATAGGTCTATCTATTTTATAAGCATTTTTTTCTCTGAATTTAAGCATTTTCAAAGCAATTTTTGTCAGTTGTAAATAGAGAAGTATTACAATCTATATTCATTCATATGAAATGAGGGTCGATGTGGCCTGTGTAGAAGGCAAATAGCCTGTGTAAAGATTGCGCGACGCAGGCCACGCAATATGTTTCGGCAACACGGGACAATGCAGTGTTGCCGAAAACTTTTTATGCACACACATTGGCCTGTGTAGAGAGATCTTACACAGGCCATTTGCCTTCTACACAGGCCATATGAAACTAGTGTGCATACATTGATGTCATATAGGGGATTTAATAAGTACTGATATTGATTTTTAATGATAACTGCCAAAATGTATTGAGAAATGTTGAAACTCTTTGAAAAATAGTTACATGGCTATAATTTCGCTCCTATTAGGTCTATCCGAAATATTCTTTAATTGTTGGAAAGTTAAGATGATGGCCGGCAATTGTGGCCAATGTGTGATGGCCTCGCATCAGCCATTATGATTCTAATCGGCAAAAGCTGATGTGCCAATGTCATTTCGGCAACACTGTACGTCGCAGAAACAAAGACAAATTGGGATTTATCAAATATAAAACATTTTTTGTACCTTATTTTTCACCTTTCTATGTTTGTAAGAAAATCCAACTTTTTCCATGGCATTTCAGTTATTCGGTCATATCAAATCTCTATATAATTGGAAGGTTTTCTACTTTATATTGACTAAGGAGTGGTATATGTTTCCACAGATGATTGTCTTGAATAGAATATCCAGTCCTAAGGCAGATACTCAATACTGAGTGTAAGGATAGAGGAAACTGAGACAAATCTTAGCGAATTGTCGCAGTTACCTAAAGAAAAATGTCTTTTAGTAATTTATAAATGTATTTAATTTCACTGAGTGATTTTCTAAATACAAATGGCCTGACTGAAATGTAGAATGAAAGGAAAGATAGCTATAGGATTTCCATTTGTCCAATTGCAGGGTGCCCGTATTCGCCATCTGCCAAGTATACTGACCCTCTCACTGCTGAGGTTTAGTTTTGACTTCGAGAAGTTAGAGAGATACAAGGTAAGAGTTGTTATTCTTAACTGGAAATCATACATACAAAGAAAATATGTGAAATAAATAGATAAATGATTTTTTTTTAAAGGACTAGAAAGATATGGACCTATATTCAACTGCATTACTGCTGGATAAAAAAACAACTTCTCAGTGCAGTATTTTAACCGCATTTCCAAAATTTGATTATTGACTTCTTTTTTGTAATAATGGAAGCCATGCTATATAAATTTTGGTAGCTAGATATAACAGCACAATTAAACAAACAAAAATGAAATAAATAAAAATAAAATGTAACCTCAAATGAGTCATTGCATTCAATATATTGGTCTTCTAGGAGATACATAGTTTAAAAAAACATCTCTTTAGTGTTGATCAAAACTTTTGCCTTTGTAGGAAACAGGGAAATTCACCTTCCCACCTACGCTGGATATGACTCCGTATTGTGAAAATGTAAGTTGATTTGAAAATGTAAGATTCATATTTCAAGGAACAACATTCTATTTTTGCCAGTGAAATGTTTTGAGTAACAAAAAATAAGTTCTTATCCTAGACAGGGTTCCCACGTGTCATGGAAAGTCATGGAATGTCATGGAATTTGAAAGCTGTCTGGAATGTCCTGGAATTTTGTAAAGAATTGCCATGTGTCATTGAAGGTCATGGAATTTGAAAATAATAACTATTACAAAATCTCTGAGAATGTACAATATGCTCTCTAGATTTTAGAAATTTTCTGAGGGGCCAAGCCCCATAACCCCACACAAGAATTTGATAAATGTCATGGAAAATTGAGATTTTTGTCATGGAAATGTCATGGAATTTTGATCTGAAATTTTTGTGGGAACCCTGCTAAAGCTAAAAATATACCATATTAATAAAAAATTATCTCTGATAACTAGAATATGTCTGTGATTAACCACTTGCTTTACTTTTAAAGGACGCAGTCGCGGAGGACGCAGTTTATGAACTCTTCTCCGTCGTAATTCACAGGTAATAAGTCATTTTAGCATTTACCATAGTAGCCCATAAATATTATATTCATATTATAATGTCTAGATATATGTGTGCATACCAACAACTGTAGCAGGTACCTTACAATACTTAAAGTGACATGGTCCGATGATAAGGGCTCAAAAATCAATTTTGTTAAAAATGAACAAAAATGTTCAATATGGTCATATTACATTTTCTACCTATTTTATTAACATTATTACCCATTAATTCAGCTTAGAATTCAGTCAATTGCCAGTTTTATGCTCAATTTAGGACTTTTGGAGTGCACGCTATAATTCCCCCATTGACAAAACACTGTAAAATACTGTACCTCGGCCATGTTGGACCCTCTGAATTGGCTCCTATTGGCCATAGATGACATTGTATTGTTCCCTATCCTCCAAATATGATATTATACTAACATTTGTAGCACATTTAGGTAGGATTTAAAATATTGAAAAAATCGGACCATGTCACTTTAAATATTGTAAAATTTTAGTCAAAATACTACATGTTCCATTCAAATCATCCCAATGGTTTATAGAATCGTCAAGCAGCCACGCCAATATTTGTAAGCCAAAAACAATTTTCTTAACTTAGTGCATTACTTCATGAGCAAATAAAGCGTACATGGTGTAGCCTCTCAGAATATATATCCTTTTAGAAATGAATACTATTGCCTTAACAGAATATACCGGTATATCCTTTTAAAACTGAATACTATTGCCTTAACAGAGGGAGCACACACGGCGGACATTACCATGCCTACATCCGGGACGTGGATGGACTCGGCAAGTGGACGCATCCCGTAAGTTCACCAATACGCAGCCAGGCGAGACGTCAACCTTTTATAAATAAAGCGACAAAGTGAACTAATTACGGCTGCAATAGTAGTCTAACCTCCCCAAAAATTAAATCAATGCAGAAGCGGGTTACACTCGATATATGTCCGAAAATATGTTACCAAGTATTGAATTAGAAAAAAAAAAAAAATTATATTTGAAATTTTATTAAAAATTCATATCATTTGGTGTGTCTCTTGCTGTGCAGCAGGGATGAAAGTTTTCAAGTTTTCCCCTGATTTCAAGTTTTTTTATGTGGCGAAGACCTGTACTTAACTATAGAGGACCTTTATTGACCCAGGGGCACTACTGTGCCTCAGGGTCTTATACAACGGTTCTGAACCCAATTTAAGACATTTTCCCCATCACTTGTATCTGGAATAATTCTGCAAATAAATGTTCCTGCCAAACAAATGTCACTGTTCTATGTACTGCTGGTTCCAACTCAGCCAGCAGCACCACCTGGTGTGCTGGCGGTAAACGAGGGAGAAGACACGTGACCGGAAGTGCAGTAATCGCGAACATTTGAAACGGACGAGTCAGGTGTGCTGAGACAGGTGAGTTTTTCATCGTTTATGAGTGTTTAAATAGGGAACATGTTCCCAAATTATGGAAAAAACGCGATATAATAAGGTTCTATCTTTATATATCCGTTTCTGGCCAGCGGCGCTAACCAGTTTTACTATATTTTGCAGGTTTGACGAACTCTGACAAAATACGCACGAGGCACGCCATCTTGGATTGTGACCCGGCAACACGAGGCAGCATGTCTAAACATGGTGATACATCAGGCTCCGACTCTGATGGGTCTGTAGTCAGAAATAAAACTGACAATGAAGCTTCAGGTCAGGAAGAGTCTGAAATGGCCGAAACTACGGAACTGTACGGTGACCCTGACAGGAGACGTAGAGCTGACTGGCAGGTTGAAGATGACAGCTGGGATCCGACGGATAAGGATTATCTGGCGAGAGAACGCCAACGCCTCTCTAATTACAAAGTTATGCTGGAAACGAAACGCAGAGAGATGGAGGCAGAGTATGAATTATTCAACCGGGAAAGAAATGTGTATTCTGACGCAGCAAACAACTATCCACGTGGTAAGAAAAGGAGGCGGGGTGAAAACCACCCTTTATCGCCCACGCTGTCAACACGGGCTGACAGTGAGTATGCGGCCAGCTTTCTTCACGGTGACTCGGAGTCTAACTTTTCTATGGACTTTGATACTGTTGCCAGTGCTCAGAAGGAAGCTACCGTGAAACCGCCAGCTAAGAAACAAAAGAAAGATACCGCTACTAAGAAACCAGAGACTGAGAAGGAGTCTGACGACAAGGAAGAGGAGGCGGATCCTATGGGGGAATGGGATGGCTCCCCGTTCGCCGCTGCCGCCCAACAAGTAGTACAGGAGGCGGGACAGGAACACGTGTCTGAGGAGGTGTCACCAGGTATGGCGAAGTTACTCAACACATTGTTCAAGAGTTCAAAGGATCTAGCAAAGGCTAAAGAACTCACTGAGAAGTATCCGCCCCCCAAGAATGTGAAGCATCTTTTGGCCCCGAGAATGGACTCTGGGTTTTACCGGTCAGATAGAGTGGACTATCAGACCAAGAGAGCCGACAAAGAGTTACAGCTGTCTCAGTCGTGCATTCTGGCAGGTATTGTTGCAGTGTTGCCCATGTCGGAGTTAATGGTGTCACGAGGGGCGAAGAAGGATCCACAGTTAGCAGCTGCTGGTACTAACTCTCTAGATGCACTCAGGCTAGCATTTTATGCAAACACTTCTGTGACACGCCGCAGAAGACAAGCTCTCAGGCCAAATCTGGACGGACGGGTAGCAAGGTCTGTGGTGGAGGCAGAAGTTAGCGGAGAACACCTGTTCGGGGATGATGTGGAGTCAACTGTGAAAGAAGCAAGGAAGGCAGACAAGTTGGTCACAGATCTGATGGGGCCGGAGAGAGGTCGTGGGCGTGGCCGCGGGTCTGCTAGAGGCCGAGGTGGTCACAACCAGAACCAGAGGGGCAGGGGGCGTGGTGCCTCTCACTACAATTCCGACTCCAATTCACACGCTCAAAGAGGGGGTTTTCGAGAACCCCAAGCCCCTCACCGCGGCAGTGGGGGTCGTGGGGGCCGAGGAGCCGGCAGAGGAGCACGTCGGGACCCCGACGACGTGGGACATCACAGCCCACTGGACAGGCCCAACAACAACAGAGGCAACACCTCGAGGAAGTAGCTCGCCTCGAGGTAGGTAACCCTGGTACGTCTAAATCAGATACTCTAGATTTGAACATACTTGTACATAGACCTGAGAACTTTGTAGCTGGCCAAATTTGTAATTATATAGATGTGTGGGAAACTTTAACGACTGATGATTGGGTGTTAAACCAGGTAGAAGGGGTGAGATTACCTTTTATTGAGGTTCCAATTCAAAGGTCTGTACCGTCTAAATATTACATGAGCAAGGACAATGAGAGAAAGGTGGGATTACAATTAGCCAAGATGTTGAATAAACATGTGATTGAAGAAGTAACTCATTGTGAGGGAGAATGGATATCAAACATTTTTCCCAGGCCAAAACCAGACGGGGAGGTCCGTGTGATTTTGGACTTGACTTCTTTGAACAGGTATATTGAGTATCAACACTTTAAAATGACAGGTTTGAGTACTGCGTTAGAATTGATGAATCAGGGGTATTTCATGAGTTCTTTGGATTTACGTGACGCCTACTATTCAGTTCGAATAGATCCTGAGCACAGGAAATATTTGAGATTTGAATGGCAGGGTGTACTATACCAATATACTGCACTGCCCAATGGGGTGTCGTGTGCGCCGAGGTTCTTCACCAAGATTCTCACTCCTTTGTTTGCTAAAGCAAGGGAAATGGGAATTGAATGTTTCCAGTACATTGATGATATTTTCATCATCAGTAATACGGAGCAGGGGTGTAGAAGTTCGGTGAGCATGTTGGCCCGGTTGTTGGACAGTGTAGGGTTGGTGATACACCCTGAGAAGTCGTCACTGGATCCTAGTACGGTAATGAAATTCCTGGGATTCATGTTGGACTCGGTACAACAAATTGTGTACCTACCACAGGAGAAGTTACTGAAGTTGGACAAGATAGCAGGGGGTGTTCTAAACACCAGATTTCCAACAATACAGGTGGTCTCTGAATTGGTGGGGTTGTTGAACTCGTATATCCCAGGGGTAGATTATGGGCTAGCACACATAAAATCCATAGAAAGGGTGAAAAATGCTGCGCTGGTGAGGTCTAACTGGGATTATAGAGAAACAATGTCGTTGACTGAAGAGGCAATAACTGATATTGAGTGGTGGCTTGAGAATGCTGGGATAAGTGTAAAAGTGATCAGGCCACTATCACCCACGGTGTGTATGGAAACAGATGCCAGTCAGTCAGGTTGGGGTGCTGTGACAGGGGACATGACAGCAGGAGGAAGATGGACTGAGGATGAGATAGACCATATAAATGTCCTTGAACTAGAGGCCATCTATTTGGGTCTCATGAGTTTTGTACATAATTGTGGGGAACAAATAAGTGTAAAAACTGATAATATAACAGCAAAGACATACGTCAATAAAGGAGGTGGCGTTAGATCAAAACCTTGTGATCAGGTAGCAAAGAAAATTTGGAATTGGGCGGAGGTCAACAATCATTGGGTGACAGCGTCATATATTCCGGGTATTTCTAATACCAAGGCAGACAGAGCTTCCAGGGAGTTCAAAGATCATTTGGAATGGTCTTTGAGCGACAAAGTGTTTGAAAAGATTTGTAGAGTGTTTGGTACACCAGAAATTGATCTGTTTGCGTCTAGGATAAATACAAAATGTTACTTGTATATGTCCAGAAATCCTGACCCATTTGCATGCCATGTAGATGCCTTCACCACTTCATGGGCTAATAAGTTTGTGTATGCGTTTCCACCTTGCAGCCTTTTGCTCAGAGTGCTCGGAAAGATCCAGAAGGACCGACCAAGGAGGGCCGTCGTGGTCGCACCTACGTGGCCGGCGTCGCCATGGTGGACCCGCATTTGCAACTTGGCAGGCAGACGAATAGAAATCGGCAGAAAGAAGGCCAACGTACAACTAGACCCACAGACACAGCAACGATACCCAAAGGGTCTCCCATTGACTATTTTTCAGTTCTAAAGAATAGATTGGTACAAGATGGTACCTGTAATGTTGAAACAGCATTTTTTTTGTTGGAAAGTTGGCAGAAGCCCACCCAAAAGCCATACAATTTGTATTTGAACATGTGGCACCGATACTGTGTGAGAAGAGGAATTGATGAATTTGAAGGTACAGAAATGCAAGTTTGTGACTTTCTACGAAAATTGTCTGATGCAGGTTATGCATATGGTTCTATCAACACGGCAAGGTGTGCACTTTCTGTTATTTTGCCCAAGAAAAATGGGGTAGAAACAATGGGGAGAAATTTTTGGGTGAAAAGGGCAGCAAGAGCGGCTTACCTCAGAAAGCCACCAGAACCTAGATATACTAAGTTCTGGGACGTGAGATTGGTACTTAAGACGATAAAATTGTGGGGGAGAAACGCCAAGTTGTCTTTGAAGTATCTAGGATTCAAGGTGTTGGTACTGTTGCTGTTGGTCACTGGACAGCGTGGCCAGGTGGCCAGAGCGTTGTCCTTGGACAGAATGAGTGAACATGATGATGGGAGTTTGACTTTTGTATTGACAAAACCCATGAAAACGGCAAAAACAGGCCAGAAGCTGTTAGAATTAAGACTCCAGCCTTACAAGGAGGTGGGGAAATTGTGTGTAGTTAAGGCGCTAAAAGCGTACATAGAAAGGACCAAAGATCTTAGAAGATCAAGGTTGTTGTTTGTGTCATATGTAAAGAAACACAAAGCAGTTTCTAGAGGTACCATCGCTAGATGGATAATTCATGTGATGAGAGTGAGTGGGGTGAACGTCAGGAAATATGGCGCTCACTCACTGAGAGGAGCTGGTGTATCAGGAGGAGCCAGGGTAGGCGTGTGTACGGACGTATTGATGAAGTATGGCTCCTGGAGAAATGTTGCCACTATGGCCAGACATTACCAGAAAGAGGTGGAAATTGAACCACAGAGAGATCTAGGTCAGGTGTTATTGGACCAGGCAAATATGCCAGAATAATAAGGTGCTTATTATGATTGAGTTGAATTATCAGGTTTACACTGAACTAATTTATTCTCCGCGGTTTGAATGCGAAGATTGGTACCGGTGATTGGTGTCCATTGGTTATAGGCTGAAAGTTATCTGTTACTCAGCGACTTGTTTTTGTTGAAAATAAAACTCAGACTTAAAATAAATTTGTCTGGAATTTTATTTTATGAGATCGTGGGATTTAAAGTAAATTGATGCTCCAAAGCTTCTCCCTCGTTTACCGCCAGCACACCAGGTGGTGCTGCTGGCTGAGTTGGAATAGGTAATTACCCGAGGAACTTACCTTGGTATAGTTGTGAAGGGGAATTAAGGTTCTAACGAAGCCTGTAGCACCTCCTGGGGTGCTAAGGGAGGCAAGGGCCCACCCACCTTCCCTTGTCACTGAATGAGTTATATAAATAAGAAATATAACAAAATTAACACTCTAATTTGTGGGGAGGTAATTACCGATTAAGAATTCAATTACTTTAAATTCCCTACAAATGTTCTCTCTCATAACTGCACTTCCGGTCACGTGTCTTCTCCCTCGCCTCCCTTAGCACCCCAGGAGGTGCTACAGGCTTCGTTAGAACCTTAATTCCCCTTCACAACTATACCAAGGTAAGTTCCTCGGGTAATTACCTATCAATGCCAATCTCCCCATACCAGTATTGTATATGTGGGTTTGCTCAAATGCTCAAAAAAGGCATTTAAAAAAGGGTCACTTTTAGCTTTTTTTGCACAAATTCCTTTAGCATTGCAGGTATAGGAAAAACTTCCCTCTGATGTCCTCCACCAAAGTGTTGAGTCCATAGAGTTCCATGTTAAAGGGACTCACTACTTGTCACAGGATCACTGATGTTCTATTGACTTTTGCACATAACTCAGGATTATGGTAGTTTGATTTATTATCTAATAGAAAACCAAAAGAAATTACCATGTCACGGTACTAACTTTCATGATACGGCCATTTGAGCAAAGGAGTACCTTAACTATAGAAATGAATAGGAAAACAGCATTTTCCCATTATCTGTCATGGATAGTCCGCTTCTTCTATTGATATTGCAACCAAACCTTGGGAATGTATAATGGACATCTAGACAAACATTTTAGGACCAATAAAACAGGGGGGCACGGATAAAATGAGAGAGGCATGAATTTTGGAAAAATATTTCTTTTGCCTTAACTATAGGATCCTATGGGTGTCCTAGCAGTGAATATATGTGAACAATGGAGGTACACTGTCAAAGTAGCAAAGACAAATAGTATGGTTAGGGAAAGTCATCTATGTAGGAATATGAATACAGCTTAAAGAATACTTTTCATGAGCTTCGATTTTTGCCGCCAGGTGGCTTCTGTGTAGGAACCAGCAATTCCCTTTAAAGCAGCCAGGATCGCTTTTTTGAGACGGTATATGAGACGCTTTGTGAGAACCTCCCTTTGAGGTTTTTTTTTGTTTTTTTTGTTGTTGTTTTTTTCCAAATTTTTTTTTTTTTTTTTCCAAACTTTTTTTTTCCAAACCTTTTTTTCCAAACTTTTTTTTTCCAATTTGTTTTCCCTCCCTCCCTCCCTGCCTGCCTGCCTGCCTGCCTGCCTGCCTGCCTGCCTTCCTGCCTCCCTCCCTCCCTGCCTGCCTGCCTGCCTCCCTCCCTGCCTCCCTCCCTCCCTCCCTCCCTCCCTGCCTCCCTCCCTCCCTCCCCTGGGTCACATGTGATGCCAATCGCCAATACCATTCATTCAAGGGCCTCAGTTAGAATAATTTAAGTTTTTCTGAGATTGGTCACTTTCATCTCTGGTGTAGGAAGATGAGGAGATCCAGCTGCCGACCGACCCGGCCACCGGCAAGGTGGACTTCATCGAGTTTGACTCGCCCATCGAGCTGCTCCAGGTGCTGGTCAAACAGAGGGGGGCGGACGGCGTGCCTGTAGACCAACTCTGCTCCGTGAGTACCTCCTTCTAACTGTTCTATAATGTCTGATTCATGTTTTTGCATTCAATCCGTGGGCTTAGTGTGCCATAGCAAAGCATGATGGCATTGCCTGGATTGTCGGCTTGTCAGGTTAAGTAGTCTAAATAATTTGTGGGCATGGCAATCTTTTCAAAATGATGTATACGGAAAACCTCGCGTATTCGCCGCACCTAGACTTTGTGTCGGTCCTATAAGCCGCATCAGCAAGCATCAGCAATCTGATTATGGTGGCTTTAGTACTGTACCATAGTAGCAAAAACCCTCGCTGCACCCTGCCTCTGGGCCGATCCTAAAAGCCGCCCAGTGATCTGATTCGCGTACTAGTTGCGGCCTATACGTGAGGTTTTACGGTAATCTCAGGACTGCTGCAGTGTCAGTTGTATAGTCACATGGTTGTATACAAGTACTGTAATAAACCACACTTTGTAGGAACTGGTCAAGCAAACAGGAGTCTCGTGGAACAAGAGGTTCAAGAAGCAACATGGGCCCATCAATAAGGTAAGAAAACGTGCATTATTAATATGAACGTCTACAATTTAAGATATTTGATCTCAAAACCCCCCTTGCAATACTTTCCAAAAGTAAACTACTGAAAAGCGATATGACGGAACATTTGCATTATCAGACAGAAGAGTGAAGAGGGAATTTTTCTTAAATAGAAATAGAAATTCCCTACAGATTACAGGTTTCAGCGTCTTTTCTGAAAATAGTAAAGACTCACTTTGTTCTTTCTTCATGATTTTCCTGAAACAGTTCCTGAAGCGATACGATGATAAATTTGAGTTTGACGCCGCCACAAACATAGTGAGGTTAAAATCGTACACTGCGCCCGTTGCCGATGTAAGCACCGCCGGAGAACCAAAGCCGGAAGCTGGAACCGAGAGGAAAGCAACGCCGCCAACCAGCCCGTAAGTAATGGGGGATTGATTGAGTAGTCCTTATCTTTTGATTCTAAATTTTACCTTAAATGCTAGATAATGATGAACTGATTAGATAACCCGCACTGGGGCTGAAAATTGCTACTTAAGTACTGTACCATAATTTCAAAAAGATTTACAAGCACCTAGTCCGGTCCGTACAAAAAAGTATTACAAGCACCTAGATTTTGTTTTGCATATAACCCGTAGGTTATACGCGGGAATCAACAGTACCTGAGTTGAGTTTGATTTTGATATTTTTATTTGGCTTTCAATATACACGATTATGGTTTCCTCCATCGACATACAGGTCTTGGGAAGTAATTACCGGTAATACAAATTATAATGACATTGTAAATTAAGACAATTGAATAAGTGCGCAAATTGTTTAGTGTGTGTAACCATTTATAAGACCAAACGTGTTTTTTTTTGTGAAATTGATAAAACATTTTATAATTGATTGTATTTAGAGAATTACTATTTGATATGCTGATTGTTATTATCAGAGCAGCGGTGCGTGCGGCCCCGCGGCCTGGGTACTGCTGGTTTGACTTCGACGACTCGCGGGTGCGGCCCATCAGCACGGAACAGCTGGAGAAGCAGTTCTCAGGCAAGGAGAGCGCCTACATGCTCTTCTACAGGAAACGGTCCATGACCAGACCCACACACGGTGAGCGGTTGTTCGCGTCTAGTCTACTTGGGTCCTCTGAGTCAATGCTATGAAGGCCTGGAGGGGATACCCGCTACTGATGGGGGTGGGACGTGGCTCAGAGGTAGAGCGTTTGTCTGGCACGCACAAGATCATGGGTTCGAGACTCAGCAGCGCCCTGCTGATTGAGCTGCGACCTTCCCCCTGCTGTGGTAGACATACAGGATATCAAAGGCCTGTCCATCTCACACTGTGCCGATGTAGTGTGGGATGTAAAAGAACCATTGCCTCGGTAAAAGTGTAGGGGCGTGCTTTCTTCCTTCAGTCATTCATAGATTATCACCATCACCACCCTTAAAATGACCTCAGCTGTTAATTGACTCAGGGTAACTGAGTAATACTAAACGACCCAGCCATGGATTAAGACGTTTTTGTTACACAGGAGAATCTTTGTTATTCAGCCAGTATTACAGATAGAGCTGACATGACAAAGAATACAGATGGGCAAGATCGGGGGACACATGTTTCCTCCGAAAAAATTTTTTAATGTCTTTCCGTCTTGCTGTAAATCGCCTGCAATCTTTACGTATTGATTTCTCTCTTTTCCTTAAACTCTTAACTACTGTTAAATTGCTACCCTCTAAATGAAAGGTACATAGGCTCCAATATAAAAGCAAAGATAGAAATGACAACTTCTGCCAAAATGTGCTATATTTCTCTCCTCACATGCAGAAATGCCATCTTGTACGCTCAAAATACCCTCATACACACAACAAAACACTTAAATTACATTTAAATGAAAGAACGGCGTCTGGTCGTTTCCCGCGCTACTGCAAGGGTATGGATGCTACAGCCACTGGTACTTCTTGTACTGTGCGAGACATCAACGTGTGCAGACAAATTTGTACCACCCGTATCTCCGCCGTTCATTGTCCGATCGACTCACTTTTTGATAGCGACAAAAGGCGGTACACGCCCGCAGCCTGCAACTGTCACCCACACCCACCTGCACACCCACATCCACCTGCTCTCCCACACCCACCTGCTCACCCACACCCACCTGCTGGCCTGAAATGGAAGAACATACATGTATGACACATGACTTTTTAACCTTTTTAACAAGGAATTCATTTCTGGTGCCAGAATTGACCAATGAATGATTCTAAGGGAGTACTATATCTAAGTACATGATAAGCTCCAGCTCCAGCTCCAGCTTACCCTGAGTCATCTGTGAGGCCACTCACACGCTCAATCTTTAGGGTGTAAAGCAACCCAACAACCAACCAACCCGGTACTGATAGTGTATGTGACTTTGGAGCTTGGTTTGATACTTGTAAGCGCGGTCGGCCATGTACTCTTTGTCCATACTGTCTATCGCTATCCCCGCTCTTAAATCGCATCAGTAACCTCACAAAGAAATATATAATGGTAAAATGAGGGACTGGCGGGAGGAGGGTCTGCCTCCGTTTTTCTCTTGCGGTGACGAACTCCCGCCCCCCATCTATTAATTGTTGACGTCTCACTGTCCCTTGACATATTTTGAATAGTATTTTAGTTGATTTTTTGGTTTTTTAAATATAAAATTTTATTATTATTTTTTTTAGATTATTTTTGTGAAATAAGTTTGGGAATCATGGTGTAGACTTTCAGAATCTATACACTCTGATTATGATCTTGCTTGCTGTTTCAGCCTTTGGCGACCCGTTGTATGCTGTTCCCGACCATCTGGTGAACGAGGTCCTACAGGAGAATGAACAACTTTTTACAGAAAGGTATTTAACCACATTCGCGGTTTCCAAAGAAAATAGTTGTTAATACATAAAGAGCATCTTAAACATGGCCATAAACATTTCTCTGATGATATCACTGTAAATGTGTTGCAGTACGCGGACCGAACTCGGCCTTAATTTAAGGCTTGACCGTCATGGTTGAAGTGAGGCAAAAGCACTTTTGGATATAGTTCAGAGTTCATTCACAAGAGGGCTCTTAAGGGCTGGGAGCTTAGCTCTTACAGGTACAAGATAGGGTGGATATGTTGTAGCTGGACAATGCTCATGGTCCCCTGTCCAAACACTGCTGCCCTGTGGTGGAACTGTTATTTTAGTCCATGTATTGAAAATGCTGAACTTATTCCCTGACGGCCCAGCTTTAATACCAAATCTAGAGTGCGGGTTATACAAAAGTATTTAGTATACTACAGTACTAAACGTTGCCCGAAAATCTTTTTACAGTATCTGTTTCTTTGATACAGGGAGGAATATGAGACAAAAATCAACACAGTTGAGTTGGAGGTGCACTTTGGGTCGAGTTATGACTTCACGCTGGGTGCACTGCGCCCCATCCCCGACGCTACCACCTCGCTCCTGGTCAGCTTCGACAGACGGAAAACTGTCGGTGAACTCAGAACTCTCATCTCTGAGGTAGGTATCTTTTTAAAGCTTGCAATTCCCCTTGGTATGTAAAAAATGTATAGGCTCTTTTGTATAAATCCGTCCTATTGAATGCTGAGATAGGCTGTAGTTTTCAAATAAGAGCAGATACAGGCCTGATCAACAATT
The DNA here is from genome assembly GCA_947462335.1 of Harmothoe impar. Classification (NCBI taxonomy): domain Eukaryota; kingdom Metazoa; phylum Annelida; class Polychaeta; order Phyllodocida; family Polynoidae; genus Harmothoe; species Harmothoe impar. The sequence continues at coordinate 65,414,433 of OX381715.1, read as the reverse complement.
GACTGGAATTTCCCTATAGATTTCCTCCAGGAATTTTTTTTTAATCTGGTAATTTCCTATTCTTTTTAAACAGAGTCTAAATATACTAGGTCTCTGGGTTAAATTCAAAAATACATCGTAGCCTCAAACTAAGTACAACTACACAATTCGAAAATGTATCTTTAACAGCTTCAAACTAAACTTCAAAGTTTATTTTTGACTGTTTAGCCCACTAATATAATATGGTTGTCATGTTGTGGCAGGTGGGTGGTGTTCTGGTGGCCCCGGGGGAGGTCGTTGTTCACCATGCTAAGGAGCTCCCAGCCGGCCTGCACCTCTACACCTGTCTCACCGGTACGTACACGGCCACAAGGCAAACTCCCACGTATAACCCGCACCTCGCGTATAACCCGCACCCCGACATAGAGATGTCATTGGTATCATAGGTATCGATACATCGCTATTTTTAATGTATTGGATAACTGAATCGACAATCAAGGGGTATCGATACGCTGCCATCTTGGATTCTTTTTGTGCTTTATGTTAGTTTTACGGCATGTAAATCGGACCATTATTGAGGTGTTTATGTAGTAAAAAGTGAAAGACAAAATGTTATTCTAAATATTACAAATTTAAGTGCTATTTTTATCACAAAAAAAACAAATATCAAAGTTTTCTTTCATTTCATCATCTGGACTGTAATTTTCTACAGTGTCTGTAATCTAAAATTTAGAACATGTGGCCTAATCTACCTCTTCTTTTTATATGATGAATAACATATATTACCTAAATCGTCACCAAAATAGTGAATAACTGATAACTCATAAAATTTGATACCAATGACATCCCTACCCCGACATAGCCACAATCCTATAACCCGCCCTGGGGGTCTGGAAATTACCGTTTTAGTACTGTACTATAATGCCAAAAAACCTCTTATTACCTGCACCTAGACTTTGAGAATATTGTATAACCCGCACTAGAGGTTTAGTTTGCGTATTATAACCCGAGGATTATACGCCGATGGTTATACGCGGGAATTTACAGTAGTTTATCTATTAGTGGTATACCTAATCAATATATTGGCTCATAGAATGGATAGACTAGCTGCCTGTGGTTTAATCCTATGCTGTAAATAGCTGACATAAAAGGCGTGTGTTGCATTGTAAATGTGAGCTGATATTGAAATATGTAGGTGTGAGAGAAGTGCTGGTTTCTGTATGAAAAAGACACGTTTAGAACCATGCTTATTTTCTCATGTTGGTTTCTCGTGTTTAGATAACGAGTCTCAGACGGTGATGGAGACTCCTCTAGCCGACAGGAGCAAGGTCTTCGTGTGGGACGGACAACTGGTAAGCAGTCTACCTGATCACAACTACCGTAAAACCTCGCATATAAGCCTAACTCACGTATAAGCCGCAACGCGACTTTGGGCCGATCCTATAAGCCGCACAAGCGATCTGGTTATGGTGACTTTAGTACTGTACTCTAGGAGCAAAAACTCACGTATAAGCCGCACCTGGACTCTGTGCCGATCCTATAAGCCGCACCAGCGATCTGATTCGCGTACTAGCCGCTGCTTATACGCGAGGTTTTACAGTACTCTGAATATTAAAAGTTTTACACTGTATAGGATTAAAAATATCTTGAGAATTTGCGCTATTTACCGTAAATTCCCATGTTTATAACCCATGTATAAGCCGCAGACAGACTTAAGCACAATGCTATAAGCCGCATCTAGGGTCTGAAAATTGCTATCTTAGTACGGCTTTGTATAAGCATCAAATCTCGTATAAGCAGTACCTAAATTTAGGGCAAATCCTATGAAAAATAGAACAGCACTGGAGTTTCCACTATCATACTACCTCAGCTTGTACACAACAATTTACAGTGAACAAAAAACGTCTACTAAGGGAGTGCTCACTTTTTAACAACAGGGGGTCGGTGGATTTTCGCGCGAGCATGTCGAAATGTTTTTGGTCCCATCCCCCCCCCCCCCACACAAATCCACCACCCCCCCTGTTGTTATTTCTTAAAAAATGCCCACTCCCTAAAATATAGAAAATAGTATCATGATAACTATTGCTGACTGACTAGCTCTTTCCTGTATTGTGTGTCAGGTGTGTGGTAAGTGCATCCCGGTGGGGGCCGAGTTTGAGCCGGTGCTACTGACCATCACGCACGGTAACGCATCCACCTTCAGTCACGGCTTCCCCAAGACGCTGCTCGTCAGTAACCTGTGTGAACTCATCAGCCTCTCCTCTGGTATCAGCCTGGAGAACCTAGTCCTCTCCAGGGTCATCACTAAAGGTAGGATCATCTTGTATACATTAATACCATTTGTCCTACTTTTGTAGGAATTCCTATTTTTTCGCGGGGATTTCTGTATTGTATAATGTTAGATTTGGCCAGACCAAAAAAAAGTTGGTGGATGGATTTGGGGCACCTTATTTTCAGAAATTCTTTTTGTCAATGGACTTCCCGCGCCTCATTTTTTGGAAAATTTAATTTCTTTTTTACTTCTCCTTTTACACTTTTCTTCCATTGATTCTCCCAGATGAACCAATTAATTTTGTCGTTATGGGTTCTCTGGGAACTTTTGTTGGAGGCTAAGTAAAGAAAATAAATTAAAAAAATTCGCTTGCTACGCTTTTACATCTACAAAATCCATTGACCGAAAAAAATTCTTAAAAAAGAAAAATCTTAATTATATTTAAAAGATGATGATTTCGTACTGTTTGTCTCCCCGTGGATGGCATCTCTATATCTAGTATGTATAACGCGTGTGTTGTTGCCCCAGGTGCGGGTACAGAGACGGTCCTGCTGCACCTGGGGGAGGCAGACCTGGGCCGCACGCTGACCGACCTCCAGGTGGTGGATGGGGACCACATTATAGCTGAGGACCGCAGCGTCACCGGGTAAATACCGTAAATTCCCGCGTATACCCCGTGGATTATATGCAGGGGTAGACACTAACGCTGGCACGGGAGCCAATGGCAGTTTTCTTCAGAATAACCTTCTCATGGGCCCGGGTGGCCCACAGGGAATTTTGCAAAATATTTGGAAGGAATATACTTGATGAGTATAGTCATGTAATATGTCGTTGGAAAGAGAAAAATGTGAGCAATTGAGGCAATTTGGTCTCATTTTAACATAGATAAATCAGAAATATATATCGTTTTCTCTTTGAAAAAAAAGGAAAATGTGGCCTCTGGCCCACAGCTGAAAATCCGGGCCCATAGATTTTTGGAGCTACAGGCCCGGGTGGCCCACAGCTAATAAAGTTAGTGTCTACCCCTGTATATGCAAACCGATCCTCCAGTGCGGGTAATATTGGGCTTTTTAAAAGTATAATAGTACATTGCTAAAATGGCGTATTTATATTAGACCCCAGGTGCGGGTTATAGGACTTTCCTCAAGTCGGGGTGCAGGTATTACACGAGATTCGGGGCTTACGCAGGAATTTATGATACCTAATATAACATACAGGATATATAGCACATGTTATCTATGTTTTACAGGCCACATTGTGCTTTAATGCATTATGCGCTTTATCGTCATTGATACGACAAATAGCATACTGCATTTATTGCACTATGTGGCCCTTAACGGGTTAATTATGCACGTATTTCCAAATCAAGGCAGGCAAAGTTTTAAACTTTTTAGATAGGAGGCTGCACAAATGTCCAGGTTAAAAATCTAACGCACGAATAAACATTGTTGCAGGAACTCGTTAGCAGAGTCGACCATGGCACGACAGTCGCTGATCATATCTCTGATGGTGGAGAACCGGTGCATCAACACCCAGGACTGGCCCGTCTTTGTTGTCGAGATTAGCAAAACTGCGGTGAGTTTATAGTGAGCCATATATTCTTATGAAGTAGCTTATGCACACAAAACTAGACGAGTTGATTTGATTTGTCGATTTTTATTGGGGTAGAAGGAACATCGAGATCTGGGGTATGAGTTGGAGAATCTTATAAAGTAATCAAAGAAGGATGCTGGACTTGATTCAAGCGTTAAACATACTGTATTATTTTAAAAACAAAAAATAATAATCCTCAATAGTTGGCCTTTAAAATGCATGGATTTTTTCTAAAATTGATATTTTCCCTTTACTGTTGGTTTATATGCAGGGATATTTTAGATCGTTATCGGATTTTTCCAAAATATATTTGGAAAAATATGCTACCGCATCTAATCCACAAAAAAGCATATTTCAGCGGTGGGGGGGGAAATGGATATTTTCTTTTTTCATAGTGAATGTCATTTATAAATGGAATAAATAGCAGGGGTCCCAGTATAGAACCCTGAGGTACACCATATTTCGTTTCCTGCCAGTCAGAGCTAGCACCATTGACAGAGGTTCTCTGCTGCCTGTCTTTCAAGTAGTTTTCAAACCAGAATATTACAGATTCATGGAGGCCATATGAGCCTAGTTTGCTTATTAGTTTAGCATGATCAATAGTATCGAAGGCCTTATCTAAGAGACGTTGGTGTATTTTACAGACAGTGGCTGAGCTGAAGTCACAGGTGGTATCCCAGATGAACATTACCGACCTGCAGGATGGCGGACGGCTACGGCTTGACGACGACACTCACGGTCTCCGACCACCAAGTATGTCCCTTTATAACACACGTGCCCTTTTATACTTTAGGCCACACTTGAAAAAAAAGTTTTGTTTCCGCTGGAGCGGCCGGGTGAGCTTGATTAACCAGGCTACCCGGCCGATTTTAGTTATTTATTAATGTTTTTGATTTTTTTAATTATTTTTTTTCCACTGTTACAGTCATTATAAGTACATTGTTTCCCACATTTGATACCTTGTGTCTCAGGCTGTGGCGACAGCCGTAATATGAGCTGATATGGGTCTGGCAGAGAGGGGATGAGAAATATACCGATATCAGGTTAAATACAAAAAAAAAAGATATTTTGAAAAAATAATTTCTTTTTGAAAAAAAATAATTTGAAAAAAAGGTTGAATAGCCAACCTCAGCACCAGAATATACAAAGTCAGCACCTGACCATAATAAGGCGGTGATCCACTGCCACGAATTTGCTGCGAGTCACACTCGTGCGAGCAAACACGGAGAGAACGTTCCAGCAGTGGATCTGCGGCTGCAAGTCCTTGCGATAGCGTTGTAGCGGCGAGTAAATTCGCAGAAATCTAAAAGTTTTGATTTTTACAAGTGTACTAGCAAGCAACTGTCATACGACTACATTCGCAGCAGACTCGCGGCAGTGGATCACTGCCTATACCTATTTTCTCAGCGTGTCGTTTGTAACCGATACGCCTAATTTCAACATAAGACACTAAATTTGATGCTGAAGTAAACGCTGTGAATGAGAGCTCAAATCCCCTCAGCGAGCCCCTCAGCCTTGGAATACAGGGTTTGGAACACATTCCTAAAACCTATGGGGTGTACTTGATTTGGCCTGGTATTTACTGTTAAGCTGATTAGTAAATTGTAAACATATATAGAGAATGGCAACGCCCATTGGTACCGTCTCTGTTGTATTTCATGAGTGGGGACTGGGGCCATGTCCCACGAAGCCGCAGACTGAGTGGGATATGGCCCAGCCCCCACGAGTGAAATACATAAGAGCCGGTATAACTGTAGTTGGCATTTGTGTTTATTTTTTATTTGAAGCCTGTAATGAAGAAAAAAACTCTTCTCCCAGCGCATTAAATACGGCCACATTGTTTTCAAAGGGGGCCATTGATTACGGCCCTTCAGTGCTAAAGCATAGGAAATCTTGTATTTCAAAAAAATAAACAATAGTACTCTAGTAGACATGCTAAAGCCTACCCGCCCTGTACTCCGCAGTGTGTGAGCACCTGACAGTGGAGGAGGCGGGACTGCGGCAGGGCATGCACGTCATCGTAGAGCCGGGACCGGCGCCCACCAGTAACCAGATCACCGTCCACGTCACCCACCACCACCCCGCCACCAAGTGGGACGACCTCGAACTAATCGTAGACCGCGACCTAAAGATCGGGGCTTTCCAGAAGCTCATCCTAGACAAGGCAGGGCTGGAAGGTAATTTCTTTAGCAGCTGTAGTAACGCAGCATATCTAAGGATTTTTCACAAATTTGGTCACTACCTCTCCCAGCGGGTAAAATACATTATTCGATGCAATTAGCATATAAAGTGTACCTATTAAACAGATATTATGTACCGATTTCTAGTATTATAAAGTTTAATTGGGCTCAAAACAATATAGCTTGTCTTATTTGCAGCCTAAAATTCAGTTTAAAAGAGGGTTGCACTTATCATAAATAGGGCAGGTGCACTAATCATGTCAAATATGATAATCCCGTTCTGTCGCATATATGTCAAAAAAAATTAAAAGATTAGAGCTTGACCGTCATGGTTGAAGTGAGGCCAAAAGCACTTTTGGATATAGTTCAGTTTTCATTCACAAGAGGGCTCTTAATAAAGGCTGGGAGCTCAGCTTTTACAGGCACAAGATAGGGTAGATATGTTGTAGCTGGACAATGCTCATTGTGCCCTGTCCAAACACTGCTGCCCTCTGGTGGAACTGTTATTTTAGTCCATGTCTGGAAAATGCTGAACTTATTTCCTGACGGCCCAGCTTTAAATTAGAAAAAGCCACATCTGAAATTCCCTAAAATAGATCATTCTGTGGTCCCCCAGGTGAGGAGTGGCACCTGCGCTCCACCAACTGGTGTGGGGAGGCGGCCCAGGTGCTGGACGACCTGGAGGCTCCCCTGGCCGGGTGTCGTGTGGAGAACGGCCACCAGGTGCTGCTGGTGGTGGGGCGCCTGCCTCCACACGGCTTCCTGCAGCTGGCGCTCTGGTTACTCGGCACCCAGCCCGTGTCGCCCCCCGGCGAGCAGGACGCGGGCATGCTGGCCTGGATCACTCACAGTATACAAGGTAAGGGGGTGCAGTCATGCAATATCTAGGTTAGGGAGTGGTCATTTTTCAACAACAGGGGGGTTTGGGGGATTTGGGAGGGGACCAAAAAAAAATTAGAGCTCTTGAAGGGGGGGGGCAAAAAAATATGGACCCCTTCTGAGGGGGGGAACCAAAAAAATTGCACCCCTTTTTAGGGAAGAAGCCTGCTCGCGCAAAAATTCACTGACACCCCCCCCCCCCCCCGTTGTTAAAAAATGACCACTCCATGTGTTATGTAGAAAAAAAATTGATTTAAAAAAAAAGAGAGAAAGATAAAATTACAGGAATTGATTTCTAAAAAAATTATTTTAAAAAAGAATCTGGATTACTCATATCAGATTTACTATCACACATTGAGTTGTAGGTTTTTCCCATGTATATCTAAGCTACTGACAGCCAATACTGAACACACTACCCTAGGTTTATATGCTTTAAGTCCTTTGTCCTTATCCAAGTGTATACTTTTTTGTACTGATTATTCCGCTGAAGCCTTCAAATCATGTTGGAAAAGTATTGCACTTTAAAAGTACTTACTAGCAAAAAGATTTTTTTGCACGTTATGTGTTTTTATTACAGTTAAAAATTGTTAGTTTTGACCTATCTAAAGAGCTCCCTTTCAAATCAATCTTAAAATATTCTTAAAAAATTATAAGCAAAACATACATGGTAGCATAAGTATGATATGTAACTCTTGGAGTACAATCGCAAATACCTTTTAAAGCTTGACCGTCATGGTTGAAGTGAGGCCAAAAGCACTTTTGGATATAGTTCAGTTTTCATTCAAAAGAGGGCTCCTAAGGGCTGGGAGCTCAGCTCTTACAGGCACAAGATAGGTTGGATATGTTGTAGCTGGACAGTGCTCATGGTCCCCTGTCCAAAAACTGCTGCCCTCTGGTGGAACTGTCATTTTAGTCCATGTATGGGAAATGCTGAACTTATTCCCTGATGGCCCAGCTTTAAATGTAATAGCTTCAAATATAATGATTCTGTCTAACATCCCAACTCGTTGCTGCTATTCAGGGTTGCTGGGTGGCGGGAGTAGTGTGGCGGGTGACTCACAGAAAGAGGCGGGTGCGGCTGGACCGGCCGCTCTGGGCGAGCTGCTGGTGAGTAAGGAGACGACCCTGGAGGAGCTGAAACTGCAGGTGATGACGCTACCCCAGATGTGTGAGGTGCCGGTCCCCTCCCCCGCCCACCTCCGACTGCGGCTCCTGGAGCACCGTAAACCCACCACCGTGCTGCGCGGCCCCACCACCACTGTACAGTAAGTGCACGCAACATCAAGACCTTCTCAACATCAACATGCATATCTAACCAGGGTTTTAATAATATCACAAAATCTCCTAGAAATCTCCCAGTTGCTTTCTTGATTTTAGAAATTTTCTCAGGGGCTTGGAGGGCCAAGCCTCCGACCCCCACAAGAATGATATAAATGTCATGCAAAATTGCGATTTTTGTAATGGAAATGTCATGGAATTTCCTTCGGGAATTTTTGTGGGAACTGTCTAACCCTTTAGGGTCTGCAAGTTCTTATATGCACTATAACCTTGGGGGTCATGATGCATGAATGCCGACTTCCCAGGGCTGCATTCATACATCATGAAGATAAAGGGCTTATAATACTATAAATCACTATTCTCCGAGTCGCCCAAAGCTGTAGGGGGCGCTGTGTGCAGAATCGGCCGCCATTGGTTTGGGGAATGTAAAGCACTGATTTTGGTGCAACGGCCCTCTAAAAATCACCAATTTTGACCCCAAAAAAAACTAAATTTCTCTTTTAAAATCCTCAATCTATCAAGATAGATACACATTTCTCGATTCATCTGACAGTATTTACTGATTCAGAGGGTATTTTGCATTATATTCGCCATTTTTGTCCTACGTCCTGGCTCAACAACGTTATCCGTCCGCCTATTCGTCCCCCAATAAAATGGCGGACATTTGACGTAAAAGTGACTGGAAGCTCTTGCCAGACTCCCAATGTACTCAAAAGCGTTAGATATGCATGTTAAAGAATATAAACAAAAGTAGATTTTTTACATTTGTCTTTAGGCTGATTCTTTTGTCACATTTTAGATTTACCTGGTTCTCTGCTCTGTTTTCAGGCGGCTCAAGTTGACGTCGGCGTCAGAAGTTGGTGTTCAGATCCTACCACACGAGGAGGACTTGAAGTAAGTGTTGTACTATAACAACTGGGGGATGCCAATTAGATTCATTATTTCAGAAACATTTATTACACCAAGACTACACAATGTGTGCACCACAGGATGGATTTAGCCTTCTTTAAAGTAAAGTATGGTCGGTTGGTTTTGTTTGTTAAGAAAGTATACTGTACAGGGCATAAGATATACGATAGTGAAAGGTTTATTGCTGCCTCACATCACTCATTCAAACACATTCACCACTTTGGTTATAACATTTCCTAGCAACTAGCTTGAGATATAAACAACCATCAACCAGTCCTCATATGACATATGTACTATTGGTTTAATCCTGTTGCGCTAACCCGAACTATATAATTATTAATAAAATAATGATAATTAATACAAATTTTAAAATTAAAAAAAAAAATTTAAATAAAAAAAAAATTTAAATTTAAAATTGGTTGCAGCCAGAACCAGTTGTTGCTGAGTGTGCAGTTACACGTGGCAGGACAGCGCGCCTACCACCCGCCCACAGACCTGGTGTGGGACCTGACCCGGGGAGGGGCCGCCCCACCCGGCCTGCGCCAGGCCATCAGTGACATGCTCCGGGTGCCCTGCGAGCGACTCGTCATCGCCAAGTACTGCCCCGAGAAATACGAGTGGATGGTGATCAAGAGCAACAGTGTAGGTTTTATCATTATAACTAATATGAGATACCTACTTAATGAATAGACACCAATTTAAATTAAACATATCCTCTGTGTATTACAATTTGCCATAAGACATTAGTTATTAGTTCATAATTGACATGCAAGAAAACATCTATTTGAAAAAAACAACAGTTATGAGAGATAAGTTGAGATATATGTCAGATGGTCGAGCAATTCCTACCTAAGGTATTAAAATGTCTATGTAATAAAGGAGAGAAACCAACGTCATACGTTTTGTGAATTATCTTAGTAATGCCAAGTAACTATTTTCTTATACAGGGCAAGGCAAACAAGGGTAAGAAGAAGGGCCAGGGGAAAGTCAACCTGCGACATGCGCCCTTCCACCTTCGTGACGGTGACGTCATAGGAGTCAAGGTAGATACTCCTACATTGTTCATGCGGGGGTGGGGAGCTAGCTCAGGGGTAGAGCGTTCGTCTGGCGCCCACAAGAACCTGGGTTCGCGACTCACAGGCACCCTGCTGATTGAGCTGCTACCTCCCCCCTGCTGTGGTAGACATACAGCATATCAAAGGCCTGTCCATCTCACAGTGTGCCTATGTAGTGTGAGATGTAAAAGAACCATTGCCTTGGTAAAAGTGTAGGGGCATGCTTTCTATCTTCAGTCACCTCATAGATTCGATCACCATCACCACCCTTGAAATGACCTCAGCTGTTAATTAGGATGTAAAGCAACCCAACAACCAACCAACCATTGTTCATGCACTGTACACCCAGTGTAAAATGATAATATTCTTGAGTGTGACAACCTACCGTAAAACCCCTCCTTTAAGACGACCCCCTACTTTAAGATAAAACTCCGTCTTGTAGAAAAAAGACTTTAAACTGGTTTTCTCTTTGATACTAGATAATAAAACCCCTCCTTTAAGACAACCCTCTTTCCCTAGATAAGAATCCGTCTTGTAGGAAAAATATATACCAAAATAAATCCGTCTTAAAGGCGGGGTTTTACGGTAGTTCTGAGAGATACCGTGTAGTTACGGTGACTGTTTCTACGTTCTGACAGGACCTTGACACAGACCGTGAGAACCAGGAGGACTTCGCGACAGAAGACGACATCCGGGGTCTGGAGCGACTCCAGCAGGAGGCAGACGAACGACGCAAAAGGTGAGGAGATATGTTATCTTTCCGTGCTTCCATCTTTTATTACCGTAAATTCCCGCTTTAATACTACCCGCATCTCGCATATAACCCACACACCCAACTCAGGGGGCGCCCTGGGTGCTTATAAGTTTATTTTTATAGCGTTTTAAGTACTTAAGAGTTTAAATGTCTCCAAAATCGGGAAATTTGAGCCTTTGTTCTAGTCTGAAAATGCCCCAAAACGAGGAGGGGACGCTTATTAGGGGAAGGACGCTTATTACGTCGAATACGGTAACCCGTTTTTGAATCTGAAAATTTTAATTTTAGTACTATTCTATAATGATAAAAACCCTTGTATAACCCGCACCCTATATAGGCATGTCTGGTATCAAATGAAAGCTGAGTTTGGTTCGCGTACAACCCGCGGGTAGTACGAGGGAATTTTTTAGTACTCTTTAATTGGTCTTTATATCAAGTAGCTCTTGGCATTGGCTAATCATCATGTCTTCGTATTTCCAGACGTGAAGAAAACCGGGCTCGGGATGACATTCTCGGGATCGGTGTTGGACGCGATAAGAGTGGGAAGACGCGGCGTGAGGTCGGCATCAAAATCCACGTCGGGGACTTCCGGTAGCAGAGAGTAATTCTAGTCCCACTACCATTAGGTGGTGAATAAGGAAAATTATTTCATGGTGAATACGATCTATCAAGGTTACACCTATGGGAGTGCCGTATGCCAGTACAGCGTGCAATAACCCTCGGCCGTATTGCACGCTGTGGCCGTATTTCACGCTGCTAGGGGTTGCCATGGGGTTGCCATGGGGTTGCCATGCTACCGAGGGTCACGTGACCTGCGCGGAATTCAAAATGGCGGCACTACGGACGTAAACAAACACCGCGGAAGTATGAAAACATCGCGGAAGTTAACAAACATGGATTGTGTATCTATTTTAGACTGAAATACCCTGAAATAAATACAGAGCGTCACTTAAAAGTGCCCTCTTCACTATTTAATGCACTTGCAGTGCTTGGGCAGTACATTTGTATTGCACTAGGCCTACGGCCAGCGTGCAATACTGCCCAAGCACTGCTCGTGCAGTAACCAGTGACTCGGTCACTTTAGCGTGCAGCTCTGTCTATGTCTTGTGCCTCTCCAAGTTGAACACATACATGTATAACGTGATGTGACTATCTGTGGTAGCATGTAGCATCTGATAACGTCATGTGATACCCAAGTTTTATATCTGAACGTTAACTTTGAGATATATACATGCATGTACCAGAATAGCTGACTAGGGTTTCTTGTTGTTAAAATGATGTATTTTCCATATCAATATAAAGAATGATTGAGAAAAAAGAGAAACAGACGTGCTGAATTATCAATAGGAGAACATTGATATCAACTAGATGGATACATAACGCATTAAATAAGCAGTTTGTGGGAATAGGTATACCGACATACAAGTACATTGTACAAATATATACAACTCGCAATAGTGGCAGAGATATTGGGTTTTATTCATTTTCCTTTTTATATGGAAACAGGAAATATTAGGCCACTTAAAATTGATTATCAGCTTTGTGGACACTTTTTGGGAAAAATCGGTGAGGGAGGGAGGCTTTTTATTTTATTTGATATACTTTTTTTTTGAGGTGTGGGAGGGCCTTTTTTCTTTTTTTTTGCATAAATTGATGGTCTGCACATATAAATAAGGTCTAAAATGCCTTTTAAACTTCGTTTCTACCCCTATTATCAGCTGAGATATTTATATTTTTGCAACATGTCTACTGATTTTTTTCTAGATGCACCCTTTTTGGGCATTTTTTTTCTTAAAAGGTGAAAAAAAGGACCAATGCGGCCCTTTTTAGAGGATGCGCGCGGTGTCCGCAAAGCTGATAATCAATTTTAAGTGGCCTTATCTCGACTCACCCCTTCTCAGACAGTGAATGTGGTCTTTCCCGCAGTTTTCATTCTTTAAACATGTGCATTTTATCAGTTACGGTTTTGCATGTAGCAGCTATAGCTTTGTAGGTTCTTCAGGACCAAGCACTGGTATCTTCTAGTTTCATGGTTTGCTGCCATTGTATGGAACAGTTGACTGACAGGTGTTTTCAGTTATGCTATATCAGAGTACCGGTATATAAGAAGTGATAGTGATGAAAGGAGATGCTCATGTGGGTTTCTGAATATATATGATGGGTCCATGGAAAAGAAGGATCATGTCGGAAACATTCCGGAGAAAATATGAGAACATGATGCACATGAGTATGTTGCCCGAACGTTGTGACCAGTTACCGTCCAAATTCTGTTAAAAGTATACGTATACCGTACTTGGAAATTTGAATTCAAATATTTAACGTAAAGGAAATTAAGGTGTGACTTATAATCTCCATTATATACCATTTCTATTCTTCATTAGTTAGCTGTTCACAAGTATGTTACCATATTATTGCTTTCTATGTGTATTTATTTTCCGTTTGCTGCATACAGGAGACGACCTGTCTGCCAGCTTATAAATGAGAGTTTGTTGGCCAGGATATTTGCATTATCTATTTGCTTGATCATATATATATAATATTTTTCACGTGACTAATTGTGTAAGAATACATATATACATATATAAGATACCGCCACATAACCGAGAAATAGAATACATCGTGGTACCTGCATTTATGTGTGTTCAACTTGAATCCCTATGTTATCATAAAGATATCTACTAGCCATTCGGATCCGCACCAAAGTATAATAGAAAAGATCTGGGTTGTATTAATCCCCAGAGACCAACAATACTGTTGATGGGTCCAGACTGGATTTTTATTTTCGTCTATTTCACACTTGAAAGTTCAAGCAAAAAACACCTGTGTATGAATATTTAGTCTCAGGTAATAAGGGAGTGCTAATTTTTTTAATAACAGGGGGGGGGGGCGTTGGTGGATTTTCGCGCGAAGGGTGCAAATTTTTTTTAATTTTTAAAATTTTTAAAATTTAACCTGTTTTGAGCCAAAAAGCCCGCGCGTTACTATGCTTCAAAGGGCCCGCGCGCGAGCCGATTATCGACCCTAAGGGGGGGGGGGTAAAAAAATTTGACCCCTTGACGGGGGGGGGTAAAAAAATTTCGCGCGCTCCACGCGGAAACCCACCACCCCCCCCCCCCCTGTTGTTAAAAAATGATCACTCCCTAAGGAATACATTCATTCATGATTCAGCTGATGATGTTTTTTTGAAAACGTGCTATAATAACCCATGTGACCTCAGTGGATATGAGGTCATTATACGTGTATATTAAGGGTGATGTGTCCGAGATATTTGTACAGTATACTTGTGAAAAAGAGTAAAAGAACAGGCAAAACCATTTTTCTTGTACTTTGCCAAGTAAGATGCCTCTGTGATAGGAAATAAATGTGAGAACTTCAATACATGTGCTCTGTTGAATCTTTTGTCAGTTGAACTATCCAATTATCTGGTATCTGCATCCCTTCCCCTTTACAGCCCCACCCCAGGTTACCCCCAATACTGCATCCCCCTACAGTCACGGCCCTATAACTGCCGTACCGTCGCGTTTAAGCGCCGGTTATTGAATAAGCGCCGGTCTTGTATAAGTGCCGGGGATATGATGGTCTTGAAATTACTCTTAAGCACTAAAACTGGATCTTGAATAAGCGCCTGTCTTGTATAAGCGCCGGGGGTAAACACTCCTCCAAAGTTATAAGCGCCGGGGAGCTTAAACACGACGTTACGGTAACCCCCAATACTGCACCCCCTACAGTCACACCCCTGTACCTAACCCCCAATACTGCACCCCCTACAGTCACACCCCCAATACTGCACCCCCTACAGTCACACCCCTATACCTAACCCCCAATACTGCACCCCCTACAGTCACACCCCTATACCTAACCCCCAATACTGCATCCCCTACAGTCACCCCCTATACCTAACCCCCAATACTGCACCCCCTACAGTCACCCCCTATACCTAACCCCCAATACTGCACCCCCTACAGTCACACCCCTATACCTAACCCCCAATACTGCATCCCCCTACAGTCACCCCCCTATACCTAACCCCCAATACTGCATCCCCCTACAGTCACACCCCTCTATGGCTAACTCCCAACACTGCACCCCCTACAGTCACACCCCTATACACTGTTTTCATCAAGCCAGTACGGCAGACGGCGCTAGTCCCGACCTGGTCGGCAAACCCTCCTTACATGGGCAGTTCCAGTCCTACCTCCGACTACCCTGAGCCACCATTGGGGGTAGGGTGAGGGGGGGGGGGGGGGGTGGTGATGGGTATAATCTTTGTTGTAAACAAGGCTACCTCCTCCGCTGGGTGCATGTGGTACTTTAATTGTCTTATCTGGTCTACCATAGGCTATTAAAGAGGGGTAGGGTCCGGTCACCAAAGCTGGACAGGCCTTATCTGACACTGCTGTTTATTGTCCTTTCACCAGCCCCTCTAGTCCACACCACAGGGGGCCTTCCCCCCTCCTGCCTGCCCCCCTCCCACCTTTCCCACTGTAGCAGTTCCAAAGGTCGTCATGTTTCCAAAGTTTACATTATGTTTCACATAATATTTTTTCCCAATATTAATAGTGCAGGTAGCTAAACTAGTTTCCACTAGATATCTAAGATTTCTAAACTATTGGAGCATTATTTTAATTTCAAAAAGGCATTATTGTAAGTGGTGTCTCTTCCTCCATGCTAAGCCTATGGGGGTCTGGGGCTGGGTGGGGCAGATGCCCCTGCAGCAGGCGGGGCTATCAGGGCTCCATCTAGTGTTAGAAGGCTGATGAAACAAGTGTATACCTAACCCCCAACACTGCACCCCTACAGTCCCACCCCTATACCTAACCCCCAATACTGCATCCCCCTACAGTCACACCCCTATACCTAACCCCCAATACTGCACCCCCCCTACAGTCACACCCCTATACCTAACCCCCAATACTGCACCCCCTACAGTCACACCCCCAATACTGCACCCCCTACAGTCACACCCCTATACCTAACCCCCAATACTGCACCCCCTACAGTCACACCCCTATAGGCATCTAGCTGGTTGCATTATCAACCAATGAGAAAATTCCCTGGCCTTCACTGCAGAATTCTTAGGAGGCATTATGTAACAGCCTGTACCCCTTGTGATTGCTGTATCAGTGCTTATCTCGCCGGTTACCAGATCAAGCAAGGGTGCCCCCTTCTCAGGAACCTGCAACCACGGTATACCTAACCCCCAATACTGCACCCCCTACAGTCCCACCCCTATACCTAACCCCCAATACTGCACCCCCTACAGTCACACCCCCATACCTAACCCCCAATACCTAACCCCCTACAGTCCCACCCCTATACCTAACCCCCAATACATTATACTGCACCCCCTACAGTCACACCCCTATATGTAACCCCCAATACTGCACCACCCTACAGTCACACCCCAATACCTAACCCCCTACAGTCACACCCCTATACCTAATCCCAAATACTGCACCCCCTACAGTCACACCCCTATACCTAACCCCCAATACTGCACCCCCTACAGTCACACCCCTATACCTAACCCCCAATACTGCACCCTCCCATACAGCCCCACACCATGTTAGCGTTAGACTCACGCCAATACCTAACACCCAGCCCCGCCCCCAATGCTACTGTGCCCATTTCACCCCCTCCCCATGCCCCATCAGACAGTCATCCTACGTACTTAGAATTATATCAGTCCCGTCCCAACCCTGGTATGCTTCTTCCTTCGACCCTCAACCCTTGCCTGACCTTCCCTCCTTTCTCCAGTCATATAGTTCCAAACCGATGGATTCAAAAATAATATTGAGCTTCTTCATATCATGTTGCGTTGTCTAGAGGTTTACTCTTGCAAATATGCCTTAGGTGTTCATATTTAATTTCAAGACCATACCATGTTTTGCACTAGGCTATTCTACCCTACATCTGCTGATATCTGCAGGTTTTAAGCCAAAATTGGCAGCCATTTTGTTTTTGATTTTCCGGCCAGATAACATCAAGATATGAAATGTTATATGGACGATTTGGATTCAGCACATCCAAATTATCCTAACCCAACTTCAAAATGCCTTGACACTTTTTATAAGGCCTCTTTTCCAGGAAATGCTCCTGACTATGAGATTATGTTCAGAAAAGGTGGCTGTAGAAAGAAAATGGGTCTCTGCATGACTTTAATAGTCGTCGAATACCGTGAATTGAATTTATCTGGTTTCTATGAGATCAATTTTGTATTTTGGTGACATCTTGAAAGTGTGTTGATGCAGCGTCCGCTACTTTTTGAACTAACAATCATCTCTGACATCTCTATAGGATTCTATAGCTGGGCCTCCTCTACCTGATTCTGTTGTCATATCAGAGCTATTCTCACGAATCAGACCCAAACAGATGTAAGAATGCAAATATAAACGAACCCTAAAGCTGGGACTCCACTACCCGATTTCTTGGGTCATTCTCACGAACCAATCATATAGGTCTTTACAGTCTGATCAAGTCAAAACTAACACATATTTCCTATCTGTTATTGTGCATAAATCAGCCAATTGGAGCCCTTTGAATGGGGGAGCATCAGATAAATGAAAATCAAAAACCTGCTTGATATGAAATTGGATGTCCAGATCAGCCTGAGGTGCAAAATCGGGACTTAAATTGGGACCTAAAGTGTTACATAGCCTTGGCAATTCTATTTTCCACATTGTTTATAAACATAGACATCATTTGTAAACATAGTTCCTGTCTACTGTATATCATTGTCATGGTATATAAATGATCCAGATTCGTGAGAATAGGCCTGATCTGAGAGCAAAATCTGTTAGCGGAACCCCACTTTATAATCTGATAATCCATGTTACCATGATCTGACAGATTTACTCTCATGAGAATGGACTAGAAAATCGGTTAGTGGAGCCCCAGTTTATAGGTTTCGCTCTGGAACATCAACCAATTTCATAATTTAGTAGTTAAGAGTTTAGTGATCCACAAAAGATGTTATATTGTAGGTTATTCATAGCTAACCGGATTACCGACTGTCTAATCTTCAATTTGATACCAAATATGCCAGTATTTGTCTTCTTTTTGACATATTTTTCATTAAAATTCTTCTATATAAATGAAGTTTTCTCCAAATCACGATTTGTATGATGCGCGCGGTGATGAGAGACCTTTTTTTGAGTGGCCTTATATGGTCAATACTACAATGCCAGGTACATATAAGCCCGGGATCTGTTTACTTACGGATGGACCTTGCATCTAAACTACCATCGCCAGACCATGGCTCAGCGCTAATCGACCTACAATCTAACTAATAAGGTAATCACTACTTGATTATTTAGAAAGTGCTTCCCCATGAAGAGAATTTACCTATATATACATTTATAGGCAGACGCGAACAAACGACCGCAGGAAGTTTAATATAAGCTGTTTGTCTTGTATACAACACTGTGTAACAAAGACTATGAACACTATTTACGGTTTGATATAGAAGATACACTTATCGTGTTTCTTTATGATATGTAACAGACTTTTTGTTGTTGTTATGCCCTAATCAAGCCCTAATACCCCCCCCCCCCTTTTTTTCTTTTTCTTTCTTTATAAAAATGTTTGATTTGGTCTAGAATATCATTCTTTATATTCCCCTAATTTCGACAATACTGCCTACACACATTCACTAATCTACAGATTGCCATTCAAATATTGTAATTAAAAGGTCCATGTCTCTTTAATACGAGACCTATTGATAAATCGTGTAAAATGATTACTAAATGCAGTTATTATCCCAATATTCACACGCCCACAATGACACATAATCGATCGATTCTCTGATAAAAAATAAAATTCAAAAAGGCAATAACAACACATGTACCTACTTCGTGATATTCCTACGCTGTGTATTAAGTTTAATTCTTTTTATGTCTCTTTTTCTATTATAACATGGCCGTGCAGGAGGGGTGTGACCTAGATACTGAGGTCATGTTCAGGTCAAAGTCGATGCAGCTGACCCAGTAATTCACACACCGTGTCCACCCAGTACACGACCATGGCGGCCACGACTTGCTGGAGGATCCTCCTCCTGCTCCTCCTCAACTTCTACCCTTTATTCCTCCAGGCAGGTGAGTCTAACCCCCACAGTGGATAGGCCATGTTAAAGCACAGGGTTTGGGTTATATGTGGGGTATTTTATGAGGGTGTGATGGTGGATGGGAGGGAGATCTAGGCAGGGTCAGTGTTGGGAACAGCAGGTGTAAAAGTGTTGCTATGGCGATAATAACACTCAACAGGTTACAGGGGGTGAGTCATGGAGCTGGCTTATGTCTACCTGCGCCTCACCTGTCCTGGCCACAGGTAAACAGGATCCACAGGTATGATATCCACATTAACATGTAGACTCAGCATTACCCCCCCCCCCTAGAAATATGGTAGATACCCCCTATATCTCCAGAGAGCTGAGGCTTATTGAGTGAATACCTACAGGTATGGTATCACGATATTGCTAATCCGGAAGAAGAAAAATATGTGCAAGCAACCATGTATTACAGGATATGGGCACTTGTAGGCCAATTGTAAAACGACTTCCCATAGTTCTATATAATTACAACCAATACCTGGCGGTGCTTCCCACGGTACAGAATATCATAATAATATGAGATATTTATGTACTTTTGGGAGCAGCATTGGCCTGCTATCGTTGGATCCCAATAGTAAGCCATTAGTCACGGCTTGCTCCAGTTTCATGTTGACCTTAAGTCACCGCTGTCTGATTCACCATGCGGCCTGTTTAAGGAGTACATAATAGAGGTATATGGTATAAGTCCCACGCACCTGGGGGTAGGAAGATTTATTTTCTTATACTATACATGTAGTTCATAGTCGTTTTCATGTACAGTGCTATTAAATCCTGACCATCTGGTTATCTAATGTCCCATGCTTATAGCTGCATATATATATATAGGCTATATACTACGTGTAACATATATATATATATATATGTATATTTAAATATATTTAACCCATAGTGGACAGCTAAGACAAAGGATTGGCACCTTGGTTATTTCACATACCCGAGGGTTAAGTCAGATAGACTACACCTGGTCGGGGTCCTTCCGTATACCCACTGCCCACTGGTCAAAATCCTCTATTTCATCGCAGAGAGCATTCATGTGTTTATTGGGTGCCCGAGGGGGGCACTTGAATTTTTTTTGACAGGGGTGTGCGGCTGGACCTCTGACAACCCTTACCCTTGTTAGGGCGATTTTGATGCCAAAAAGTTACCCTTGTTAGGACATTTTCGGTCAAAAGTGCCTAGGTTTCGGTAAAAAAAGTGATAAAATAGCCAAAAAGTTACCCTTGTTAGGGCATTTTCGGCCAAAAGGGCCAAGGTTTCGGAAAAAAGCCGATAACATAGATCATGTTTGTGTAAATCAGCTGAAAAAATTACCCTCGTGCAGAGGATTTTGTTGAAAACTGCGATATCTTTGGTGAAAACTGGCAAATATTGGTGAAAACCCGGACATTGTTGTGAAAAATAGACCCTTGTTAGGGCGATTTTCATGAAAGTGGACCCTTGTTAGGGCGATTTTCCCTTGAAAAGTGGACCCTTGTTAGGGCGATTTTGTAGAAAAAGTAGCCTTCCCAGCCGCACACATGTGTATACAAAATATACTAAGTGCCCCCCCCCCCCGGGATTGGGTGAGGCGTGTGATCTGGGTAGATTCTTTGTCCACTTACATATATCTAAAGGTAAGGTAGGCAGCGGCTCTAGAGTCACGGTATTCATTCAGGAAGCGTATAATGTACTATAATAGAGCTGGAACTGGGCCTAATTAACCCTGGGGCATGTTCTCCTGAATTAGGGAACGTTCACAAAATGATGTCATGAGTTAGCGGGTCTTTAGGTCAAGAGGACACGTGATCCAACCCACACAATGTCATGCACTGCTGTTGTCTATTTTGACCAAAATACTGGCAGGGGGTGAGGGGTGAGGGGTGAGGGGATGTTTGAAAAGGTCCCGCTTTAGGTGATTCGTGAACGTTCATTTAATATTTACTGTAGTTAAAGATTGTAGTAATTCCATATTCATGATTATGTCGACACAACTGTAACTAAACGTATTCACATGTAGTATCATTGGGATTTTGTCATTACCACCCCCACCCCCACCACCACGACCACCACCACCCCCACCCCCACCCCCACCCTAACCCCATCCCCACCCTTCACCACGATCGATATACACACAGAGATGTCTTCTAACTTTACTGAGTATTGAAAAATAGGCAGCCATGATATTTAGATTGGTTCTTCAATGATACAGATTACACAGATTTGCAGACGATCTCCTGACGATGTACCTTTTGGTTTACTGCTTAAGTTGTCTGGTTGGAAATCTTACTGCACCCCCTGGGTAAGTTTGGCAGGAGGCCAAACCTCCATAGGCTGGTGGGGCCAAACAGCTATATTACTTTAGGCCTTAAAGCTGGGCCGTCAGTGAATAAGTTCAGCATTTTCCATACATGGACTAAAATCACAGTTCCGCCAGAGGGCAGCAGTGTTTAGACAGGGGACCATGAGCATTGTCCAGCTACAACATATTCACCCTATCTTGTGCCTGTAAGAGCTGAGCTCCCAGCCCCTAAGAGCCCTTTTGTGAATGAAAACTGAACTATATATATATATATTCAAAAGTGCTTTTGGCCCCACTACAACCATGACGGTCAAGCTTTAAGGGCTACACTAGTGCTCTAATGCATTATGCCGTAGGTCGCCATGATGCATTCATACAGTCTTGGCGAGTAACTCGCCACCGCTGAATCCAAGCATCATGATACCATACAGAGTTAGTTTCGGTTCTGGTTTGTAATGGCTGAAAATCATTTCAAGTAACTTGTTCATAATAGCCAATGTTTAAAAAAGAAATAAATGCACAGCAGCAAAACGACTTAAGGTGGTTGCCTATCATGGATCCAAAGTATCTAGATTCACTCCAAATATTTCCACAATATAACTTAAATACTTTGAAAGTAGTGAAAAGAAAAGTAGGGGGTCCCAGGCTACTTTTTTAAATATTGAATTTTGAAAAATAAAACTATTTCTCAAACACTAGACCAGGAACTCATCTATTTCATGTGTAATGGTGGTATAAAGTGTTACCATTTTTCTTAAACTCCCCCAAAATATTCTTCAGATCATTTCTGAATTAATGGTATCAATTTAAATATGTGGTCCCATGCATAATTCAGTGGTTTTTGGGCAATTTAAAATAAAAAATAATGACATTCTATAAATCGAAAGGTAGCATACAGATAGTTATATGTATGACCACTTGCAGACCAGCCTCCGTGGCCTAATAGGATCAGCACAGAACTTACACACTGGGGTTGTGAGTTCGCCCCTTGGTCAGGCCTTTCTCTATTTTATATACTGCTACATATGAGAGCTAGATCTATCAGCTGCGCAGAAATCGTTGCAATGAACGTATTGGTGAAGGTAGGCAACCACCTTAATTCAAAAAGCTGACACACTCCCGAAGGGCCGGCATGATGCATAAATGCAGCCCTGGTGATCTACACACCAGGGTTACCTTTATACATAATGACGGCAAAGGAGCACTGTATTGCCCTTAAAGGGTTAACACACTTGAAAGATAGGGTCTTTCACAGAATAATTCTAGTCAACCAAGCTACAGAAACAATATACAAGAAGGAACTTGAGTCAATTGAAATACAACCACAGTATCCGGCCGATTCACCACACATTGTGTGGGTGTGTCTGGAGGCTACTACTTGCTTAACACAATCAGAACTATAGCCTTTTTGTTGGATCCTAGGTACAATACACGACAATGGGTCGTGTGCACTTCCTAGTTGTACAATGATAAGGTGGGGCTCCACTACTAGCCTTTTTTAGGGTAGTTCTCACGATCGCATCATACCCCAAAGCTCTAGATGTCTCTACCTTCAGTGAAACTAAAGCTGGGACTCCACTACCCGATTTTTCGGGTCATTCTCACAAACTGATCATATATAGGTTTTTACAGTTTGATAAGGGAAATCTGATGGTTTATCTATATTTACATCTCACCATAGGTATATAGTTTGATCAGGTATAAACATAGCGATTGCACTGTCCCGGCAAATAAAAACCAAACTTGTTTGATATGAGATCGGAAGCCCAGATCGGCTTGAGATTAGCTTAAGCTGCAAAATCTGGGTCCATAGATAGGTCATATAGCCTAGACAATTCTATTTTCGATTTGAATATTTATAAACATATATAAACATATTTACAAATATAAACCTGGTAGGGTCTACAGCATTTCCTTCATAAGGTATATGCCCTATTATGATATCGTTGTTTGAGTCAGACTTGTGAGAATAGCACCGATCTGAGTAGAGAAAGAGCCTCAGCAATAGTGTGCAATTTCTCGAAACAATACTAACATATGCTAAAAGTGGCCGTGCAAAATTTGATATGAATTAGATCAGGTATCTTTATCCATATCTATATCTGGAAATCTTCAATATTATAGCATGGCTTTCAGGTGAGAGTGCCTTCGGCGACAGTGACTCTCACTTTTCCGAGGGTGATTGAACATACTTAAACTCTCACAAATTAAATAAATATGTCATTGCATATAGGAATGATCATAAAAAGGCATTTGACTGTATAGTTGATGAAGCATTTTTGGGGTCCCACAAGGGTCTTTGTTGGGACACTTTGTCTATTAATATTATTGTGCATAATTGAACCTCCCAAATAACTAATTGTTTCAGAAAACGTTGCATACCAAAAGAGCACATACCAACATGGGACCTCTGGAGGACATCGGGCAGGACTTGCTGTGGACGGTAACCGTAACCAGGACGGTAGTAACGGGGATTGTGCCGTGTCAGACAGTTACGACCCAGGTTTGGGGCAGGGATCTCCTACCCCCGCCTGGTGGGCGGTGGACTTGGGAACAAGTGACACATCTGAACTCTTCTTTATCCAGAGAGTGAGGATATTCAACAGAAGAGATAACTCTGCGGGTAAATCAATTGTTTTTTAATATAGAAATAATTGTATAACCCTTACATAGCCTTAATTGCGATAGAATAAGATATCTAGATGAATTTGAAAGTCATTTACTCCCTAACGTCAAATGGACAAATGTAGGAATGGGTGATATGATCCTCAAATAATGTGTCCAATTTTCTATTCAACAAAAATACACCTATAATAATTAAAGAGACGATTAAAGTAAGAAAGGGTAAACATATACATTTTGAGATTGAACATGCGATACATTTTTTCTAGATAACATCAGAGATTCAATCATTAAAGTGGGCACCTTCAAGGATGTATCAATGCAAAGTGATTGTGCACGTATAGACAGAGCAGATGATCTTGTACAAAAACATTGCAATCCGACCGCCCCAGTCAGATATCTCTCTATAGTGTCTTCTCATGCTTCATCGCTTCATCTATGTGAGGTGGAGGTTGAAGGTTATTCAAATAAAGGTGAGTTAATTGTATACCAATATAGTCGGCCTTATGTACAGTAAATTCACATCCAGGCATACCAAGAACTAGGCCTGCCCACAAGGAGGAGCATTATATAAATACAGATCTATATGGTACATCAATTCCAAATGATGTAATTATACGTCTATGGATGGTTCTCAGGCAATAGTCGAAATTATTGTAGATTCAGTTAGGCTATAGTGTATTTCTGAGATCATAAGTAATGATAATTTGAGACATGCCCAACTCTGGATTCAGCTAATGAAGTTATACTTGATCTAGATATCCATATTATCCGTAACTGAAAAACACATTTTAACAAATTGAATTTCTAATAATTAAATTTATGTTGTTAGTATTCCAGAACCCGTTTAGTGCTCCGGTAATTACAGAAGTCCTGCCTGGTGGTGTTATACTACTGCAGATAACCCCACCCCAGCAGCCTGTGAGCTCGTACCAAGTCCTCTACACCCCATTATCAGGGGGCGCAAGAGAACTGTATGGTAATAAAACAACTCAGGGACAGGGGTATCTTATCGAACAGCGGTACCTCTTCCCGGGAACCCAGTACTCTATTCGTGTCCTAAGTATTATTCAGGAAGGCACGAGGGAAAAGGCTATTGGGATTTCAAATGAAGTTATCATACGAATACCTTCAGATCCAGGTGAGGAGATATTTTGCGTTATTTCTTTCTGATTAATGATGCATAGGTCTGTACCATGAGTTTCTACCAGGGGTTCCTTGGTTTGTATCACACCAGGCGGAGCCAAGTGTGATGCGATCCAAGGCACCACGAGTAGAGAAACCAGGAGGTCAAACTGATTAGAATGGACCTCTGAATTTATTTCATGTAATTATTGATTAATTCCATCAAAATATACATTCAATGTCTGGTTTCATATAGCTACTTCGATGACATCACTGTGGATAACGTTAACGGCACTGTGTAGAATGGGCTCCTGTTTCTCCATGGGGGTGTGGACAACAGCTATTCTAGTACTAAGGCCACTCAAAAAAAATTAAACGGTTTCTCATCACAGCGCTCATCATAAAAATAAGCTTTTGAGGAAGACTTTTTTAACATTTATTTTTGCTAATTTTTGATGAAAAATATGATAAAAATGGACAAATATGGGGATATTTGGTATCAAATTAAAGCTAATGTATACTGCCATTAATGTAGTAGGATAGAAATAACTTAGATTTTCCCTACTTTTAAAGATCCATAAATTCTTAACTACTAAAATGTGAATTTTGGTCATGAAAAACGTATATCATCCCATACATTTTTCCCCCACAAGTAAAAAAAATAAACAATTTTTAAAAAGCCTCCCTCGCCTCTTTTTTCAGACCTTGGTGATGAGAAACCACTTCTTCTTTTTGAGTGGCCTAAATGATCTCTTTTCATTTTTGATTCCCAATTATCTGCAATAATCCTTCAGCGATGATCGATTTATGCCATACCCTAGACTAGAGGGTGAAAAAACGTACTCAATATTCTAATGAATCTGGGCCTTAAAGTGACATGGTCCGATGATTAGGGTTCAAAAATCAATTTCATTAAAAATGAACCATAATGTTCCCTGTGGCCATACTTCATGTGCTAACGCCTCTATCTAATCTTATTCCCTATAATTCAGCTTAGAATTCGACTAATTATCAGATTATGGCTCAATTTACTAATTTTGGAGTGCACACTATAATTCCCCCATTGAAAATACACTGTAAAATCCTATACTTGGGCCACATCTGAATGACTAATTGGGCTCTTATTGTCCATAGATTACATTTTATTGGGCAATCTCCTCCAAATATGATATTGTACTAACATTTGAAACACATTTAAGCAGGATTTAAAGTATGAAAAAAATCTTAATTTAAGCATAGCAACATTGTATGTCCACACGAAATTAATGTATTTAGCATATCCGTTTTTATGACTGAAGACTTGAAATCATCAATTAGTCCTACTAGTTAAAATGATCTATTTTCATTTCTGATTCTCAATTACTTGCAATAATCCTTCAGTTATGATCGATTTATGCCATACCCTAGACTAGAGGGTGAAAAAACGTACTCAATATTCTAATAAAGTGTGGGCCTTAATCATACTTTCATTTGTTATATAATACTCTACATCTGACATCTGACTTACCCTGATAGGTTCCAGATCAAATTAAAATTGATAAAGAGGTTTGCATGTCATGTCTCTGCCACTAATTTTTAGAAAAAACTTTGTTACCCCCTGTTTTACAGAAATCCCCAGAATGAGCTTTCCGCCACAGAAATTGTCAGTAGGCTCAACATATATCGAAATAAGGTTCCTAGCTGTGGTCGGGACGTGGTACTACAAAGTTGAAGTGATGGGTGCCACCTCAATTGTGCAGACCAAACAAATTACCAGTGATCCCAGTAAAGCTGAGTATACAGAAACTGTCACTGGGCTACAACCCACCACTAGCTACGTCCTAAACGTCATCCCCTACGGCCAGGTGGATGGGGTCGCGGTCCGTGGTATCAAGGCAGATTATCTACCTTTTCAAACACTCAATGCAGGTAATGGAATGTTTACTTTGTTACACAGACCTCTTGACTGTCACCGGATACAGTCATGTGTATTATTATAATCATAGATTATTGTTATTCCTAGAGGTGTTATCTAGATATGTATTGTAGTAAATGAAAAACTACCTGTATTTACTAAACCTTTCAGTCAGTGAAAATGGTCAACAACGACAAAATAGTCCTCAATCATGAAGCCGGAAATCTTCAATCCACCATAATTTCCCCTTTAATTTGATTTAATTCATTCTAGCATCAATCAGAACGTAGGGAAAGCTTGTTTTAAATTATATATAAAATATAGATCATAGCAGAATCATTTCTGCTATGGTGTCTAGCAGTAGACTAGTGCTATAGTGTCAAATATAATTGTTGTTTTTTCATTATGAGCCTTTATGCAAGCAATTGATTTAGTTTTAAAATAAGCCCTTATCTTCTTTTAAACGTTTTTGCTTACACTCTATTGATTTTAATGAAATAGTTGATTTGTTTACAGGAGCATCTGGAATGCCCACAACACAAGGACCAATAAAGTCCTCTGTAGGGGGACCATTTTCAGTAAGAACCATGGGTCCCAGCAGATTGACTACCAGATATATGGTACAACCTACAACCTACATACCACCCAATTCTGTATACACCACCAAAACTACCACCACACTCATGAACTGCACCAATGGCTTAGAAGGACCATTATGCGGTAAGTTGATTTATCTGGTAAATGTCCAGTTAGGTTATTTCACACATGTTTTTGTGCGACATGACCTTAGATTAGAGCAAATCTAAGGGAGTGCTCATTTTTTAACAACAGGGGGGGACGGTGAGATTTCGTGTGGAGCGCGCAAAAAAGTTTTCACCCCCCCCCCATAGAGGGGTCGAAATTTTTCACCCCTCCCCGGCAGGTCGCAAATCGTGCATGTTCGCGCCCCTTTGTAGCATAGTAACATGCAGGCTTTTTCCCTAAAAAAACAGGTTGAAATTTTTTGACCCCCCCAAGAGGGGTCTAAATTTTTTACCCCCCGGTCAAGGGGTCCAAATTCCCCCCTCCCCCCCAAATCCACCACCCCCCCTGTTGTTAAAAAATGAGCACTCCCTAAGATGGTTATCTTAAATAAATCCTGTTTCCCGAGTTTTTATCGTATTTTTTGTTTTAGGTGTGCCAAATTCATAATTTGATCTGTTGATTTTCAAAGTTAGAATTTTATTAAAACTATTTACTCATAACATAAATCATATGAATTTTCAGTTACTAATTGCTTTTTCTGTGAACACAACAAGAATACATCTTAACTTCTAAATGGAGACAGCTAAATAGACTGTAGATATCTGAAATTTAAAAGTGCACTGGCTGTTATTCAGTAGAATAAATCTAGTTCAGCCCCATACCTGCTGTGTATATTGGCTGCTGACCAATGGGCCTTGGTTTCTAGTTTTGTCAAACTAACACTTAGTGATGACTTCTTGTCCCCTTTATAGATCAAACTTACACTTAGTGATGACTCATTGCCCCCTTTATAGCTCAAACTTACACTTAGTGATGACTTCTTGTCCCCTTTATAGATCAAACTTACACTTAGTGATGACTCATTGTCCCCTTTATAGATCAAACTTACACTTAGTGATGACTTCTTGTTCCCTTTATAGATCAAACTTACACTTAGTGATGACTTCTTGTCCCCTTTATAGCTCAAACTTACACTTAGTAATGACGTCTTGTCCCCTTTATAGCTCAAACTTACACTTAGTAATGACGTCTTGTCCCATTTATAGATCAAACTTACACTTAGTGCTGACTTCTTGTCCCCTTTACAGCTCCTGCCGCCTCGGGTGAAGGGGGCTGGGTGGTGCCCACTGCGGCCGGGGTGGCAGGTGGGGTGGTCGTCCTGCTGGCCATAGCCCTCATCATAGCCTTCTGTGTATGCAGACGGAGGAAGAAAGCCGATGACGGTATGTACAGTTAAAGTAACTAAAACTGATGTTACCCAAACAAGACAACTACTGTGCCTACTGCACACGAGATCAAAAGACACTGAGAATTATATCATCTCTTGGAGGTGGAAAGTAAATAATGATGAATATAGTATACATAAAAGTAATATCTCTATATGGTAATAATGCTACATACCATCTCTAGGAGGTGAAGAAAATAGGAAGCCGACCTAACCAATGTAATCTTTATTGATGCACATCAAATCATGTAGATCATAAATATTCATACAAAATCTTGTACGTGGCCGCAAAAACTTGGACCAGAAAACCACTTCAATAAAGGAAATGAGGTTCATTTAAAAAAAATAAAAAATAAAAAAAAAGTCCTTATCCGGCCTCGTGTGTTGAGAGGGTCAACAAAATCTGTCTGAAAGTGATGCAAGCAAAAAAGGATATTTATGCAAAGAGCCCACTGTACCGTGGTGCACTGCTATGTGACAGGCTAGATGAGCAAATACAGCATCTTGAAACTCATGATCAGTTCCTAAATGCCATAAAAAGGCACTGAGATATTCAGTCCACAAGTTACTTGACTCTTGAATCTTGACACTATGACCACAGTATATACTCATCACTTCGCTACCCTAATACTTTCTCTGGGTTAACTACCTGTCTTGTTAACTCTTGCCTGAAAATCTTTGTATGTCATAAGAACCTTTTGGCAAAATAACATTTACCAACAACATACCAACAACACAACTTTCCTTATTCATGGATAATCAATGAAAAGAGAAGGACATTCAGTTTTGCAGGATAATGAGAGGAATTTAGATTTAGTTTGTCAGTATTCACTTGAAGTCACATCCTCTGTCTATATATTGTATTTTCCTTATGCCAATACAGGTGGGGACACAGCCCTGAACCGTCAGTCTAACACATACGTGGATGATGAGGCCATCCACCCTCAGTACTACTCCAGTACACTGCCTACTAGTTCAGGTAAGTGGCACACATTGATACCCCCCTTAGTACAAGAAAAAAACTTCACTTCGAAAAAAAACACTCCACTTTGAAAAAAAAAGTTCACTTTGAAAAAGAACTCCACATTGTAAAAAACAACAACACTATGGGTTCACTAAACAACACCACTTTACTTTGAAAAAGGATTTGACTTTTAACAAAAAGAATTTATGTGACCCTCCTGGGCCACCATAGTTTTGACACAAAATAATGTATTTTTGTTCGCTGGGAACTCGCGAGTAGTTATCCTGAACAAACAGAAATTATAGCAAATTTAAGTCGATAGTGACCAGAGCTGAAGTTAATATTATACGAGATATTACAATGTTATTTTATTCTTCTTCTTTAAAACAAATGTTAACTCTCATATAAACTGAATTGAACACCACTAGTTATAAAGATGAGGTTATTTCTCCTAATGACAGAGGCTAACACCATCAGTGAGCTGAGCAGTAAGAGGAACTCGGCAGCCACAGTAACTGGTAGCCAGAGAAACTCGGCAGCTACAGTAGCCAGCAGCCAGAGGAATTCGGCAGCTACAGTAGCTAGCAGTCAGAGGAACTCGGCAGCTACAGTAACTGGCAGTCAGACCAGCAGGGGGAGCAGGGCGAGCAGGCAGGAGCCTGAGCCTGAACCCACAGAGGAGGAAGACAAACTACATGAAGGTACGTGTGTAGGGGTCTTGTTAAAGTGGGTATATCCGATTTTTCCTCAAATTCTAAATTTTACTAAAATGTGTTCCCAACACTGTAAAGGTATAATATTTAGAGACTGGAGGTCAATTAAATGACATCTATGGGTGTTAATAGGTCACAAAAGGGATCTAATGTCCCCCAACCATGGGCTTTTCTAGTGTATTTTCAATGGGGGCAATAAAAGCATGCACGCTTTTATTCCAAAATGACCATCTATTTGGCAATAAAATCGAATTTGAGCAAAATCAGAGGGAATTAGTAGGAGTGGAACTGATCGTAAGTCAAATATATTATTTGTGAACATTCTGACTCATTTTTAGAGAAATCTTTTTTTTTGCCCCACACATCGGATGTACTAACTTTAAAGGCGAAACTCTCGCTGTCCCTCCAGCAACTGTCGGAGTTGAGCGAGGTCTGGCACTTTGGGGCTTTGTATAGAGGGTGGGGGGGGGGGGGGGGGTTAACTATGGGTTTACTAAAGTGCATGCCATTTGAGATTCAAATATACCCTGAAAAGTCTAATGTATATGTGTATCTCAAGATTTCATTAAAGCAGCAACTTTAGCTCAGAGTTGCAGATTTTAGATTTCAACATGTCAGCAATCTTTACAGGCTTATATTTGGACATCTTAATTTATGAATATCATAGGTCCTTCTTTCTGTGTGAAAATAGGCACAATACCTCCTATGAGAATTAAAGTCAACCAACTATAAACCAGATAACAATAACAATCTGGTAATTGCCTACTCAATGCTTCCTCCTGGCAAATGTGAGGTGAATTACTTCTCACTATGCATTTATATGAACTATGTTTGTGCTGATTGTTCTTAGCTGCAAACCATGAAAAGCTACACAAGACTAGCCTATTTTTAGTTCCTTACTCTAACACAAGATGTCATATTGGCATTGACCCTTGCAATGGTACCTTTCCTTCCCGCCACAGGAAGATCAATGTTTGTATTTGAAATCCTTCCAGTATACTATAGAGGGGCCTGCTATGCTATATTATTTACCTCTGCCATAAAGAAAAACAAATAATGGTCCCATAAATGTTAACTTTATGCTAGACTCGGAGGAAGTCTGAGGAGGTCAAGTTGCTGCTTTAAAGGACATGACTAATGCTTAAAGCTTGACCGTCATGGTTAAAGTGAGGCCAAAAGCACTTTTGGATATAGTTGAGTTTTCATTCACAAGAGCGCTTTTAAGGGCTGGGAGCTCAGCTCTTACAGGCACAAGATAGGGTGAATATGTTGTAGCTTGACAATGCTCATGATCCCCTGTCCAAATACTGCTGCCCTCTAGTGGAACTGTTATTTCAGTTCATGTTTGGAAAATGCTGAACTTATTCCCTGACGGCCCAGCTTTAATGTCGAGTAAATAAGAGACCTCATGCAGTACCGGGCAATGCGTGTCTGTGGCATTTAATGCGCCCATAAATGCATGCTCATAGGGACGAACTCAACAAGGTGTCTGGACAGTCTTCACTTAAAGCAGCAGCTTTAGCTCAGAGGGGGAATTTTAGATTTTAACATGTCAGCAATCATTACAGACTTATATGTGGACAGGTCAATTTATAAATAAAATAGGTCCTTCTTTCTATATGAAAATAGGTGGAATACGTCCTATGAGAATAAAAGTCAACCAACTGTAAACCGGATAACAATAACAATCTGCAAATTGCTGATTGAATGCTGCCTCCTGGTAGGTGAGAGGCGCACTAGTAGACTGTGTTTGTGAGTTGAGCAATGGAAAACTTCCAGGTTCCTCTCCACTCAGTACTACCACCTGATGGCGTTGGTCAAAACTAAATTACCAAACCCCACCAGAATATAAATGATAGTTGGAATTGGAGTCTTTTATTGCACACATAAAGAATCTCTTGGCAAAATAAATGGCAGATTATAAGAGGGAAAGGGTTACACAATCATGCAAATGAAGAAAATGTAGGTTTGAGTGTGCCAACTGCACTGAAAATCCATAGGTTGAAAGGGTTAGTCAGTACAGACTAACCCAGGTTGGTCATATGAGTGTTAGTCACAATGGCAAGGTTATATTCAAAAATGACCAAGGAATCAGTCAGTAGTGGCTAACCTAGGTCCATTATTGGTGTGTTGTATTTGTATACCACTAGTTGGGGCCACCTGTGATGACCACTCAGTGGCTCCCCCTGGAACTAAAAAGACTAAGGTGGGTTGGTCAGTAGTGACCAACCTGAAAATAGTAACTAATCTAGGTTGGTCGTATAGGGAGCCAAAAAATGACTAACTAGGCTAGGCACGAGTGACTGAGAGGTTGGGCATATAGGGAGCCTAGGAATATCAGTGTGATATAGCCGCTTTAATTAGCCTACATAATCTTAAAGCATCTTATCTAATTCGCTGGGACTGTAGTAAAGTGGCATGTTCATGTTCCATACACTGCTCCGCCACTTGCTGTTTTACAACTAGATCTATAGAAGTGCCATGTGTGACAATCTGAAAATTAACAATTAACGCTAATACCAAGGTGCTAAGGCCACTCAAAAAGAATAAAATGGTTTCTCATCACCGCGCGCATCATAAAAATCTGGTTTTGAAAAAAACTTTTTTTTTATGAAAAGCATGACAGAAATGGACAAAATATATATAGTCATATTTGGTATCAAATTAAAGCTAATACTGCCAGTAATACATTAGGATAGAATTAGATTACCTTTTTCCTACTTTCAAATATCAATAAATACTTATCTATTAAAATGTGAATTTTGGGAGCGAAAAGCATATTTTATCACGAGTAAAAGAAAAGAAAAAGTGGCCTAAAGTTTTGTTTTTTTATCATTTGCAGATATTGACACATTGTACGCTAAAATAAACAAAGGTTCCTCGACGTACAACAGCCAAAACGGGATAAGGCCTTAGACGACACAACCTCACATGTCGTCTTAGGCGTGCGATGTCTTCTATCACCAAGAAACAACCAACGCCAAGACGTTAGACTATCTGCTTACAGAATAAAATGTTTATCTCAATAACCAGTGCCCAGTAAACAAAAAACGTTATACCACTTTATATAACGTTTCTTTATGCATGGCTCCTTATCATGGCAAAATGTTATATGACGTTAAAAACGTTATTTTGATGTAAAATAACGTATTTGTGTTAGCTGGGTATGTATCCAGGATTTCACACACGTTTAATACCTATCATAAGGGACATCTCAATCTCAATTCATGCTTTTACTAATAGTACACCAGCTTATGAAATGGCATTGGTTTTTTTGGGTAAAGTTTTTGCAACGAGACTAAATCTGACCTAAATTTGATGAGGATTCAGAATTTTGATGTTGCCAAATTTTCCGAGCGTGCCCAGGTCGTGTAACCGGCCAAAATCCAAGATGGCCGCCAAATCTTCAAAAAATGTACCTCTCATAGCAGGAATAGCACTCCTAGGTGTCATTTGACTTTACCTACCCCCCCTAAATTGACCCTGGGGAATCCATTGGTGTTATTTGTTGGTTGCTAGGACATCTGGTTGCCTAGCAACAAGCATTCTTGTTGTTTATTTCCTTAGCAACAGAGACTTATCCACTCCCAAACCTATTTTAAAGTACACCTACCCCCCCTAAATTGACCCTGGGGAATCCATTGGTGTTATTGGTTTGTTGCTAAGACATCTGGTTGCCTAGCAACAAGCATTCTTGTTGTTTATTTCCTTAGCAACAGAGGCTTATCCACTCCTAAACCTATTTCAAAGTACACCTACCCCCCCTAAATCGACTCTGGGGAATCAATTGGTGTTGTTGGTTTGTTGCTAGGACATCTGGGTTGCCTAGCAACAAGCATTCCTGTTGTTTATTTCCTTAGCAACAGAGGCTTATCCACTCCCAAACCTATTTTAAAGTACACCTACCCCCCTAAATCGACCCTGGGGAATCCATTGGTGTTGTTGGTTTGTTACTAGGACATCTGGTTGCCTAGCAACAAGCATTCTGATTGTTTATTTCCTTAGCAACAGAGGCTTATCCACTCCCAAGCCTATTTCAAAGTACACCTACCCCCCTAAATTAACCCTGAGGAATCCATTGGTGTTATTGGTTTGTTGCTGGGGTAGTGGTACCAATAGATGCCTCAATACTATCAGTGGTAAGCTAGACAGGGTGGGCTAAGTGCAGGTGAACCAGTGAGCCCACTGCGCGTGTGAGCCGAGTGGTTACCCGGGCCAGACGGCGCACTGCACATGTGAGCCAACTCGGCATGCGGGCCGGACGCCACACTGCGCGTGTGGGCCGGGTGTTTGGAACCCGAGCCACATGCCTTAATGCATGTGTGAGCTGAGTGGTCGGCATCCGTGCCGGACGCCTCAGTGCACATGCGAGCCGACTGGCCAGCTACATCCCTGCCAGATACCACACGGTGCATTTGGGCCTGCTACCACCCAACCAGTTGGACATTGGCCTCACTGAGAGCCACATGGTGGTGTACAGTGAGAGACCTGTGTCTGACCAGCCCTATCCTCAACTATTGGTTATTCTAGATATACACTAAGATCTGTACTTTGTGAACACAAGGAATTTGCTACACAATAATGAGGATTATTCTTACTTGCTGGAGTCTGGTCATTCCTAATATGCAAGTGGTCACTGGTGCCGTGACCACTTGCATAGTAGGAATTTGTGCCTCTTTGGTTGTTTGGTATTGTACTTGTGTATGCAATGAGTAACCAGATTATCCTTGGAGAGGATGATATTGTGGTCCACCAGCCGGCAGCTCCTTTCTCTGGTGACCTTGAGGAGGTATCAGGAGGGGAGAGGGAGGTGGACACAGATAGTGAGGAGGAAGTAAGAGTTGAAAGAAACTCTGCTGCTGGCCTCCAGGAGAAGGTCACTCGCCAGAGACACACCAACCTTGGTGGATCTAGGTAGAGAAGGCATACTGGGGGAGGAATTGGCCACAATTGGGAAGAGATTGTGAACCTGGATTTGGACTGTGGTCCTTGTGGGGATGGACTGCTGGACATTACCAGTGATCAGCAACAACTGGGCCTAGATGAGCTGACTATTGGTAACACCAGGCTGTCATGGTCTGGGTTGGTCAATGTCTGTTGGCAGTTGGAGGAAGACCTTATTAGGAGCTGTCAGAAGTCTATTTTTGAGGTAAATTATTCAAGAAAACGGACTCAGGTTCTAGAGGAGCACAGGGATGGTTTAGCACTTGTTGAGTCTGTCAATATTGAGGTTCATGATCTGGAAATGAAAAAAGAACACTTGGCTTTGGCAGTTATGAGGTTGGAGAATCAGTCAGCTGATGCCTGCATCCTTTTGACCGAAAATAACCTTGCAATGAGTAAGATAAACAGATCAGTAGAACAACAGCAGGACAGACTCAGGGAGTTATTGGCAACCTCGAGTGAGCAGTCTGAGAAGCTTGGGAAACACCGGCTGAAGTGAACCTAGAACCAGTTGAAAAACCGGTGAAGGGAGACACTGTAGCTAGAATTTCTATTGAGAAGGGGTATGCTCCACCTTCGGAAATAGACTCGAAAGTGGGACCATCTCAGGGGAAGACTGCTCTGGAGATCTGGGCATCTAGGCGATCGGATATGTTGAGTAGCATTGATCGTAGCAGTATGTCTGCGAAGAAATATGCTATTCATCCAAAACCCTATGATGGCTCGATCCCATGGAAAAAATGGCTGGACCGTTTTGTGGACGACATGAAAACCAATGAATGGTATGAGATTGATTCCATTTGGACTTTCAGACAAGCATTGCATGATGGCCCTGGCAAGAATGCCCTCCTGTCCTTTGATATCGCCAATTTGGGATGGATCTGCGCCGGTTGGCGGATGAAGCCTTCAAAAGCATGTCTCCTAGTGACCCATGGCTAGTGAAGAAACTAGCCTGTTGATTTATCGATGGGTTACAGGATGATGTGTTGGCTTCAGAGCTGGCCCATCTGTGGAGAACAGACATGTCCCTAGACGACTTGTTTCTTCTCGCAGATGATTGTATCTGTAAACGCACCTTGCTGAGAACCAAAGCAATCAATGTCTCTGCTGTCAAAAGTCGGAGAGAACCGGTGAACAATTCTGATTGGGAATCGGATTTGTCTCCCTCTAAAACAGTCAGTGAAGGTGGCATATTCTCATACATCTAACAAAAAGGGGAAAGGGAGAGGTCGGGGCCGCTCTCAACAAAAGAGTGAGGCTGAGACTGAAACTCCTGTAGTTAATGCCCTAAAAGCTGCCATTAAAGAAATTATGGTAGAGATGTAAGAAAGAGGTAGAAGGAGAGGCCAGGCACAGCAACCTTTAGGGACTAAAACTGTGTCTAAAGAGGCCGGTTTCAAGTGCAAACAACTCGGTCACTGGGCCAGAGACTGTAAAGCAGGTATGTTTTCTGCCATTGCAGTCTCGGGATGTGATTAACTGGGAGTTGGCACTGATGTGCCACCACCTGTTGCGGAAAACTAGAGAGGGTTGCTGCCTGTGGCAATGCACTGACCCGTACTAGCAAGAGCCAGGGTACCCCTTTCTGTAGCTCTGCTGTACCAGTTCCGCTGGTGAAAACCACAGTTGCGCCTGATCGGCCGACTGTGATGGTGCACTAGGGAATGGGTGCTGATGGTGGTCAGAGTAAAGAGCTCCCTGATACTGCCCAAGAGGAGGATTGTATTGGTACATATCATCTGTGCAGCCCAACTCTGACCAGACGATCTATGCCTGGAGTTTATCAGGGGCAGGGGATTTGATCTGGGTGGAATGGGAGGTGTGCGGAGATTTGCAGGAGAACCTTCTCCTTTGGGAGGAAAATGGTGGTACCTGCCTGTGCAGGTCCGGGGGTATTTGGTGGAATGCTTGATAGATACAGGGGCAAGTCACTCCCTGATCGGTCGAAAATTCTATCGATCGCTCGCAGCAGAATCTGATGTTTTGTTGGGGACAGGGCAGGTTACTTCTGCTGACGGATCTGAAATGCAGACATATGGCCGGCAAGTGTTACCAATAGTTATGGAAGATAAGACATATATTGTCTCCCCAACTGTTGTAGAGTTGACAGATGATGGGATATTAGGCCTAGACTTTTGTTCATTGTATGGAGCCATCTTGGATACTGGTACTGGCAAATTGCTGGTTAGGTATCCAGAGGACAAGACAATACAGGTTGGGTCACTAAGGTTCTCCACTGCCACTGTCATAGGACAGGGTGACGCTGGGTCCCCTGGAGACACACAATCGGGTCTGCCATTGCACCTGCTGCCTTTATTGGCAGACTGTCATCTGGATACAGATGAGTGCAAAGAAGAGCAATAATTCTGATGCATTCGCTGTGCCGGTTGAAGCATTGGGAAGTACAAATCAAGTGTCTCATCGAATAAAAACTGGTTTGTCCCATCCAATATGCTTGCCTTACCGATGGCTGCCAATGTCTAAGAAAGAGGCATTAGAAGCTGACGTAGACAAGATGCTGGCAGAGGGAGTGATCTCATCTGGAAAGCTGAGAATATCAACCTCAGTGTAAACATCATCATCTGTCCACTGTACGGTATGTCCATGTTTTCAACAAGCAGTCTCACCCCCATCCACTGCAGGCAATTATTGATGAGACTGTTCTGACACTAGACAAAAACATTCACATCCTAAACCACACAGGTGGATGGTACACCCCTAGGATACACCAGACAATTCACACATAGCAGCCAGACAAGAGAAGATGGTGTCATCAATATGGAAAGCTAAAGGATGGGCTTCATACCAGACATGATCACTACAAGCAAGTTGCCGACACCCTGTAGTAGACCATGCTAAAAGATTGCATGAGAAGCCAAAGCTCTGTGTTAAGCCAGCTAATTAAATGAAATCATGTCATTTTGGTCTTGTTTGGGTCGAGGGTGGGGTGACTTAAATTGCAACTACCCCCTTCCCTCCCTATTCAATGCCAGATAGGAGTCAACTGCTTTGGTCTCATTACCACGAACCTGAGTTGTAGGGTAGGGTGCCATGAAATTTCCCTCCCCAATGCTGGGTCCCAAAGGCAGGCCAAATCAGTCATTATTTTGTTGGCACATTGTTATCTACACTGTTTTGCGACACTAGATATACTCTACACTATAATTTTTGCAGAGCAATTACTGCAGCACCCGTTCCTGCCCCCCTCACAGATGGATGAAAACCATTGATGTTCAATCATGGGTAGAAACATGCATGAAGCTATGGAGGGTTTCATTATTGGACGTCCAAACTAGAAATGCTACTGAAACAGTTCTAAAGATTTTAGTGAGATTCACTTGTATTGTCATCTCTGAGAAATTGCTATTTTCGGGCCTGGAAGAATTTTCTATGTGAATACTTTTATTATATTCATAAATTCACAAATTCAAAATTATTATTGCATTTCAGAATGTATATTGATAATTAATAGAATGTTCATTGATGATGATTGTAAATAATGCAGGACTAAGGCAAGGCGTTCCTTACCATAATAGAAAATGGTAAAAAGAATGTACAAAATATCTTACATATACTAGTTATTTGTTTGATGACATTTGTTTTAGAGATCAATATGCTGCAATAAGAGGAATACTACCAACACATTCATAGAGAAATAAACATTATCGTAACACTGATAAGCATATGAAAATGTAATGTACTTTGTAAAACTGCTTCCCATAGACTAAAAGTATATTCCTTAGGCTAAATCTATAGTTAGAAATGTTTGATCTTTTCATTCTTATGTTATGAATGTTAGTTGATAAGCAACCAGGTGACCTACAAGTGAACCAATATCAATAACTGGATTCCTCAGGGTTCATCTAGGGGGGTTGATGTACTTAAAAATAGCTTTGGGAGTGGATGAACCACAGTTGCTAAGGAAGATACAACGAGAAGGGATGTTGCCAGGCGACCATGTGTCTTAGCAACAAACCAATATGACCAATGGATTCTCCAAGGTCTACATATGTGGGGTAGGTATAGTTTGAAATAAGTGTGGGCATGGATAAACCTCCGTTGCTAAGGAAATACATAATAAGAATGGTTGTTGCTAGGCAACCAGATGTCCTAGCAACAAATCAATAACACAAATGGATTCCGCAGGGTCGATTTAGGGGGGGTAGGTGTACTTTAAAATAGGTTTAGGAGTGGATAAGCGTCTGTTGCTAAGGAAATAAACAATGAGAATGCTTGTTGCTAGGCAACCCAGATGTCCTAGCAACAAACCAAAAACACCAATGGATTCCCCAGGGTCGATTAAGGGAGGATAGGTTTACTTTAAAATAGGTTTGGGAGTAGATAAGCCTATGTTGCTAAGGAAATAAACAACAAGAATGCTTGTTGCTAGGCAACCAGATGTCCTAGCAACAAACCAACAACACCAATGGATTTCCGAAGGGTCGATTTAGGGGGGGTAGGTGTACTTTAAAATAGGTTTGGGAGTGGATAAGCCTCTGTTGCTAAGGAAATAAACAATGAGAATGCTTGTTGCTAGGCAACCCAGATGTCCTAGCAACAAACCAAAAACACCAATGGATTCCCCAGGGTTGATTTAGGGAGGGTAGGTGTACTTTAAAATAGGTTTGGGAGTGGATAAGCCTATGTTGCTAAGGAAATAAACAACAAGAATGCTTGTTGCTAGGCAACCGGATGTCCTAGCAACAAACCAACAACACCAATGGATTCCCCAGGGTAAATTTAGGGGGGGTAGGTGTACTTTAAAATAGGTTTGGGAGTGGATAAGCCTCTGTTGCTAAGGAAATAAACAATGAGAATGCTTGTTGCTAGGCAACCGGATGTCCTAGCAACAAACCAATAACACCAATGGATTCCCCAGGGTCGATTTAGGGGGGGTAGGTGTACTTTAAAATAGGTTTGGGAGTGGACAAGTGTCTGTTGCTAAGGAAATAAACAACAAGAATGCTTGTTGCTAGGCAACCAGATGTCCTAGCAACAAACTGATAACACTAATGGATTCCCCAGGGTCGATTTAGGGGGGGTAGGTAAAGTCAAATGACACCTAGGAGTGCTATTCCTGCTATGAGAGGTTCATTTTTTGAAGATTTGGCGGCCATCTTGGATTTTGGCCGGTTACACCCACTGGGCACGCTTGGAAAATTTGGCAACATCAAAATTCTTAATCCTCATCAATTTTAGGTCATAATTAGCTATGTTGCCAAGACTTTACCCAAAAAAACGATTGCCCTTCTTTTTTTGCCATAAGCCAGTTACTATAAGTTAGTAATATCAATGTTTCACACTTCACCTGTGTTCTAGCATGTAACGTCCTTTTGTTTTATAACAGACATGAATCCCTGTAGGCTATATTATAACCCTAAATGGCTGGTCCATCTTTTTACATAGCTAGATGGACGTGGGGGGTACGTGTATAAGAATACTGTGTGCTGGTGCTTGACGTGTCTGAAGCTTTATTTAGGTTTATCTGCATAAAGTAAATCACATGTGAGGTAAGTCACATAGTGGTTGCTTTAGAGAAGGTCAAGGATACGCCAATGACCTTATGGAGAGAAGTACATGTACCTACATCACAATCATTATAGACTATACTGAGGCTAAATAAAGTTTTGTTTCAGGTAACATGGGAAGAAACTTTTTTTTTTAAACTTTTTTTTTTTTTTTACTTCCTCTCTAAAATTGACCCAAAAAAGTGTAAAAATGCGGAGATTTTTTACCAAAATTTTTCACACCTAAAATCGACCCCAAAAAAGTACAAAAAAAAAAAATCTTCAAAATTGCATAAAATTATTTTTAGATAGGGTCGGTCGGGTGACCTGAAACAAACCTCTTTTTTTTTAGCCTGAGGGAACGGCACACACGTCGCCCCAGAATGTGGTAAACGATATAAAATGTATCACCGTGTCTTTGTAGGTGTACGATTTTAAGTTTGTTTTATCTGGCAAGTATATGGCCGGAAATTGAATGTATATAATCTGATTAATAGTCACCATGTGATTTTACAACTACAACTGAAACAGAAAATCGCAGGATGTGGTTTACAACCATAGGTCTAACCGACACATATTCAATAGCACTAGCGGCAGATAAGAAAGTGTCGGCTATCTGGTTATGTGTCTGGCATAATAATTATATTTTTGCTTATTATAGTAAATGAGAAAGATGTCAATGACATATCATGGGAGGTGAAGGACAAGAATGTTGCTTCTCTAATAGTTTGTATTGAATATTGTGTAAACTGTAAATAGTTGGTTGCCATTTTTGTAGGTGTACAGTAGATTTTACTGTTGGTGCACATTTTCTTGTAGGTGGACAGTAGATTCTATTCTAAATCCATTCTATAGTAGATTCTACTGCAGATCTATAGTAGATTCTACTGTGTACCTACACTAACTATTTACAGTGTAGCATCATTGTACATATATGTTGATCTGAGATGGCCGGGGACATGATGTATCGGTACCTACATTCCATAATTATGTTAGAGTTATAGATATCATACTAGAACATGATTAGACTAGCAGTGCTTCCATTGTAACCACTTTATGCATTCTGTATATTTTCAAAATAAATTATTCACGTATTAATACCAGCTTCTATGTGTCAGGTGTTGTAGACATAAACTGCATACCCTGGTGGACAAGATGTCTATAACTATAGGACCATTGTATCTTATATGAGTCATAGAGGTATCTACTGCCAGTGCCATTCTTGCTTGAGATGTGTCTTTTTTTGCCATGAGATTATAACTGATATTATGATATACATTTGTTTATATGCATGTAGTCGTAAATGTGTAATATATACTTACATGTCTCTGTATTTATCTATGTACTTATCTATCTGTCAATCCCAAATATATACAGTAAATCATCTAAGTGAATATCAAAATTAGAAAGATGTAACCAAGAATTCTATAGTCTTGGGAAGGTTTTATTATCTACTATTGTAATATAAATGAGACCATACTTGATTGATTATGTCAGACATTCATAATGTGATCTTTTATCATTTCATAGAAAATGCCATGTGTATCTTCATGCTCATTATCGATACCAATAATATACCAATAGTGTCTCAAACCAATGTTAAGATAGCTGTGTTACATTAACCTCGTTAGGCCAGACCAAAAAAAAGTTGGTCTACAGATGCGCCCGCACCATTTTCTGAGAAATTTAAATTTTAAATTTTTTTTTTTGGTGGCACTTTTCCTGATCGATAGCCAGATTTGGGAGTTTGCAAAGAGATTTCCCTCAGAAAAAAATTAAATGTTGCCCATTTCACTTGATAAAGGTTAAGATCCGCAGACAAGAAAAAAAATTGAGAAAAAGGAAAATCCGTAGACCAACTTTCTTATTTGGTGTGGCCTTAGTGACCTCACAATCCCCACCGAATCACAGGAAAACGCACACAGAATGCACCCATACCCCA
The DNA here is from genome assembly GCA_947462335.1 of Harmothoe impar. Taxonomy (NCBI): domain Eukaryota; kingdom Metazoa; phylum Annelida; class Polychaeta; order Phyllodocida; family Polynoidae; genus Harmothoe; species Harmothoe impar. The sequence continues at coordinate 65,371,469 of OX381715.1, read as the reverse complement.
TGACAATATGACCACTATTTTAAATGTTCGGCTGATTTATGGCTAATAATAAGTTTGTACATCGCAACAACAAATATCAATTACATCACCTCACCGTCAAAGCTGTCATACTAGGTTTACCTAAAGTCCAGTTTTCTCTAATTTATATTAGGCTTATATATTTTTCACACGCCCATCAGTAAAAGTGTCACAACATGCCACACTCACATACTTGTACTATTGTGGAAATGTCGTCAAAACATCTATGGGCAATGCCAGTCTATCTGTGTACCCTGGTACTATGGTTATTTTGAATTCCTATCAATAAGAACGCTCACTTCACATGATAGTTTTTGTGTTTTGATATAGCAATACATTTTTATACCATGTTGTGATAGATGCCGCATTATAAAAATACAATGTATATTATGTACCCTTTTTCTGATAATAAATTACATTTTACTATGAATTATGAAGTTTAAGCTATTTAATGGCAGGCATTTCTTATCTGAAAATGCTATTTGTTCCTTTTTTAAATAATCAGTTTAGACAGGCAAGCATATAGATAGATAGATCTGGCTGGATAAATAGATGTATTGATAACCAAATAGATATATACTTTTAAGTAGACAGACATATAGGATCATCTAGATGGTCAATTTAAATTCATGTAAAGCAGATGCACTGATTAATTTAACCCTCTCACCGCCAACAAGCCGCTAAAGCGGCCAGAGCACCAAATTCACTGAGCTGAACAAGAAAATATCACTCAAAATTGATGAAAATATTTTCTTACAAATCCTAGTCGAAGCACCCATGTTTGGCATCATATTAAAGCGTATGACATCTTCTTTCGTATCCTACATTTCGTTTGTGTTTACATAGAATGTTCAAGGAGTTACTATGCCAAAACCTCAATTTACATTTTTGGCAAAACAACACAGAAATCTGGCGATGGGAGTCCTCACTCTTGTCCTGGCTTAAGTGGACCACTCATATTTTTCACTGAGATGTTTATTGCCAATAGAAAATATCAAACATCAACAACAGTAAGGAGTAAATCTCGGCGTACTATCAAAAGACATACATTTTAGAGGTAATTTTTGTATTAAATGGGGGGATTCATGTAAAAAGTAAATCGGTCTTTAAAACCATCTTTCTATGATGCAAAGCCATTCTCTCGATAGACTACCTGTTATTATATATGATCTACTCCACTCTATATATATAAATATATATATTTATATATATATATATATATATATAAATATATATATATATATATATATATATATATATATATATATATATATATATATATAATTAACCAATAATATATGAATATCGCCGAACGCGGGGTGTGTATTCTTGAATAACGACCGAGGTGCGTAGCACCGAGGTCGTCATTCATGAATACACACCCCAAGGTCGGTGATATTCATATATTATTAGGTTTATTATACGATATTTCCATTCAAATGTCTTTAATTACCTTATATGAGTCCTAATTTAGCCATTTTGAAGGATTATTGACTAAAATATCACTCGTACACCAGTAGCGCCATGTTGTTTTGACCTCCCACCAACCCTGCTCGCTGATTGGTGGAGCCTGGTGACGTCATGCCCTCAATCTCCAACACTGAGTTCAACATAGAATTTGTGAGGGGGCCAGCTTGGGGCTATGTTATATACTAACCAGTGTTTCCCTCCACATTCACCACAGCCGGATAGGCATGGGCGCTAGCGACTTCGCCTCGCACACCAGGGGTACCCGGATCGAGCCTGGGTGGAAACGAACCATTTTCAAAATGCCTATTTCTATGTGAAAAAAAATCCCTAGAATTATTTTAACGAATGATTAAGTAAAGTCCAACTTCTACCTTTATAGTAAAAAAGAAATTAAAAAAAAATATTGATTTTCAAATAAACTATACCAAAAAATGCCTTTTCTTCTGTAACTCGGTAAATAATGGTCCTACAGGGCTGGAAATCCGCCTGTAGACTCCTTGTTTCGCCACCTACCTCTACCAGCGCCTTCACGGCGTGGTGGTTAGCACATCGGACTTCAAGTCTTGATGTAGCGTGTTCGAGTCTCCATAGAACCTCGGATTTTATGGCTGCCGATTCCCATTCAGAATCGTTCTGATATTGAGGATATCAGAACGATTCTGAATTCCCCATTCAGAATCGCTGGATATCAGAACGATTTCACCCCCCCAAGTGTGCGGTATGCACCAATATCAGAACGGGAATATCACCTTAACAGCACGGTGTAAGCCCATATCGTATAATAAATATATATATATAGCAGAGGTACTTCTGGTGATAGAAAATGCCACGATGCTTGTTAAAAATACTTCTTCAGCATCCATGCCAGCGCCTACTCCTGTGCCGTCAATCATCCTAGCCCATCCCGACTGAAAACCAAGGTCTTTTATGACAGACAGGGGACGCTGGAGGTGATGATAAGCTAACAACGGGACATTTAGGGATGAACCCCTTTGGAAGAGATGTATTCACATACGGTCTTATTTATTAAATATTAATTATCTTCTTTGGTGGCTTCGCCAAATCCTCCAATATTGACTATACTCTATATGTGATGATATAGGCCCGCTATATGTTTTCACCTCCCAATGTCAGCATCCTGCTACAGAACCAGGGCATTTCCTACCAACATTAGAGTAGCCCAGGTCCGTGCAGACCAGCAGATGGGTCATGTAGAGTCAAAGAGTACACATTTCCCAAAATAATTTCACTTATAGGTTTTGCCACAATTGTGTACGTCTTTCATCGTGTATTTGAGAACAATGAAACCACTGCCACATCATGCCTTCTGGTTCTCAACGACATACATAATTAGGTCCAAGAAAATATACACAGATGCCATTCCTGTCATTACCAATAATGTTGCTAACACTTGAGCTCGTCTACTTTAGTGTTTCCTGGAGGCTGTATGGCACGGTTGTGTGTCGTTCCTACATATAGTATCATGTATCCTGTTCTCACTACACTTTGAATTAGTTTGTTTACTAAAGACTGCATACCAATGGCGTATTTCCATCTCAAACTCTTACTTCTACTGTTCAGTTGGATATCGTCCTCCTCAGGTAGGTTGCTGTTATATTATATTGGGAATTCCTAGAAAATGATACTTAGTAAATACATTGGCAAGACTTTAGTAAGGAACCACCGAGAGGCGATTCCGAATAAAGGGTACATTGTTGGGACACATTGTGTTGGAAGTCGACCATGAAAGGTATCAACATCATTTTCTTTAACTTATCTATTCAGGGTTAATTGATACTATATATATACCGTAAAACCCCACCTTTAAGACGACCCCGCCTTTAAGACGACCCCCCAATTTGAGAAAAAAATCCGTCTTGTACAAAAAACCTTTTAAAACGGTTCTCACTATAATCCAATGTATAAAAACCCCACCTTTAAGACGACCCCCCAATTTTGGGAAAAAATCCGTCTTGTAGGAAAAATAAATCCCAATTAAAATCCGTCTTAAAGGCGGGGTTTTACGGTATATATATATATATATATATATATATATATATATATATATATATATATATATATATATATATATATATATATATATATATATATATAAATCATAATGTTCAATCCCCTTTAGAAAGTTCAATCTAGTGTAGCCATATCCTATATTAACTATAATATATACATAAATGTGTATGTATTTTAGCATGTATTCATAGTAAGTCTATCTAAATAATTTTTCGCAAATCAAAAATAGATTAATGATTCTCATTTCAGGCTACCATTATGTCGCAGTAACGGCAACACCACAATACATAACCCGCGGGGAAAACGTACAGTTTGAATGCGTCTTCAGAACAGATGAGGCCATCCCAACCTACACACGCATGGTACTCCGCAGTGGGGGTAGCATAGTTAAGGAAATCCCAAACAGTAGGATAACGTGGGAATCGTCTGGTGACATACACTACACCGACCTGTCATACAGTAAGGAGATATATGAGGATGAGGACTTCATGTGCATTGCCCACTTTGGAGATCCAGTACGACAATACGCCAACGCCAGCTATGCAGCCATGGTCTGTTGTAAGTACAGTTTATAATAGTAATGCTGTTCAAGATATCGAAGAATAAACACTACTTAGTGTTCAGTATATTTATACACAATGGTGGATACAGGACTTCGAAGGGGGCGCTATTAGGAAACGTTTTCTTTGACAACTTTTGTGTCACATTTTAAATCAAAATAATGTAAATATTTCCTTAAACGGGGTGACGCTCCCTCTAAATCCGCCGCTGTCGTGTTTCTATATATGGACAGAAATCCTCGCTTAAAATACACATTCACTAAACGGGCTGTAGAATAAATGTTTATGTTTACATGCGTAAGTGATGCCTATAAATATTATATGTTTACACATTGTATATGTACATCTTAGGATAGATAATTCATTGATGAATACCAATGCAGGATTATAATAGTATTATAACGGTCGTGGAAAAGTCATCTGGAGAAAGCGGGATTCGAACCCACAACCTCCTGACTCATGCCAGTGCTCTACCACTGAGCTACATCCCCATCCGACAACTTAACCGCACCATACGTTACGGGATCGGTATGGTCCTTATATAGGGGTGTAGGATTACCCAAGTGATACCTCCCTGCGGATTTGTCACCAAGGTGCGAGTAATCTGTGCCCCCACAGTATCTAGGTAATTGCAGGCAACAGGATACCACCGTAGCAACATATATTCATTCAAAACGTTTTTTTCTTTCCAGGCCCATTGCGAATTGAGTCGAAAAGGCATGTCATTGATACGAGTCGGGACATATACGGACTGGACATAACTGTATCAGGGAATGACATAGGCGAGGGAACTATCATCCAAACCCCCACTAGCTCACCTGTTGAACTAACTGTCACCTCCTCAGTGATATCAGGCAGGTTCCAGCTGGGACAGACGCAGGCAAAGCGCTTCTCCATCAGGTGGAAGACGCGACCAGAGTCGTGTGAAGATGAGGGAGGGGTCAGCCATGACTTCACCTTCAGGGTGCGGGGACAGGAGCAGTCAGAAGTCTATAAGGACGTGCCCTTCAAGACCTTGTGTAAGAAGTTTAATGCAGTCTATATGAAAACTTTTTCACCCTGCAGGACATTCGGTCCTGCAGAAATTTCTTTTTGCAGGCCCGGATATTGGCGTGCAATCTTTAAGATTTAAGAATTAAGTATAAAGCAAGTGTTCATACTGATAGTATTACATGAATAGGGTTCCTCAGTATAGTGGGGTAGCTTAGATCCCAGTATGTAGATGATCGTTCATTTTGTGATAGAAGCATATGAATTGGTCCCAACATAGTTTGTAGTGTACTTTTTCATTGGAGGCACCTGGAATTTTGAATTATTAGGTCACTTTTGATCATCTAAAACTAGGTCAGAAAAGAAAGCTATGAATTCTATATCAATTTTTAAAGCAGACTAAGCTATATGTTGAAAAACATTGGATTTTGAATTTGAATGTAGCCTCATACATGACTGAAGTCCCCTAATTGTCTAAGTTAGATAAACTAACTTATTTTACCCTCATTTGCATAATTTGCATATGTGTGCTCCAAATCTAGATCACAAGTTTGACATGTTTAAAAAGCATAACACCCAGTCACCATATACTTTGATAGGTGCATTTTCAGCAAAAAATGGGAGGCACCTGGAATTTTAATTGTAAGGCCATTTTAGACTATATAAAAATTAGGTCAAGTTGAAAAGTTCTGAATTCTGTATTGAATTTTATAGCAGACTCTCATATTCTGAATACATTAAACATTCAATTGAAATGCAGCCCCATATATTCTAATAATCTAATATGGACCTATTTTTACCTGATTTGCATAATTCGCATAATTGTGTTCCAAGTCTAGATTACAAGTTGAAATTTAGTTTACTGGCATAGTTTAGAGTACAAATATGCAAATTACGCAAATGACGTTAAAGTAGGTCAGTATATTATGTATAGGGCTTCATTCTAATTGAAGATTCAATGTTTTCAAAATAGGAAAATCTGCCCTAAAAAGCAAAATAGATATTAGGACTTTTAAATGTGATCTAGATTCAGATGGTCCAAATGACCTAATATTCAAAATTCCAGGTCCTCCCATTTCTTCCTCAAAACGCACCCATGAAATATTGCATTTTTGTAATGTTGCCTTGATAGTATGCATTTAAACTAAATTTATTGATCTAGACTTGGAGCATGAATATGCAAATTATGCAAATGAAGTTCAAGTAGGTCAGTACATTTAAACTAGACATTTTGAGGACTTAGGGCACATACATAGGGCTGCATTCAAATTGAAAATTCAATGTAATCAACCTAGGAGAGTCTGCAATATGAATTTTAGAGCATTTAAATTTGACCTAGATTCAGACGGTCAAAAGTGACCTAACGATTCAAAATTCCAGGTGCCTCTCATTTTTTTGCCAAAAAGGGATTTATCAAGGTATAATTATGTTGACTAGCTTTTGTGCCTTTTTAACAAATTTTAACTTGTGATACAGACTTGGAGCTCAAATATGCAAATTATGCAAATGAGGTTGAAATAGGTTAGTATATCTTTATTAGATAAGTGGAGCACTTAGAACCTCTATGGGGCTGTGTTCTGATTTGGAAGTTAATATAATTTGACAGAGGATGGTCCATTTTAAAAAACAATAGAAAATTCACCGATTTTCAAATGGCTGATAAAAAAAAATTAAAATTCCAGGTGCCTCCCATCTTAATATGATAAAATATCATACAAAGTATGTCTGGACCAAATTATATGCTTCTATCACAAAATGAACGATCATATTGCTAAGGAACCCCACTAGTATGCTACTATAACATTCATCATTTTAATATATAAATTACTGAAGAACATTACAGAAAATATTCAAGCTTTCTGTTTTACACTATAGAAACCTTAATAATGGTCCGATTTACAAGCCGTAAAAGATGGCATGTAGGCAAGGATCTCGGGATTACAGCCTGACATTCGGGCCGGCAGAAGCAGCCTTTCTGCCGGACCGGCAGGCTTTTTGGCGGCTATAGCCGGTGTCCGGCAGGATTTCGTATAGACTGTTATTAATGTTGTTGGAATTTCACTAATTCTGCTAAATAGCTTTTATTACATGGTGGTACGGCCTTGTCAATGCTAAGCTTATGGGCGCTTCGTACTCCATGCCCCCATGGAGTACGGTGTAGCCATACTCCATGGCCTCCAAATTAGTTGGATTTTCTTCATTTAAAGACTGTAGGGCGATGTTATAAACACAAAACCCCACTTATTGACATACAGGTACATCATACATCACTCGTATGCCTTCGGCATCGTGTGATATGACCCAGCTGCAACTCGTGAAGTATGATATGCATGTATGTCAATGGCGTGGAGTTTTGCCTATGTATGTTTGAGGAAAATAAGAAGTAGAGTTGAACAAGCGAGGGTCAGTTTGATGATGGAAATGTCTTTAAAACGACACTGTTACCAGGGTCAGGCGTTTAATCAGGGTCAATGTTGTAGGAACGAGGAGTGTGTTGTATTTGACCACAACTACAAAAATTTAATCAGGGTCAGGCAATGCTGGACTTTCAATCCTGCGTCTGACAATGCTGGATAGACTCCTTTTCAATGCTCCAAGAGTCCAACATTGCCAGAGAATGCATCTTTACCAGACTCCCTTCACCCTTGTACTCTGAGAGTGCTGGACTGTCCGACAAGAGCCCAGCATTGCCTGACTCTTGTTGAAATACCTGACCCCGGAAAAAGGGTTGGAAAAATGTTGTTTTGGAGGCGTTTTCAGAGTCAGCCTGACGTTGATTTTTTTCTCTGAGAATATTGTTTCATTTCTTGCAAAACAATGTCTGCAGTCAGGTATGTTATACCTATGCCTGTAGTATAATCCATATCAGAATACATCTGGACAGCCCAATATGCAAGGGTTTCTAAATTGACTTTTTACACGCAATCGTCTGTAATAAAGTGGTTATTTCTTATCTTTTTACTCAGACGCTGCAATGTGGAAGAAGATAGCTACACAGGTGTACACTGTATCACAAGGTGACAGGTACAACAGGACCCTCAGGTGTGACATCTGTGCCAACCCCCCTCCCACCATCACCTGGTACCTGTGTGGGGACAACCCCCCCTCTGACGTCATCATCAGCCAATCAGGGGCCGAGCTGACCATACCTGAGGTACAGGACCGCCATGTCGGGGTATATGTGTGTGAAGCGACCAATATCATCAACAACCAACGACAGACCAAGAAGTTCGACCTTAAGTTATCCATTAATGGGAGTCAGACAGGTAAACCAATTTGAAAGTGTGTGGGTGTGTATCAAAAACTTGCTTTGAAAAGATGCCTTTGTCATATTTGTATTTTGTAAAGATAAACCAACTTGCTTTATGTAGGCTAATGCATGGCTTTTCCTTTTCTTTTAATTAAGTTAGTTTTTTTACAAGTTCTAAATCCGATTTTCTTTTGTTCCAAGCACTGTAACAATTTACTTTTTGGGATATGAGTGACAACCAAATGGACTTTGTCGGCAGTAAGAGCACAGACATGTGGTCCAATGGGGCCCAGCCAGTATACTTAGCTTTTACAGTGTATTTTCGATGGGTACCTTTTTTGGAGTGCACTCCAAACGTGACGCATTAAGCATAAATCTGACAATTCAATTATACCATAATCTAAATATGCAGAATGAGAAAAACATAAGTGGGTATGTATCCATTTTGAAGATCAATTTGTGGGTCATGATTTTCCGACATACTCACCTCCATCATTCTTATATTTTTTCTTCAAAATACAGAACCAAACTGCCTCCGTGATGCACGCATCAAGACGTTTGTCATCCCGACTGTCATCGTGATTGTGATTGCTGTCATTGTGGTTATCATATGTTGGAAGTGTAGACAAATTCAAGGTGAGTTTCATTGTTCCCTGGAACTATTCTAATCAATGTAATGGCACACTCCCAAAGGACTAGTGCATGTTAGATAGAAATATTTGCTATTATTGTACAGGGTGTTAATTGATGTTGATTGCCACAGACAAGAACTAATTGTTTACTACCCAAGTAACATGCCCAGCTGGGGCCCAGTTGGGTTTGCCTTGGGCAACCTTGGGCTGGAATGGGCTGCGTTTTGGGCTGGGCAAATCCATGGGCTTCAGTGGGGCCCCAGTTGGGCTAAGTGAATTTTACAACATGCTTTGTAAATATCCACAATATCTTGAATCATACTCTCCATTAAAACGATTCCAAGTATAAACATGTTATAGTCACTTTTGGGTAGGAAATGTATGGTTGGGCTTTAGGTGGGCTTAGACTGGGCTAACTTTCACTTCCAGAAATGCTTTATGGTAGTCCCTAACAATGTGAATCAAACTCTCCTTTTAAAATAAAAAAAATATGAAATTTTATAATGATGATTTTGCTGGAAAATCATAGTTGGGCTTTCTTTGGGCTTGACATGGGTTTCCCAGCAAGTAGTTTAGAGCCTTGACACTAGAGGGCTATGTGGTTCTAAGCGTTGACACTAGATGTCCTCTCTATACCATGTAGAGAGAATTCCTCCAATTCAAGATAACTTCTTCATAGATACAATAAAGCCAAAATGTGTCATGTAGTTAATACATGTATGTGAATGAAGGTATTTCAATGCAGTTTGATAATATATGGAAGTTTCCATTTTAATGTGTAAATCAAAGTAGAAAATGAAGTATTCACCTGGAGACCCCTATAATGTGGTTAAAAAGTAACTACAAGACATGGACCCACATAACCTGAAGGCATCATCTGCAGATTTGATGGCTAAGATGAAATAGTATCTAGCCACTTGCACAAGTCTCATCTTTGGTGACTTAAACTTGATGAATACATTTTCTATCTTCTGTGTAGAAAATGTATGACTTGAAGGGTTTCCGGTAGGGATACCAGAATCCTACCTTGGGCCAGCCCCACCTGTGCCCACCTCAAGCCCAGCTATATATTAGTCATTAAACCAATGTAAGGGAATGTATTAATTAAAATTAATTACTGGACTGCCCTATTATGCAAGTTGTAACCCTAAAATATTAAAGTGGGGCCCATTCGGGGCCCTGGCAGGGCCCAGTTTGGGCTAGCCCACGTGGGCCCGGTCTGGCGCCCAGTGCCCGTTCTCGCAGGGCCCCAGTCGGGAAACACAGGTGGGGCCCAGTTTGCAGCCTAATCGGGGCCCAACTGGGGCCCAGTTTGGTTTGCTACTTGGGTACTGTTCTAAATAAAAAGACAGCGCATGTTTAACTGCATTTGCTATGTTGTGAAAGAAGATATTTTGATGATATTCATGACCCTTCTAACCGATATTGATTAACATAATAACACACATTGAATCTGAAAATCAGACTAAATCTGCAGGAATACCAATAGCCCAATCTATCCCAAAAGTATCTGCCTTTTCTCCAAGACTTCTGCCAGGGTTTGAAGGAGCACGTCACTAGTGACCAACCTGAAGACCGCTGGATACCAAAGATCGCCCATCCCACTGTGTTACCAGACACCCAGCCCCCAGACACCCAGCCCCCAGACAACCAGCCCCCCGATGTCCTACCTGGCACCCCGCCAGACAAGCCACCACGGGTAGGTTTAAAGGGACTTTCTACTTGTCGCAGGGTTATTGATGTTCTATTGACTTTTATAACTCAGGATTATGTTAGTTTGATGAAAGTCAAACGAAATTGCCATGTCATGGTACTAACTTTCATGATACGGCCATTTGAGCAAAGGAGTACCTTAACTATAGAAATGAATAGGAAAACAGCATTTTCACATTATCTGTCATGGATAATCCCCTTCTTCTAATGATATGGCAACCAAACCTTGGGAATGTATAATAGACATCCATACAAACATTTTAGGACCAATAAAACAAGGGGTCCAAGATGAAATGAGAAAGGCATGAATTTTGGTAAAATATTTCTTTTGCCTTAACTATAGGATCCTATGAGTGTCCTAGCAGTGAATATATGTGAACAATGGAGGTATACTGTCCAACTAGCAAATACAAATAGTTGATTTAGGGAAAGTGGTCTATGTAGGAATATGAATACAGCTTAAAGAATACTTTTTATGAGCTTCGAATTTTGCCACCAGGTGGCTTCAGTGTAGGAACTAGCAATTGCCTATAAATAATTTGTCACGGCAATGGTCGTAACTGAATTCTGTCAAACTTAGCGGAGAAAGGTTGTCACTGCTTTGTCATGATCATACAGGTGACCATGAATATCATTCAATATGGTTATTGCTTACAAAATGCCATCTGGCTAGATATGGTCCAAGGGTATGAAACCACTTCGTACATGAAGATTAAATGCCATACCTCTGATATTGCATGTATGAGAGCTTTCTAAAAACACACTATGTTTCTTAAAATCGAAATATCTCAAAAAATGTGATTTTTATATACGACCTTTCTCCATTGAGGTGACGATATTATTGATATGTCACTATCATACACTGATGCGGTATATCTTTATGTTACTTATGTAGATTGACAGTGAATCTGGGAGTATAAGGCCTAAGTTAGGTGTTACATTCAAGATTTGTGTTTTACTTGTGGTTTAATACAGGAGTGTTCTAAAGCAGCAGAAGGTGTACAGTACGCCGTCCTGGATGAACTCAAACCCGGCCCGGAGCGCACCCCAACACTACCCCGAGGGGGCCAGGATAAAGACGACGATGAGAGAGTCGAGTACGCCACCATTGTCTCTGGAAACTAAAGCTGGGACTCCACTACCCGATTTTTTGGGTCATTCTCACGAACCGATCATATAAGTCTTTACAGTTTCATCAGGTCAAAAAAACAACATATTTCCTATCTGTTATTGTGCATAAATCGGCCGATTAGAACCCTGTGAATGGAAGAGCATCAGATAAATGAAAATCAAACCAGTTTGATATCATCGGGAACCAAAATTGGCCTCAGATGCGAAATCGGGGCCCAAAGCGGGACCCAGATCTTGTTTATATAGTGTTAGCAAGTCCAATTTTCACTTGAGCACAGCGTTTTTATAAACATCAACATGTTTATAAACATGAACCTATGGCAAGGTCTAAAGTACCTCCCTACATAAGCTGGCACTCCACTAGCCGATTTTCTCATCTGATCGGACCTATTCTCACAAATCGGACCCAAACAGATGCAAATATAAACAAACTCTGAAGCATATAATGTCATTTATATTTACATCTGTTTGGGACCGATTTGTGAGAATGGGTCCGATCAGATGAGAAAATCGGCTAGTGGAGTCCCAGCTTTACAGTATACACATACATGATTCTTTGTTTTGAGCCCGATTTGTGAGAATGGCCCCGATCTGAGGACAAAATCGGCTAGTGGAGCCTCACCTTATCTCAGCAACAGCCTACCTGGGATCCACCAAATAATCAGATATCGCACTAGAAGTTCAGTCCCTGTAAATGCCACGTAAAGTTTATAATATGCACCAGGTCTGTTTGGTATCTCAATGGGCATTACAGGACCTTTACATTTTTGTTAAGTCCAACTCCCTTCTTCTGTGGGCAGGGTACGTTTTCTAGGAAGGCTATTAAGTTTAGAATGACCTCAACAGTAATGCTAAATTCGCAATGATCTCAATCGCATGTCTTTTCCCATTTTGTAGCATTTATCTACTTTGAGACACAGAGCCTCTGGTGATCCCCCTTTACTATATACTTACTTAGAAGTCATGACATAGACCATGGGATTAAAATGGGCCGTTGGGGTCATTAATTACTTACATAAATCAAATCTGTGTTCTCTGTTTGTCAGAACATGCAGCTTATACTTTCTTTTTTAAACTCTTTGTTTTCTTTCTACACAATGCCATAAGATACAATTATTGAAAACCTGGTCTCATTATTATATCATCGGTGTATCAGGTCAATATCAGTATAACCAGCATTGGACCAACGACCGCTTTCTATCAATATATCGGTATAGAATCTTTTATTGTGCTGGGTCAGTTATTTTATTGGGCCGCAATCGTGTTTACATAGATTTATATATGGTACAGGCCCTCTCATCTCATTTCCTACACGAGTACAAGAGCGTGTACAGATTGACTGTTATCTACGGTGGCCGACAAGGCTGACTCCAAAAAAAAAGTAGTATGAAATTAAAAAAAAAAAGATTCACTATAAACATCGGAAAAAAAGTGTTGTTTTTTTCAGAAGTGAAATTTAAAATAATAGGTTTTAAACAGAAAATACTTGCTGTCAACTGCGGACATCGTTGCTGTCAACTGTCAACTTTTTCAACAATCTGCTCTCCAAGCATATTCTGCCATCAGCAAATGAGATGAGCCTGGTGATTTTCAATGTTGAAAAAAAAAATTTAAAAAATTCAAATCTGAAAAAAAGGATAAAATTCCCCCCCCCCCCCCCCACTTTTATAGTGAAATTTCTATTTTTCCTTTTCATACTACTTTTTTTGGAGTGAGCCTTGTCGGCCACCGTAGGTATCCATGTCCCTGATAACACTCATCCTGTGTTTATTTAACTATTAAATCAGCGTCCAGGGCACCGCCATGCTAAATATCCTCCTATCCCACTTCATATATATATGTGGTCAGTTGTATATAGGTCTATCTTCGCTAATGTACTACATCGTTGTCAACATAAAACATGTTATACGGATGTAGGCAGGCATCCTCAACACTGTCAGAATGAAGCTCACAGTAGGACCAATGATTAGATATCAGATTCCGTATTTAATTCATATATTTTCATAGAAATATTTAGGATAAAGAATCAATTTCATTGGCGAAAATGTACATATCACTCCCCTGAATAAACATAGTGTTTGGATGTACTTATGCTTTAAATGTTTATTGTGTATATATATGACTTTCGCAAGTATTGACTGTATATGAATTGCTTATGTATAAACGATTACCCAATAAATATTGCCACCAGTAAATAATCACTGATATTTATCATTGCGTTAGCACACAGCAAGTATATATTCTACTCAAGGCGACAAAGGCAACATGTGAGAAATGGATTATATAATAGGATTTATTGAGACAGTATTTTATAGTTGGTAATTTTTATGTACAAACATCAGAAATTGGAATATACTGTGATTTAGCTGGTGACAGAGATACGAGTTGCGACAATCTATGTACAATATCAGATTCATAATAATACATGGTACATCTTATGATAAAAATCCCTGTCGCAGGTCCGTTTACATGCACATTGTACACTAAGTACATAATAAGGGATAAATACATTTTTGTGTACATGTGTATTAATGTTACATGGAGGTGTTGATATATATATAGAAGTATCCTAAAAATGAAAATATTTCCCTCTCAAATCTGGATTTTAAACCCATTTCTAGTGACCACCAGAATCTACTGTTGGTTTACAGTAGAAAAGATAGTATTGAGGGATTCACTATTTACAGTGCATATCAAAAGGAGTTAACTATTTTCCATATGGAATGTGAAGGTAAATGCCATTTTGGTAACTTTTTAGTTTTCACAAAGTGCACACTCAGAGTAATAACATTCATAACATTCAATATATATATATATAAACTTAACTTTTGCATGGTATTATGTACACACGTATACAGCAATTGAGAATAAAAGCACTTGTAGTAAACCACTCTAAACAGCCACGTCAACGTGGTTGCTGCAGTCTATAGCCATTCACACCAGATGACACAAGCTTGCCACAACCACCCACACACTCCATCCAGGGAGAGGCAGGGGCAATCTATTTGTGGATAGAGGTTCTCTTTAGAACTCGAGGCATTGTTATAGATATCTGATAATTCAATATTCAGTTATTGATACCTCTCATTCTCAACCACCTTCATTGCAGCGATCAGTAACTGCATTTCCTCCCTTGTCTTCCTTCTGAAGAAACCCGTCTGAAAAGAAAAATGATGCAATGGTGTCATTGGGGTTTCTTTATTCATAAGCATATAAACCGAATGTATGTACAAGTAATTCTTAGAAGGTATGATGTAGTGTATGTTGCCACTACCGGTAACATAGATATCCAGTGTACTATACAGCCCATAAAAACAGGCTAATCAGATACGAAAGTATTTATTCACGATGCTAGCTTACCGGTCTATGTTATTCAAGTGAAGGTGATTAAAGAGCCGACACACATATGTATTTGAAGCATAATGTTCATTCAATTAAAACATCTGTAACTGTTTGAGACATACGAAAAATTGTAAGGAAGCTGACCACTTCCTGGTTGCCAAAGGTAGATCGTCTTGATATGAAGAGGCAATAAAAGCTGTTAAACTTGAACTTGAACTTGAACTTGGGGTTACGCCTATTATTCATTAACACAATGCATATGAAAAGCTAAACAGCTTACACCATTATATAGGAAAAGGACAGAACCATATTATATGATATCAATTCTGAATAAGATAAAGTCTCTTACATCAGCTAAGATGGCGACCAGGACGCCCAGTAGCGCGCCTCCTGTTGCTATGGAGACGACCAGCACCCAGGGTGGGAGCACCCCCGGCCGTAACGACCAGGATATTGACGTGGACACCTAGTGGCCAAAACAGTTATTATTAGTAAATTGCACCTATTCATGAACACCCATTTAGACCCATACATACGGCATTTTGAATTCTATTGTTGAATTTTAATATAATCATTAAAATAAACAACGATGTAATAACTCAATTTGGCGACTTTTTACCTTGGACGTGTCCTCGTTCCGGATGTATTTTGATTGCGTTGTGAGCGTGGTAGTCACCTGCATAAATAACAAGAAAGGTTCGCTGATATTAGGAAATATATCATTCGGTCAGGATTCTGGTTTTCAAATAAAATTAGAATACTAATTCCAATAATGAGTCAGAGATGAGAGATGTGCAGAACGTTATTGTTACTAGGGACGTCCGTTAAATCCGATGCAAAGATAATTAACGTACATCACATAAACCTTAAACATTACGCAACATGGTCATTTTTGAGTATTGAGAGATTTTTAACGCACAAACTTCAGGCAGTGTTGGCAAGTCAAACTTTACTCCAACTAAAACCGTTGATATTGTCAAATGGCATAAGATCTCACTAGTAGGGAATTGAATCAGAGAAATGTCGTCCTAAAACTTTCTAGAGGCATTTCTGAGTAAAGTTTTGCAAGGCGTTTTTCTAGGACCAATTTTTCGTGTAGATTACAAAAAAAGTACTTGCGAAACTGAGAAATTCATATGAAGGGGTCAAAACCCCCCAAAACACAGATTTCTGACAAAAATCCACATTTCATTGTCATGAAGGGCTGTTTATTATCATATTTAGTCAGGGAATTCCTTAAATGAAAGGTCTGATAGAGAGGCATCTTCATGAATTGCAATTATGGTAACCATGGTAACCATGGTTACAATCATTACCTAAGAAGGCTTCGTTTTGTGTTAAATAAATTGATGTAACCATCTATATATCTAAGTTTCCCTTTAACCATTGAAGGATCACATGATGCTTCAAGTTAGACATTCAATTGTTGTCATGATGCATGAATGAAGCACTGGTGACTAATAATTCACCATACAGTATTGGTTCATCAGGCATGAATGCAGTCCCAATGATAAACACAGCAGGTTCACATCCATGCATAATCATTCCAAAATGGCATAGCGCACTAAGCTCCCATCAAAAGGTCTCACTGGCTACCCCTCCTTCTGGCACCCCCTTTTGTGGTATTCATGGAGGGAGGTGACTGTACATATATACCACAATGATTACGACTCTTCTGCACTGCAAGGATCAGGAACTGTAAGAACTGGCTAGTTTTCAATATCATTTGTAGGTGTGATTATATAGATCAATCACAAGTTGAATATCTGTCATGGCCTGTAGATTAAATTCCTTGAAATGGACCTTGATTGATTTGGTTATGGGTGAGTTGGTAGGAACAAAGTTAAAGAGCATGGAGGTATTCACACAAACGGAGCTACTCCATAACATTGCAAACAAAGATATGGCAACACCTGCATTTCAGGATGCATTAGCATCAGCTATTCCGAAGGACAGGATTAACTAGAGCACTTTGTTGTGGATTCATTCAAGAATTAGAGAAAACTATCAGAGGATTGATTTGAGGTGATCAATACAGAGACAAAGGCGTTAAGGCTGAAACAAGGAGGCAACAGAAGAACAACAAAAGGCCAATTGGGAGGATGGTGCAAAAGTAAACTGTTCCTCTCCCTGATGATTGGGGGAATTTCATTGTACACCCAAAGAAACAAGAGAGAACTCTCTACTTTCCTTATGGAGCATGTAATGAAAACAGTGACGCACAAAGTGGTTGTAATGGGTGGAACATTCCATGACCCCGAGGAGGTAAGGACCACACTCCCATTAGACACATCTGGCTTGAAAGGTGATTACCAGGAGGCAGACACTCATATCATCTTGCATGCCATCAACTGCTCCTCCAACACAATAGTCATACAGGCAAGGGACACAGACATACTGGTTCAGTGAACAATGCAAGGGCTCTTTTGTTTGGACATTGTAAGAAAACAGAAGGCTTGCCTCTCTCTAGTCGTCCGCCAGTGTAGGACTGGATGTAATGTGGGTATAGGAAGGCAGGGTTCCAGTATACAAGCAATTGTCACACTGGAACTGCCTCTTCTCCTTGCCACAGTGTTCACAAGTGAGGACAATAAAATAAAAAGTGTGAAATATGATGGATTATGACCCATTTTCAAACGATGCCATTTAAGGAGTAAGCAGTAAAAACACAGAGATGCTGGCAGAGTACTAATGGCAAAACCTACTTATTATTGAGATATAGCAATGTATCAGAGGTGTCATTTACTAGGAGCAGGTCACTATGGTCAGTACAAGTGCATCTGGTTTCACAAACAAGTATAGCGAAGTTAAATATTGCCTGTTATGTCTATACGATGGATGTATAAATATAAGTATTAACCAAATAGATTAATGTGTACTTTTTGTTTTGTTGGTAAGCAGGTAACCACGGCAACCACAACAACACTATTTACTGATGAATGATAACCATACCTTTCATGTTAATTATTACTTCATGATACATGAGAAGACATTTCAATTCTAGGGGGAAAATAATGTTTTTTTCAAAAAATTGCATTTGCGGGCCCCTGCCCCCCTAAAACTCAATTCTCAGCTCCGCAAGTTATTTTTTCAGAATCTGCAGAAAAAATAGGTCTAGAAAAAAACACTTGCAAAACTTTACTCAGAAATGCTTCTAGAACTTGGAGAATCCATATTCGATTCCCTACTACACCAAGAACTGGCTGTCCTGGGTGGCGTTAACGGAGAGCTTCACCTCCAACAACAGACTGCCATCTACTGCTATGTCGGCGTGATCACACTTAAATGTCACACATTCCTCCCCTTCACCACCCTGAAAGGAATGTAAAATAAAACAATATCACTATTGAGTTTTATCGCCAATACATTCACTTTATACATGATTATGAGAGAAAATACCAAGACTTAGCCTACATCTTCTCAAATAGGATTTAGTTGTTATATTATTTCAGGGTTATATTTGAAAAATAAGATCTCGTTTAGATAGGAGTTGACACCACGTGTATAATGATCTGAGAACTATGATATCACTATCAGGCAGATACCGGTAGACTTTATTACTGAATGTTTACCATTGGACTGGGAGAGGTGGAGCCGGAAAGCGAACAGTCGGCATCTGTCAACTCGCCATTCGCACCGTCCATCTACAGACAGAAGTAGTACACTGTTATATATAATGCCTACAAAGTACCAGTCAACTCCCTCCCATGCAGTGCAGCCAACCCCTCTTATGCAGCCACCGTGCCAAAGCGGCCACCTGTTTCTCGTCCCAAGGGTGGCCACATTAGAGGGCCGTATATACCTTTCATATGACAACCCAACCCCTTACTGTAACACATCATTTCCTATTGGAAATGGATATAAATTTACATGATAATAAGGTAATAGGATACCACAGTCATGAAACGAACAACACCTGATTGGCTATTAGAAAACAACCCATTCAATTGCTCTATCCTTCCACATGTCATCATGTTGGTTTCCTTATTTCTTTTATATTAGGCCAAATTAAGAAAAGGTGTGTGTTTCAGGTTACCCGACCCTACCTAGCAAAACAGGGCCGACCCTTGAAATTTTTATGCAATTTTGAAAAATAATTATATTTCAGGTCATTTTGGGGCTATTCAATGGTTGATGTGATAGTTCACGAGTCAAGGCAGTCGTCGGAGAGTCGGCATTGAAGTTTGTCAGTCGATTTCTGGGTACTTTTCAGGCAAAAAAAAAGAGAAATCTGACCTACCTACCCTAGATTTTCAGACCATGTAACCTGAAACACACCTTTTTTTTTGGCCTTAGTATTATTTTCTATATTAGACAACACCAGTAGCTTCGTGGAAAAGCAGTTCTCAGACAAGTTTAAACTTTTTAATTAAAACATGACAAGGCTGACCTGTAAGTGTACATGCGGGTTGTGGGAGGCGGCAGGCAGGGTTATAGAGAGGGTACCAGGTGGGTAGGTACCAGGACCATTGTTAGTGAGTTGGTACAGGTGTGTGAAGCGCCGCAGTGACGTGTCGGGGGACGCGATGTTGTCCTCTGCCATCTCCACAAATACCTCCTGGGGAAAGGCCTTTCTGTAGACATGATAAAAGTTTTATAATTTATCAGGCCTAGCAAGTAGATTAAACATTAATACTACTAGACACATGTACATGCAATTTTATCAAGTGCAAATCACAATCTAAATACATCAATATTTACAATGGTGATGTAGGGGCACGAATAATACGTGTACATATAAGGTCCGTGGAGTCAGAGCGGTAAGTGCCTCCAACGGACACTAGGTGGCAACACCTGAGCCATGTCCTTTCGGTTATCCGGTAGCGGAGCCGGGCAGGGCACTCCAGACGGCGCTACGGAGGAGTGCCACGTCGACACTGCTTGGTCCGCGCTCAGGGTATATAAGAGGCCGAGGTTGGCTACCTCACCAGTTAGTCCTAGGACGAGCTCTGACCCGCACCTTTCGTACCTTCGCTTTGACAGGGGCACCTACACCCCTCCCACGTCATGGACTCTGCACCAGCCATGCTGGCACAGAGCTTAACTGTCCGGTATCGCTAATGCTTCGAACTATCGATAGAATCCTGTGTGTCTTCGAATGGTTGAAAGACCAAGTGAACCGAGTGAGAAACCTTCGTGTACTTTTGAGGCTGTGATCGAATAAAGACCTGTTGCATTCAAACCGAATTTGGAACCTGTGTTCGTGTTGTACGCATATGAAACCCCTACATTGGTGCCGTGACCAGTTTGGGTGAAACACAGAATAGCACAGTCAGTGGGTTAACATGGCTGAACAGGCAAAGGGTGGAGCGTCCCTTCATCCTATTTCGAGTCCAGATCCGGAGGTGGTAGCAGCCCTTGAGAAATATTATGGGCCAAACCGTTCGAGTTCTACACCAGAACCAAGGAGAGGCAATCCTGATTCTATTCGAAAAGATCTGGGGTCAAACCTAGATGATTCTTTGTTTGAAACTGGTGGTTCGAAGAGACACATTGCTCCTATGCCAACACAAGGCATGAGCATACTGCATGCTGAACGACACCAGCGACAGGAAGTGACACGTCGTCATTTCGAAGAGGAGAAGAATCGGTTCGAAGGAGCAAGGATCGCAGAGATGGACAGGATGAATGAAGAGTTTGAAGCTTTGAGTCATCGGTTGGTACAGCTTCGGAACAAGAATGAAGATCTAGAAGGGGCAACAATGGAGAAACAGAACCGCTTAGACACAACGAAGGCAGAACTGGAACATATGGAAAACCAGTTCGCTCATCAACAGAATGTCTTGCGGCGACGTACTGAATCTCTAGAACAACGTCAGGATAAGACCATACATGATTCGGACGAGCTCCATGATACGATCCGAGAAGCTACCAAGGCGATGATGGACGAAAAGGATCGTCTGATCAGGGAGGTGGAAGATTTACAGAAGAAACGAGATGAAGAAGCAACTCGAGGTAGCCGTTCAGGGTTCGATCATGTCAGTGGTGGCATATACAACTCATCAACTGGTGGGGGTAGTGCCTCTACCTCAACCGGAGGGAGACCAAAACGAGTGACCATTGATACAGGGGATCCGGATGGAAGATCTTCGCGGCGTGACCAACGCCCAACGTCATATGATGACGACCATTCGAACTCTCCCAGTCGTTCCAGCTCTCGAGAGAGACCGAGCCGTACGAGTTCGAATGAGAGATCTTCGAGATCTGATCCGAATGAACGTTCGAGTGGTCCCTCAAGGAGGCCAGGGAGATCTCCTACACATGCTGGTAGACGAGTATCTCGCCGCGAATCGATGTCCCCTGGGATGAAATTGATTTACGACACGAACCCCTGCATTGCTGAGATGGGAGTGGACTGTGTTAGCAGACAAGCTGATAATGCCGATATCGTCGACTGGAGCATCGAGCAGTCGTTTCTGTTGCACAGGGACAACCACAACGCTGCTAGACGCACTGCCAGCACTCCGAGTCCGTTCACAGGAAGACAGCCATGGCAGGACTGGTTCGCAGACTTCATGGACGATATGAGGTATAATCGATGGTCAGAAGAGGAATCGTTGGACGAACTTTTACGGGCATTGAGAAATGGCCCAGGCAAGCTAGCTGTTTCGAGATGGAGAACGATGCATGGTGCCGGATCGTTTACCCAATTGGTGGAATGCGCCAGTTACCTGATAGGTAATGTGGGTAATGAAGACCCGCTTCGATTGTTCCGGAAACGGACTCAAAAGCCAAACGAGTCGCACCGTGTGTTCGGTCTAGAATTGCAATCTCTCTTGCAAAGAGCTAGACCAAGATGGCAGTTAGATGACCCACAGTTCCTAGATGATTTGTTCTCGCAATTCATTGAGGGATTAAGGGATTCTGATGAACGGACCGCTGCATGTGATAGTTGGAAAGCTGGAACTTCTCTCACTGATTTGTTCATGGCCATAGAAGACTATGACAGGAAACAGCATCTGCTATCTTCGAGAGTACTTTCGAGAACTTCCAGTGTGGTGCAAGACCCACCAGCCTCTGATACAGAGGAAGGTGATTCTGGAAGGGAGGAGGAGATTGGCGCAGTTGCTCAAAAGAACAGCGGCAAATCTTATTCCAATTCGAATTCGAAGCGCTATCCGAAGGCCGACAGGAAAACACCACCTGTGACACCAGGAGTTACAAGCGCACCTTCGACTACTTCCTCAACTCCCAGTTCTATGGAAGAACTTCTGTTAAGGTTGACTGACTTGATGTCTGGAAACCAGCAATCAACAGGGAGGAATTCGAAGCCGAGAGTGGACAAGACCACTAGGAAGTGTTACAGGTGTCAGGTCCTGGGACACTTTGCTGCAGAATGCCCAGCTGAAAAGCCGGTACCCAAGCCTGAAGAGAAGAAAACGGAAAACTAGACGGGGTTGCTCTGGATGGCAAGGTAGTAACCCCTAAGGAGAAGGAAAGCCAACATATCGCCAGCGGTGCAAGCGATGAAGTCCGAGGTGCAGTAGAGATTGGAAACTTAGAGGAGGGGCCTGATCAGTCCCTTCTAAGTATGTCCAATGAACCCAGAATAGTAGACGTCCGAGGAGGAAGTACTGGGGAAGCGGCGAATTGGATACAGGAGCTGGAAGTAGTCAGCAGTGCCCGATTGTCCCCGGATCACCCCTGTTTGAAGCACTTGAAACGACGGGGAGTAGATCTTGGTGTCACTAAGGATTTCGAACGTTTCACCGTCAACCCATCACCATTGGATGGGAAGAGGTGGTATTTGACTGTAGCAGTGAAGGGAAGGTCTGCAGAATTTCTAGTGGATACTGGAGCTAGTCACTCCATGATCTCGAAGAGGTTCTATGACCTTGTAGCCGATGAGCCAGATAACTTCACAACGAGGGTAACAGCTCATTCGGCCGACGGTAGCTGCATGCAGACATTTGGTAAAGCATTTTTCGAAATCAATATAGGTGGGCAGGATTACCTCCTGTCCCCTACTATTGCTGATCTGAGTGATGATGGCATCATCGGATTAGATTTCGCTGCGTTGTACGGTGCAATGTTGGAACCTTGTAGGGGGATGTTAAAGATAGAACATCCATATAGGGTGGCCGTACAATGCGTGTTGAGAAAGGTATCTTCTGTAGCCTCGGTGGTACAGACGGTTAAGATACCCCCAGGACAGACATGTGATGTCCTGTTTTCGAGTGACAGTATCTTCCGAGACCAGATGGCGGTGGTTGAACCCGATGTGGTGAGACTTGCATCAATTGGACTCGAGAGTGCAGATACTTTCGTAGGCAGTGGCAGTAGGAATCTAATTCCTATTTCGAATCCTGGTGGTGAAGTCCGTTATCTGATGAAAGGTACTCCCGTGGGGCAGGTGATCGTTGCACAGGCAAGCACCAGTATACTCTCAGAAGATACCCAACCGAACCTTGAAGGGATGTCCGATTTACGTCCGGAACTCCAAAAGTTGGTGGACGATTCGAGCTTGGTGACGGGGGACCAGAAAGATCAGTTGAGACGGGTATTGGTGGAATATGATGCAGCCTTCGGGGAGCCCACTGGTTTGGGGCGAACTGACAAGGTGCTACATTCCATCACTACAGAGGACGCTGTACCTTTCAAAATCCCTTATAGACGCCTACCTTTGAAGAAGAAATTGATGGCCGAGAAGGAAATCGCTGATCAGCTGAGATTAGGGGTGATTGTTCCCAGCACTAGCCCCTGGTCCAGTCCTGTTCAGATGGTGACTAAGAAAGACGGCACAATTCGCTTCTGCATAGATTATCGAAAATTGAATGGTTGTACTAAGAAAAACTCCTATCCTCTCCCCCGTATAGACGAGACTATTGATTCCCTGGGCGGAAACCAATGGTTCTGTACGCTGGATTTGCAATCCGGATACTGGCAAGTTGGAATGAAGGAAGAGGATCAGGAAAAAACAGCATTTTCGAGCCATGTCGGTCTTTTCCAGTACAATGTGATGCCGTTCGGATTGTGTAACGCCCCTGCAACATTCGAAGCCATGATGGAATCTCTGTTGAGTGACCTGTTATGGAAGGAGTGTTTGGTGTACCTGGACGACGTAATTGTCTTCGGGAAGACCTTCGAATCGTGTCTGGCTACTTTAGTCAAAATTTTCGAGAGGTTGATAACCCATGGTTTGAAATTGAAACCAAGGAAGTGTCACCTGTTTAGGACTTCTATTAACTATCTCGGTCGGATAATATCCACTGAGGGGGTTAAGGCGGATCCTGAGAAACTAGATGTTGTATCGGAATGGGAAAAGCCAGAGGGACCTAAAGACATACGGTCCTTTCTGGGCTTCTGTAGCTACTACAGAGACTTCCTACTGGGGTATGCCAGAATAGCTCAGCCTATGCAGGCTCTAGCTCACTGGACTCCGGGTAGAAGGAAGGAGCCTTTTCCATGGGGTCCGGAACAAGATCTAGCATTCGAAGCCGTGAAGAACCTATTTCGAACCACCCCAGTTTTGAAATATCCAACAGCTGATGGACATTTCATACTGGACACAGACGCCAGTAATGACAGTATAGGTGCTGCTCTATCCCAGATGCAAGAGGGGATAGAAGTGCCACTGGCTTTCGCTAGTAATACCCTCAATAAGGCCCAGAGTAATTACTGTACCACTAAGCGCGAATTGTTGGCGGTAGTGGTGTATACGAAGAAGTTTAAGCACTTCCTTTGGGGAGGTGACTTTACTTTACGGACAGATCACTCGTCCTTAAGGTGGCTGTTGAACTTTAAGGAAGCAGAAGGAATGATCGGTCGATGGCTGACCCACTTGTCCGAGTTCGGGTTGGAAAATAGCCAAATCCAACACAGAGCAGGGAGCAAGCATATCAATGCTGACGCCCTTTCGAGAAGACCCATACGGAAATGTTCTAGAATGGATTGCGATGATTGTGGAGCCCATAATGCTGTAATAGCTGGAGTTCGAATGCCGTATGATGTAGGACATTCTAAAGCAATGGAATGGTCCACCGAAACCATCAGGCAATTCCAGAAGGGTGATGCTGTCATTTCGAGACTAATAGAACAGGTCTCCAGTGGTGCCCAACCACAAAGACCAACCATTTCGATTGAGAACCGGGAAATGAGACAGCTACTTGCTCAATGGTCTGAGCTAACTGTTGTTGACGGTATCTTATGTAGGTGGAAGATAACACCGTACAAGGCCAAAATTCGACAAATCGTGATACCCACAGCTATGCGAAGGGATATCATGTATTTCGTACATGGACATCAGACCAGTGGACATTTTGGAAAGAAGCGCTCCCTTGCGCGACTCTCCAGAAGGTATTACTGGCCTGGCATGAGTAAAGATCTGCTTAGGTGGATCTCTACTTGTCCAGATTGTTGTCTGAGCAAACCAGGTGAAGGCCTGGGGAAGTTGCCACTAACTCAAGAGCTCTGGGGAGTTAGATTTGCACGCATAGCGGTTGATATCATTAGTGGCCTAAAAACCACTCCTGATGGAAACACGTGCATGATGGTGATCTCCGACTACTATTCGAAGTATACTAGAGTGTTTCCTCTGAAAGATCACAAGGCTCATACATGTGCTCGTGCATTTGTAAAGGGTTGGGTGCTTCATCTAGGCGTGCCCTTGATGTTGCATAGTGATCAAGGCAGAGAATTCGAATCTGAGTTATGGGCAGCAATGTGCCATAGCCTTGCTATATGCAAAACAAGAACGAATCCGTACCGGTCTCAGTCTGATGGTCAAGTAGAAAGGTTCAACAGAACCTTGATACAAGTCCTGAAGCCTCTGGTCAACAGTCAGATGGATGATTGGGACGAGCAATGCGAGTTTGTGGTACATGCTTATAATAGTACGGTGCATGCTTCCACCGGTTGTTCCCCCAATTTGTTGGTATTCGGAGAGGATTTGATTATGCCTGCTGACTTGGTGTTTGGCGTAGCTGGGATAAACGCTGAAACACCCTGTCAGGTGATGTTCGTGGAGGCATTGAGGGATCAATTCAAGTCCGCATACGAGATGGTTCGATGTGAACTAAGCAAATCTGCTTCATGGCAAAAAGTGGGCTATGACGTAGGTTTGAAACTTAGGTCCTTTCGAGTGGGGGATGAAGTAGTTAGGCTACACGACCCCCTACAGCAGCTAAAGTTGTCACCCAACTGGGATGGTCCCTTTACTGTGGTTCGGATTGTTTCTGAATCCACGGTGGTGATCAAATCCTTGTTGGGACGCCTGTATAAATCCAATGTAGCTCGCCTACGCCGGTGGCAGGGTGATGCTTCAGCGCATTCGAAGCCAGGGGAGCATTCGAAGTCAGATAACACTGAGTGGAGAGCGACCACCCCGGAACGATGTGGTCCTGGTAGACCTAGGAAACTAGTGATACCCTCAGATGAGAAAAAAACGTTGCCTCCTGGTATTGGTAAATTAAAGCGGGGCCGGGGTAGGCCTAAAAAAAATTTACCAATTCGAGCTTCTAGCAAGAAGGATAAAAAGTGCGGAAAAAAAGTCTCGGCAAATGAAGGTCTGAAGGGGAGGAGGGCTGTCCAATTGACTACTGGACATCCTGTCGAATCTTCCCGGACGACCAGGTCTAAAGAACCCAAGGTGGGGTTAAGACGCAGTCCACGGCATAATCCGGAGACTGCTGTGACCTAATTTGTATACACAACAAGAAGTTTCGATGCCATGATGGTAGTACAGACCTAATTGCTGTCGAGTGAGCAGAGCTAGGGTGAGAGTTGATCATGAACGTCCCCGAGGGTGGCAGACGGAACTATCCGGCGGGTATTCTTATGTTACCCGTAATGACATTTGCCTACACTCCTGAAGAATTCATGATTAGCGGTATCCCTGGTACTGTGGAACTGACTCCATAAGGATTACACTCCGGTGAGCTACCCGTTCGATTAGTGGCGGGAAACGCGAGCGTCTCCCGCCGGGTTATCCGTCGGAAAAGGGCTATCCGGTGAAGCGTGAACGCTGATTGGTTGACCTTCGCTCCCGCGGCGGGCGTGGCATCACGAGACAAGAAGGGCGGTCGCCATATTGGATCAGTGCCAAGAAGACGCACGGACGCTGCAGGGCAAAGGAGGAGGAAGAAGGGACTTGTAGTCGACCAAAAGTCTCCAAAACCACATCATAAGACGCGCCAACCTGGTTAGTTCCCGCTCCTAGTGTCATTAGGACACGCGGAGCTTCGTACTCCGTAAATCTTCGATCATTAAACTTCGTTTTCGCTGAAAACATTCGACTGCAATGGAGGAGCAGTACACCCCCGGTGAGGGCCTCCAGTCCGACGAGATAGATCTGTTCGGGATGGACGATGGCCAATTCGACAACGCTCGTGAGTCGGATTATGAATCCGCCTCTGAATCCACCGGGAGTGCGGTTACCGTTCGTGTAGCGGGGATCGGCTCCTATTCGACGGCTGATCGGGACAGCATGACCATGCCACCCCCGGCTACAGTCAACCTAGGGCCGTTGCCGTGGCGCAATGTCCCGAAACGTGTTGCTTCGAAAGACATAGACAATTCGACGTCAACCCGGCTGAACGCAGCAGGTGATGAGGAAGAGGACGAGATGCCAGAGTTGGAAGAGGTAAGCCAGAAATTGCCTATCCATGCAGTATCTGACGAAGAAATGGAGGACGTTGTGCGAACATCGCTGGCCCAGCAACAACTCATGGAGGTGCTGTCGTGCGAGTCGCCCTTCGATTCCTCGCTGAAACTACATCCCACATTGATGTCGATGATGTTGGACAGGCTGGGAGAGGAGGGTTTCTATCGTTACGATCCCACCTGGTTAGACAGTTACGGAGGGGCGATTCGAGGGGCTTTTAAGAATGGAGTCTTCAGTGACATTCTGTTAGAATGTGGTACGAACTTTCGGCATCTCCAACAAGCCAAAGCTAGGGAGGAAGCAGTGCCCTCAAGTGATGAGAGCACGACCAGTACGAAGGGGAAGAAAAAGAAATTCTCCAAGACCAAAGGTAGTCGTAAAACTTCTAATGGCAGTACTCCTCCCAATACTCCGCCTAAGTCTGAGGTGTCCGAACCTGCCCCAGTCCAGTCCGAATGCTCTTCGAGTACTTCCCAGTCGGCTTCAACGTCATTCGAAGAACCAACTACGACCACCGGGACTACTGAGTCCCCATCAGAATCCCTTCCGAAAGCTCCGGGACCTTTACCAGTCCCATTCGAAGAAGATTCAGCTAGCGTGGAGTTGGCTCCGCGGGAGATCCATTCGGATACCTCAGGATCAGTTGAGCAAGAAGCCCGTTATGCTCAGGTGGTTAGAGAATCCGATGAACTCAGGGCAGCCAATGAACAGTTACGGCTAACTCTGGAGGCTATGCAAACTGCCCCCAGAACGCCAATGACTCGAGCCCAGTCCCGTAAGAACCCCAATCCGCAACAAAAAGGACGGTCCGTATCCGACGCTTCGGATCTGGAGGAGGTCCCCTTCGAACTTCCAAAGAGCCAGAAACGGAAGGCAAAGAAGAATGAGGCACGACAGCCATGTGTACCTCATCCTTCGCCTCCCCAAACTACTGCGATTAATATGTCCCCAACCGTGAGGTTGGTGGACGTAGTATCCAGTACGGCCTCTACACCTTCGACGCCTCCTAGGGCACCCACCCGGACGCATTCGACCCCTCCAGCAACTCCGACTAAAACTCCAGTGCAGGTCAAGGTACCTGCATCTCCGTCTACGTCCTCCGAGTCAGGGCAATCGAACACACCACCAGTGGTTTCGTCGCCCCCTCCAGCTCCAGCTGCAGGGGCAGGTGCCTCGGCAGACGTCCCAAGTTCTCGGGTGGAGGACATGATTTGGCGCAATGCCAGTGGGGGCTTCAAGAAATTTAGGCCCGAGTGCATGGAACACTGCAAACGATCGAGGGATATGTATTCGTGTCCCAAAGAACCGGACCATGAAGGATTGTCTGATGACGAAGAATGGATGAGATCCAATATGGGCTCACCCAGTTCCTGGTCATGGACAGAAAACTGGTTCGGTCGGCTGCTGGATCGAAAACAGTTCCCTGAGACTTACTACAACCATGAGGGCCGCCCCAAAATACGTTGGGCGATGGCCCGGTACAAAGAAGGGGTAAGGGAGGACTGCCCATTCGATTCCTGCCGTGTCTACTTCGCACAAGAGAACCGCCCCATGCCTACTCGTCTTCGATTCATGCGACATCTCGTGGAGAAGCACATGCACCACCATGCGATGTATGTCTGCGCTGATATCGGTAAATCCAACAAAAAGTGTTCAGGAATGTGGACCCCTAGAAGAGGCCGAATGATCGAGCACCTGATACAATGTCATGGCCAAGCCATGATGTTGGCCAGAAAGAACGTTGGAGATCTCCATGCATCCCTGGTGGCAGGCCTGGACAAAGTCAAATTCGAAACCATTACGATTGAGACCTTCCAATTCGGAAAGGTCCAATTAACCCGGAATTCGAAACAGTCAGCTGTCTTCCAGCGTACTGATCGACGTGGTCGACTGGACCTGAACGACACCTTGTACCAGCAATTGTACGACTGGAGAGCGGCCAACCCCCTTCCAGGGAAACGAAGTGAGAACAGGAGTCCAGCGACTTCCGAACCTGACTGCAAAAAGGTCAAGTCGGAGGTTCCAGCTCCAAGAGCTCCAACTGCAGCACGGGGGCGCGCGACAACGATCGAGCACCGGTCCCCACTGAAGGACTTGCGTCCTAACTATGGTCCGGACTTCTCAGCCCCCAAGGGTCGCTCCCAGCTGCAAACCCTTCGTCCTCTGACTCCTGGTAACTTGGCCAGTAAGGCCGAGTACCCTTCAATGGACTTCCCTGGTCCGGAGGTACAAACTGAGAAGGATCCGTACAAGAATCTCCCTACGGGCATCTCTGTGATGGATGCCATCCGCCAACCGGACTCACGGGACGTGGAGATGGCGGATTCGGATCACTTTGTGCTGCCTGGGAAAAAGGACTTGGTGGTGACGACCACCAACCTCACTCCTCGGGCAGAAGACAAGGTGAAACCAAGGGCTGACAGTTCTACAAAGTCAGTGGGGCGTAAAACCCCTGCTACTAGTGCGGATTCGACATCCATAAAAGCTGAGCCTGTGGTGGACCCGGTTCCAGTGACCACTTCGAACCCAGTCACCACCACACCAACGACAACTGCTGGAGGAGGGAAGGCAGCAACTGTTGCAGCCACCCTACTCACCACCACTACTACTACTGCTACTGTGCCCTATAAGCCCAGTGTTCGTGAGGAACCAGCAGTGGATCCAAACCAGTGGTATGATCTGATGATCAGTGGTGAAAACATTCGGCCCCAGATACAGATTCCGAAGGACTACTTCGAGCCTCCAAAGGCTCCGGATGCGGTGGTGCATAAAGAACTATACGAACGATGGTTGCAGGAACACCTGGCTGGCATGCAACGATATGCAGCCGGTGTGGCGAGAGCATCAACCGACTATGCCATCACCATGCAGGGCAAGGAGGTCGAGAGGCTGAGGAAGATCTTCGAGCAGCAACGTATTGACGAACAATCGGAGCCAGATAAGGTGATCGAACTCACCAAGCAGCTGGCACAATCGAAGAAAGAACTCTCAACAGCTCGTTGTCTGCAGAAAGCTGCAGAAGATACTCTTGACGATCAGGCCAAAACTATGAAGGCCCTGAACGTTAAGTTCATTCGGGTATTCGGTATAGGACTCACCCAATGGAGTGGGTCACTCGAAGAACTCCAGAGCGTATTGAAGGACTTATAAGCTAACTTGGGTGTTCGGCTGTTCGATTGTGTGATTGATGACTTGTGCATATGATGCTTCGATGATACTGTAATAATTGTGTTGTTATTATAAAACATCCATGATTAAGGTCATGATTCGAAGGTAAACATAAGCCGGGTGGAAAATGCATAATTGTCAAGAAATGTCTTCGTTGTCTAAAAAAAACAAAAAACAAAGGGTGTTCATACTTTAAGTAGTATAACTGATACTACATACTATGATTCGAACCAAAACTGTACATAATGTTCGATACCTACCTTTATCTCCAAAAATTTTCTTTTTGGACATATCAACTGGTATTCGGATTTCGAAAGTATATCTATTGTTAAAGATATAAAGGTATATATCGGTTGCCTCACATGGAGGCTAATATTACTACATTCCTTGGTTATAAGAGTTAATGTCACAACTATGTTGGTTCCAAGTATTTTTACATAATTCCAATAGTTCACGTAATTACCTCTCCTGGGACGGTTCGCCCACTTAAATATTTTCGAGCCATTACTTCTGTGTCATTCCGTCCTAAAAAGTCACATATTGTGCAATCTCAACTTACCTTAAAATGATTAATGTAGTAACCATTATTATATCTCAACGAAAACCATACAAAACTGTGATCACTATAGTTAGAAGTAGTATAGAACATATATTCGTATATATTCATATCTTTATTAAAGATGGATACTCACGTATCTATCCTGTCGTTATAGTGTTGGATCTATAAGATCCCTGTTTTGTACATAGAGATGTAAGTGTTGTTTGGTGTAACAGGTAAAATCTAAAATCTATATTTGTACTTTCTACATGTAAGTGTAAAAACGTATATCGTACCTTCAAATGTACCCCGGTATTGTCATCATGTACACTGATATTATTCTCCCATATTCGAGTATATTATATTATATCAGATGTATTTTGACCCTAGTTATAATCTGGTGGGGGTGATGTAGGGGCACGAATAATACGTGTACATATAAGGTCCGTGGAGTCAGAACGGTAAGTGCCTCCAACGGACACTAGGTGGCAACACCTGAGCCATGTCCTTTCGGTTATCCGGTAGCGGAGCCGGGCAGGGCACTCCAGACGGCGCTACGGAGGAGTGCCACGTCGACACTGCTTGGTCCGCGCTCAGGGTATATAAGAGGCCGAGGTTGGCTACCTCACCAGTTAGTCCTAGGACGAGCTCTGACCCGCACCTTTCGTACCTTCGCTTTGACAGGGGCACCTACACCCCTCCCACGTTATGGACTCTGCACCAGCCATGCTGGCACAGAGCTTAACTGTCCGGTATCGCTAATGCTTCGAACTATCGATAGAATCCTGTGTGTCTTCGAATGGTTGAAAGACCAAGTGAACCGAGTGAGAAACCTTCGTGTACTTTTGAGGCTGTGATCGAATAAAGACCTGTTGCATTCAAACCGAATTTGGAACCTGTGTTCGTGTTGTACGCATATGAAACCCCTACAGTAATAATCTCATATAATATATCAGGATTATGGGCAATCTACCCTTTTGACTGGAGACATATTGCTTAAGATTTTATATAAATTGTTTTTATTTAGATAGTTCGAATTTTAATCACTATCTTCTTCATGTCTTTATAAACATGGCATTTGCATATTACAGAAGCTTTATTATGAATGAGCCATTCTAAGTGAGTAATTCATAACAATAGCCTAATAAGAACAATATTAATAATAATAATAATAATTGTACTTACCCATAGATAGACAGCGTTGACTCATACCTCACTGGTATGGCTACATCCAGCTGATTATTCTCCATGTTAATATCCACACTATCTGTCCCCACACTGACGGCCATGTGTGCAGGTGTCAAAGCGGCATCACCAGCACCCACAGACCCCCTCCCCACATGCTGCATACACACTGACAGAGTCACTGTCGTGTTGTCCCCCAGGTAATGCCCCGTCCCACACTCTAACTCTGTACTGTTCCTGGTGGTATTCACACGTACTAATTCAACACAGGCAACATGCTCAGAGTCGCTCCGGACCCGGATAAACTCCAGGGTACCATCCAGGGTCAGACTGACGGTGGTGACGTAGGCCCTGTCACCTGTGTTGCTGATGATGACGTCATATGTGATTTCTGTGACGTCACCCAGTATGACGTATGGTCTGCCAGGTGTGACGTAGACGCTGATGTCCGTGCGGCAGTTGTCCGTCCTGCAGTATCTGCTGAAGGGAATCTGGAAAACAAGGCAATGTTGTACTGGCAGAACTTTCAGATGGTGGCATTTTCTAGAGCCAACTTAAGTCAATGAATGTACTGTTGATGAGCTTTACATGGACTTGAATAGACATCAGTGTACTTTTGGTGTTTTGAAGTAAATTGCAAAGTGGTCCTTTTTTGTGGATTTATGCCTTAACTTATATTGCATTTTTCTCCCTATATGTATCAAAGCCTTGGACATTTGAGGGTAGGAAAGCCCAAATACAGGAACTGGTACATAGGTTTTGTCCTTTTGTTGGACATTCTGTAAAATCTGTAGGCGTAACTTTTACGAGAGTTTATTTTGACGATAGGATACAAACTGTAGTGTCCCATTTAACATGCTAAGTACCTACCGCAAGTTGCTGTGTGTTAGCTGCATACATGTCCAATGATGCACCCTGTCCAGGTCTGGGACATAACGTCACTGTCGTCCTGAATACCATATCTGTCATGACGTCATAGATCGTCTCCTACAATATCAACACATATACTTGAACTGTAAATTGAAAAACAATGTCACGGGAACTACCTAGGGACCCACCTTCTTCAGATGCTACCCACAGAGCTCTCAAGTTATGATGTCGATTGTTAGATATGAATCACTAAACGTATAAACAGTTTATATAAAGACAAGTATATATACGAGCATGACACGTTTTTGGTTACAAGACGATACATTAGGTGTAGACTGATATATTGACTGATCCAATGGTAACGTATTCTGATGTCCACATCATATTGAACAAAATATATCATATCATATACATTTAATGTACATAATTTAATTATCCCACGAGAGCTGGACACTTTATCAGTACAGAGTGAACAATGCAATAAGTTAGTTACATTCATTATTGCGAAGAACAGCACCGGCGTGTTAATAGTGATAGGTCCGTATGTGGTCTTGGACAGAGGTGAATTGTCTATCGGAATGCCAGTGGTAGCATTAAGCGGGACCAGCATGCACCTGACCGGAACTTCCCTCTCCTGCTTCAAGATGTCTGCCTCCACCTTCAAACACACATCTCCTGCAATACCCAAGATGCAATCCTTACTCTTACAGGTGCTATATACATAGTTTGTATTATACATTCTCACTTCTATCCTTAATTGAAAAGCAATATTGATCAATGCTGTCACAAGGAAAAGCTCCAATAAGATTATTAACCCATCTTGGTTCCTCCTAGGCCGTTCATTACTTTCTGATCACAGTAATTAAACCAAATAATAAAATCACTTTTATGTAAGGTCCTATAGTTGTCATATCACAATCCCAATTCTGCACTCCTGATTCGATAGTTCATGCAGTACAGCAATCCAATCATTTAGCTACAAGACTGCTCTACTACACTGAAAACGTAAATTTGTCTGCAGACTCGTTGAAGTGACTATCATAAAATAAACGAGTCAAAAGTTGTCTAACCTATCAGGTTACCATCCCACAAGTAGAATCTGCAGCTGGCAAATGTCGGGTTCTTGACTTGCACATGCCAAGTGGGTCTTCTATCTCAAGCTAGAAGACCCGCTTCCTTGTCACTTAGACGAGTTTTTGACTCGTTTATTTTATGACCGTCACTTGGAAGAATCTGGAGACAAGTTTCTTTTTGAGTGTACACCCATGTTTCATGCATGGCCATACCTTCTGGTATAGGACTCCTCCTTTTGTTGCTGACTGTCACATCAATGAGCAGGGCGGTCCTGTGCCGCCCCTGGTACTCCAGGTTGGCGGTCTCATGGCCGATACTCCTGCTGTTGGAGCCCAGCACCCTCAGGGCTGTACTTAAGGTGACCACTGGCCGCGCCTGGAGGACCACCACCTGGGCCGAGCTGTAGGCGCCTACTGCCACTGTAATAATAATAAAAATTTGAGAAAAAAAATCACTAGAAATCAAGAAATAATAGTATCCTGATGAAATTAAAAGTGAAATCAAGCTTGTGATCTGCTCTCCATGAATCGAGCATAATCCTGAAATCCAGATATCCAGATATGACTGGTTAGGTGAAAACACATCACATATGTACAGTAACTGAGTCAGATAGGGTGGCGTTACTGCCGAATAGTGTAGTGACATGGGGGCACATGTACATCTAGTCGGGGGTGAGTAGTTTAGTGACATGGGGGTGCATAGAGTCAGTAGGCACCCACCACCATGGGTAGGTAAGATGTGAGTAGTGTAGTGAAATGGTGGTGCATATAGCAGTAGGCACCCACCACCATGGGTGGGTAAGTTGTGAGTAGTGTAGTGAAATGGTGGTGCATATAGTCAGTAGGCACCCACCACCATGGGTGGGTAAGTTGTGAGTAGTGTAGTGAAATGGTGGTGCATATAGTCAGTAGGCACCCACCACCATGGGTGGGTAAGTTGTGAGTAGTGTAGTGAAATGGTGGTGCATATAGTCAGTAGGCACCCACCACCATGGGTGGGTAAGTTGTGAGTAGTGTAGTGAAATGGTGGTGCATATAGTCAGTAGACGCACACTACCACTTAGTTGCGACTATAACTCTCAGATGGGGCCATGGGCTGTCTGAGAGTTACAGACAAAAGGGTCAGTTTTCTATTGATTGTCTTTGTGTTAACCATGTAGATTTCTCCACCCAATCAGGACAGGGCTGTGTCTCACGAACTTGGGCCAATGTGTTTGTCTTTGACCGGGTGCCGTCTATGACCTGGTGCCGTCTATGACCGGCTATCTAAAAAGTTGTTTGGAGGAATAAAAAAGATTTTTTTAAATTAAAAATAAATAAAGTTATAAACAAAAATTGAAAAAAAATATTTAAAAAAAAAGTTTATCCCTCCAAACAACTTTTTTAGATAGCCGGTCATAGACGGCACCCGGTCATAGACAGCACCCGGTCATAGACGGCACCCGGTCATAGACAAAAACATTGGCCCAAGTTCGTGAGACACAGCCACGGACGTTTGTACAACACATACAAAGCACTGGGTATAAGTTAGATATGGATACGCATCAGTAGCTGCATAAGTTTTATACGTCTTGGACAGTGGTAATTATCCTTCGCTTGCGTCTTCGCCA
Source organism: Harmothoe impar (assembly GCA_947462335.1). Classification (NCBI taxonomy): domain Eukaryota; kingdom Metazoa; phylum Annelida; class Polychaeta; order Phyllodocida; family Polynoidae; genus Harmothoe; species Harmothoe impar. The sequence continues at coordinate 65,335,287 of OX381715.1, read as the reverse complement.
CCTACCCTGTCCTTGGCGTGTAACACATATGCAACAACTCACTTCTACCATATTAGCCAACACCACTGGAAGATAAGGGATATAAGGGGGGGGAGTAGTTTATTGAAAATGGGGCTACATAAAATCAATAAGCATATACCAACACTAGGAGGTAGGGACATGGGGTAAGGGGTGAGTAGTGTAGTGAAATGGTGCTACATAAAGTCAATAAGCATATACCAACACTGGGAGGTAGGGACATGAGGTAAGGTTTGAGTAGTGTAGTGAAATGGTGACACATAAAGGCATTAATAAACGAATCTAGAGAAAAGCTCATACCTTTCATTTCATTTTTGCTGATGTTGTGCAGAGAGAAGCCGAAGCCCCTGAGTCGGTTGTCTAACTGCTGGGCACACACCCTCTGGCTGTAGACATCATTGTTTGTAAAGTGACCGGACCCGCTGCCCCCCTGACCGGCTCCGTTATAGATGTAGATACATCCCCTACCATCGTCCTCATAAGGCGCGCCAACAGCCACGTCTGTAAAGGTGTAGTACTTTAAAGCTGGGCCGTCAGGGAATAACTTCAGCATTTTCCATACATGGTTTAAAATAACAGTTCCACCAGAAGGCAGCAGTGTTTGGACAGAGACCATGAGCATTGTCCAGCTATAACATATTCACCCTATCTTGTGTCTGTGAGAGCTGAGCTCCCAGCCCTTAAGAGCCCTCTTATGAATCAAAACTAAACTATATCCAAAAGTGCCTTTGGCCTCACTTTAACCATGACGGTCAAGCTTTAAATGGCGAGGATTGCGTAAAATATTGATAATGGTCTTGCGTGTCTGCAAATTCCCATATTTAACGACTGTGCTTTATATTTACCAATCCACATTTTAAATAAAACCCCTTCGACTCCAGATCATCTGTTTTGCACAGCCCAATAAATTATTGTTATGTGGCAGTGCATTGTATGTGGAAATTTGCGGTAGATGCTATTGTAGTCATGACTGGATGACAACACACTACTAAAGTTGTTAGGTTCGTGGCACAGCATTTGGGCGTAACTAGTAATTTAGTTATTAATGTAGAAAAATGCTCACTCCATACTTCTAATTGAGTAAACGCTAAAAAAAAAAGGGGTTTATCAAATCTAGGGCAGTATTCAAAGGCGGAAAACTTTAGTATTAGGTAGCATCAATAAGGCAAAATGGCAATATAACTAGTAATTACCTGGATAGTAGTCACCATTGATGTCTCCTATGGATGTGAGGGCAGATCCAAACCTGGCTCCTGCGGCATCGGATCCGGATAGAGTGGTACTCAAACTTAGGGTGCCCTACAATAAATGGAATCAAATCTAGATTACAAATTCAGCCATTCATATTGTCACATTGAGATACATCCATTAGGATTCAGGCTAGTAGTGCTGGTAATACAAATGATTTTGTCAACTATAATTAAGAGTGTATTGAATAGGTCACATTACTCTCCTATTCTACCCACCTATAATGTAGTATTGTCTTTTCCCATTTCTTTTTAAATACTGGAAATAACCTAAACTCGCATTTGAGTGTCGATTAGGAATAGTCAGGCAGTGCATGGGCCCGTGTGGTCTGAGATTTCTAATTTCTAATTCTAGCACGCCACCACTGATTAGTAGCTGCTCTGGTGGCTATTGACCTTGCAGGGCGTATTATCCATTCAGGCAGCACACAATAGTTGGTAACATTTAGCATGATATTTGTACTCAATAATTAACCGAATATTAAGCTTTTAAAAATAAGTGATGCACATGCAGGTCTACATATGCCTCCCTTATTAGGCGGGGCCATGCAGCTCTGGTTAGCTACAACGGCCGAAGGGCTACAGAAACAGGACTTATTAATGGTGGTTTTCATAATAACTAAGAAGGCCTACATTTTTAGTCCTTATTAAGCAGTGTATCACCATCCCCTGATAGAGGCTGCTTTTGCACTGTTCAATAACCATCACATGTAAGACCTTATTTGGGGTTATGCAGGGCTGCAAAAGTAGGGCTTATTCATAGCTGATTAACTATTGTCTTTGTTATGAATATCAAGCCCTGCAAATTAAGTTCTTATCAGTCAGTGCAAGATAAGTCCTTATTAAGCAGTGAATTGACATGCCCTGATAAGGGATGCTTTTTCACTGTCTAATAACCATCACATGTAAGACCTTATTAGAGGTTCTGCAGGGCTGCAAAAGCAGGGCTTGTTAGTAACTGATTAACCATCTTCTTTATAATGGATATTAAGCCCCGCAAATGAAGTTCTTATTAGTCAGTGCAATGACATCCCTTGATAAGGACTGTATTTGTATTGTCTAAGAACCACTTTATGTCATAACATATTAATACCCAAGGGTAAGTTGTGTGATCTTTGAGAATACTTTGTGTCTCCTTGTTGTCTTCTGTTCTGGTACCTATTTGAGGGGGGAATACACCATGATTCTACAAGGAGATTTGGTGGCCTAATGAGTAAGTCGCTGGACTTGTGTGTGAGAGGTCCTGGGTGCGATCCCAGAAGGAGCCACGGCACCAAATTTTCCCAAGAGTTGTCCTGACAGGGGTCGCGTCTGTAAGTGTCAGTAGACAGACTGCAGTGAACCTTCGGTGTCCTGGTCTCCCATGAGACTTGCACAGATCCGCTTCAGCCCGTAGAAGCATAATACACTTGCGACTGGTAAAAAGATAGCAGATATCAGTGTTGACGAAGTTGGTCCTAGCCGGGAGGGGAAAAGGCTACAATGGACCACTGGAGACTCTGAGAAAAGGTTGCGACAGCAGCCATCCCACGCTATCTGACAGTGAGTACGGTCAAGGCACATTGCACCACAGTCACCAGTTGGTTATCAGGTGTGTCAGGTTTGCCAGGGTCAGGAGCTAGGATGTGTTCACAGTGGTTGACTATGACGTGTACACTGTCAATACAAACTCAGTTTTGATATAATACTTCTATTCCCACTTTTCTGTATATTGTGAGAGGTTCGATAAAACCGAAAAGAATTGGAGAAAAACTCATCCGGACCTTTTGCTTCTGCTTTACGCAAAGAAAATGGGTGCATAGCTGAAGAGAATAATACTTCCCATCTATTTCCAAAATGAATTGAATGGGCTTTTCATTCAATCAGATTCAAATAAGACAGTTTTTGTTTGTATCTCACTGCAAATAAAGCCCTTTTTAGCCAGTGTGTGAGCATGATATATGAAGGGCTGCTTTTGCAGTGTACCTAGGGTATGCTAGGGGTACAGTAAGGTTTAGGACCACCACTTATCATCAGCCCCACTAGCTCATGCAATAGCACACTGGACTTTACATCTGGAGGTAAGGAGTTCGATTCCCATTGACAACATTAATTTGTACAACAATCATGAATTTCCAATGTATGTATACTGAGCTGCTTATGAATGTTATATGCTTGAATAAACAGCAGAAAGTTTCAGTGGAATTCCTTTTTAAATAGTGGCACACTTCAGCTTATTACTAATCACTGCTTTGAAGTGCTTAATAAGAACTGCAGAGCAAGTCACTTATAAGTGCTGCTTTATAGCAGTGCGGTAGTGTCACAATTATAATCTTTGAATAAATTTGACTTTTGTTGCCCTTATTAGCTGAATTATTGAACCTCTTGATAACCACTGCTTTGAAGGGCTTAATAAGTGCTGCAGATTAGCTGACTAATAGTTCTTACATTCTAGCCACAATATAGATGGATAATAAGCACTTCATCGGAGAGCTTATTAGTCACTTATTAAGTGTTGCTGTGCCCACTGGGTAGTTTCTTAGGCCAAAAAAGAAAGAAAGTTGTGTTCAGGTATCCCTAGCGATCCTATTTTTTTGGCCCTACCCAATTTAAAAAAAAAAATTTGGAAGGCATTTTTCAGTTTTTTCCACCAAAAAACACTTTTTGTTCCCTGAAATAATTTTTTTCCGAAAATTATATATTTTCCCCCAAAATTATACGGAAATGCGAGAAAAATTTGGTAAAATTTAAAAAAAAAATCGACCTACCTACCATATTTTTTTTGGGCCATGTTACCTGAACACAACAATTTTTTTTGGCCTTATACATTTGCATGGTAGGACTACTTGATGCACTGACCAGCCTGGAGGAGGAGTAGACGTGCACGCGTCCCTCGTCATAACGCCTGCTCCTGTAGAGGGGAGCCCCCACCAGCAGCTCATCCAGCCCGTCTTGGTCCAGGTCCACCACACACAGAGCTGCTCCGAAGTAACTGCCGAACTGCTCAGACGCCACCACGTCCGGCTGCCGCCCCAGGTCAGCGAACAGCAGCAGCTGTGGAGGTAAGGGGGTGGTCATTTTTTAACAACAGGGGGGGGGGGAGGCTGTGGATTTTCGCGTGAGCGGGTCGACATTTTTTGGTCCCCCGCTCAGGCAAGTTGACGGCCGACCCCTTTGAGCTATAGTAACGTGCAGGCTTTTACATTAAAAAGGGATGCAACTATTTTGGTCCCCCCTCAAGAGGGGTCCACATTTTTTTGGTCCCTCCCTTCAAGGGGTCCCAATTCTTTTGGTCCCCCCCCCAGCAACCCCCCCCCCTGTTGTTAAAAAATGATCACATGTGACCGTAGAGTGATCTAACCCTTTAAGGATGGCATCATGCCTTAATGCATCATGCCTTGGTCGTCATGATGCATGAATGCAGCCCTGGCGAGTAACTCGCCAGGGCTGCATTCATGCATCATGAGGATCTTATAGGCACTCTCAAAGGGTCGTTATAATGCACCAATTCAGCACGGGCGAGTTACTTGCCGGGGCTGCATTGGTGGATCATAACAACAAATGTCATCTTTTAGCGACATCCGTTCTTAAAGGGGTGATAGACCTTTCTCATCATAATACAGAAATCATGATTATATAGCCCAGTTCATACCATGGTAGACCGGCCATCATGTGAGTCAAGGGCATGTCACTTAAACCACGATGGTGCCCTCATAGGGTTAATCGATGATACAGCTTATTCTATACCCATTGTATACCCACCGTGAACACTATATATCTATGCTCCATTTGATCGTCTTTCTGAGCTTCTACTTCTGATAGATGGCCTTTGATTACCCTCCACACCTTATATATTACAATGTCACAGTGCTTAGAACAAATTGAAGTAGGATTTATAATTTAGCAAAAGACATAGAAATTTATGATTAGAATAGTTGACTACCGGGAGCCAGAAAAGGGGATGTTTTAGACAAGGATTCACTTGAAAAGCCCATAATTACGGTGGCCGTCATGGCTCACCCCCAAAAGCATATCGCTATTCACTCCTTTTTTTCAATTTTCTGGGCCGTTCAAGCAATTTCTCTAAACCACAAAAAAAATTTTTTTGAGAAATTGCTTAAACGGCCCAGAAAAGTGGAAAAAAAGTTCATATATAAAATAGTGATATATTATTTTTGGTGAGCCTTGACGGCCACCGTACATAAAGTATTGTAGAAAGTGCGGCCTTACTCTCTCATCTCTTGGTGCTGCTGCGATGAAGGACTGTTGGCCACCATAGAAGGTACCAAAGCCTACAGCGTAACCTACAGAAAATGGAAAATGATTATAACGGAACTATATTACATGGTCCTGTTTCATAAGACAAGGAAATCTGTGTTTAAAGCGGATTTAAGTAAATAAATAAGTGTATGTTGATGTATTAGATCCATGTGTCGTCACGATGCTTCAATGCAGCGCGGGCGAGTAACTCGCCAGTGCAGTGCTACATGCATAAGTAGGTTTTATACACACACAGAGGGAAAAAAAGGGAAAAAAGAAACAGCGTCAAGAGGGAGTGCAGGTTGCCTCCATAATGACTCCCCTAGAGAGAGAGTAGTATAGTATGTATCGGAACGGGACTATAGTTAACTACTGTTTATTACTCAATCGACATGCAGCCAATCAGAGGCCTCCATTTGGTCACGTGACCGGAAGTGACCTACTTAGGGGATTAGTGGTGCATTCTGGGTAACCCTGCAGCCAATCAGAGGCCACCATTTGGTCACGTGACCGGAAGTGACCTACTTAGGGGATTAGTGGTGCATTCTGGGTAACCTACTGACCTACTTAGGGGACCGGAAGTGACGTCATATGACCTAATTTAGGATCACGTGACCGGAAGTGACCTGATGAGTCACGTGAGCGGAAGTGACGTCACATGACCTAATGGCCGACCGGAAGTGAGTGACCTCATTGAGGATCACGTGACCGGAAGTGACTTGATTGATCACGTGAGCGGAAGAAGAAGTTTTTTGTTTAGGAAGTGAGGGTCTTTAGGATCACGTGACTGGAAGCGACGTCGTCACATGAGTGACGCTTTAAGAGACTGCGCGACTTACTAGTAAAAGAAGACGTATGAAAATAAAAACACAACAATATTTTATTTTATTTTTTTTATTTATTTTTTTTTTCAATCTTGATAAACACTCTATTTTTGAAAAGATGCACACGCTTATTTATTTTTTTTCATATCTCTAAAGGACTCGTTGTCACACCGTCAGAATGCACGCGACGCTTATAATACAAGTAGCGCACGCCGTCTTTCTCTATGGTGTAGGTGACCATTTTGTTTCGCACCACTTTGAAGTTTCTATTTACAGCAATGAGAGTTTTTCGTTGGCGAAGAACATCCAAGAAGTCGTCTGGTTCCTGAGGGTTTTGTTTCTTCTGTACGCCTTTTGCACTCCATTTTTTGGATTTTCTTTCACCGGTGTCGCTGACTCGATCGTAGCAAATGTAAGTCTTAGGGTTGAGACTTAGGATCCCGTCACCTTCCCACTCCGCTTTCATAAGCCCCGAAGTTCTCAGATCGTGAAGGTACCGTCTCTCACAACATCCGCCGGGCGGCGGACACCATTCTCGCACTCTTTCCGTTTTTGTCTTCACGAAAAGCTCTAAGTGATCGTCGCACACCGCTGTCGGAAGCCACTTTCGTTTCTCTCTGAAGTACGTCTCTCTCAGGCGAGGTTTGACTAGGTCATCCAACGTGTCACCGCTGAGAGCCATGTAAAGACTGTCGGTGTCCATTTGACAAAGGGCATAATCGCGCCGATCGACGAATCTATCCAAGAAGTCGTATGTGAACTCTAACATTTTCAACTTCGCGTACTGGTATACCATGAACCCTATTTGAATAGGGAGGTTGTTGTTGACTGTTTTTGGTTGTAGTTCGACTTCAAACAGATCGGAACTCAACTCGGACGCCTTTTTGAAGCGCCACGAATTGGCCAATAGTTCGAACTTCCGACTGTCAGTGTATCTCACCGCCGTGTGTTTTTCTTTGTTGCAGATTGTTTTACCGTACGTAGCGTTTCCCATTAACTTGTAACAGTCTGACAGAATTTTCTCGTTCTCGTTCACGTCGTCACGTCTTCGCGCCGCCGTTACTTCGTCCGCGAAACCGGCAAAGGAGCGTTTAGGTAGGTATTCTACCACCAGCTGCACTTTGGTGACTATCAAACCGTGCTCTAAATACCACTTGAGAAGCGGCGTTCCCAAGAGAATATTTTTTCCGTGGTAACTCCCTATCAGACATCTCTGAGGCGTGTTCAACAGCTTTTCTTCCTGCGCAAAGTCTGACATGTGAGGTCCTATGTCCGATTTTGAAACGGTCGCGTTCTTGAAAACGGGGGTCATTTCTTCGAAGTAGTCTCGTAGGTGAGGCGGCGTAGTGATGTCCACTTGAACTAAACCGAACATTTTCTCCTCTTTCACAGCGGAAAGGATGTCGCTCTCGCTCATCGCGTTTCGAGACACTTTCAAAGCGTCAACCTTCCAGCGTTGTTGGGAGGCCTTGACCCGCTCATCTCGACGCTTCATCTCTCGCCATTCGCACTCCCACACGACGACCAGCTTGTGACCTAGCGCTTTCAAGTAAGCGCTTACTCTGGTCGTTCTGTCGCGTCTCTCCTCTCTCAGTGAAGCGCACTGATATCGGTGCGACGGTATGCACTCGTGAGCGTGGAACCAACACCCGTGAAACTGGAAAACCGTATTAGAGGCCGCGTGAAACCCGTCCACGCGAATTCTCCGACAGCCTACAACCATCTCGCCGCCGTTCAAAGCGTGGCGCAGTTTCACGTCGCGGTCGTGCTCTACGAAGCGTAACCACTCCAAAGCGCTGTGAGAGTTTCTTTGCCTAATTTCGGGCTTGAACTCGGTCTCGGGCCGTCTCACCGCGTAATAGCCCGTGCAGTGCGCTTCGCTCATGCAGCGCAAGTACAGAGAGTTAGCGTCTAGTCCTAGGATGTGTTGGCACGGTCTCGCTTCTTCGCCGTACTTGTGCTCCCTTATCCGCGTGGTGCCCTTCTCGTGAAATCTATGGAAGATGATGGAAGGACCGCCGACTAGATTTTCTTTGATCAGAGCGTGGAGGACGGCGTCGAACTGGGGGAACGTTGTACACGCGTCTTCTAGGTTTTGGAAGAGGAACCGTAAAGTCAAACCGGCGAGAGAAACTCCGTCTTTCAACATGTCAATGCCGCGATCTTGGAAAAATTTAGCGTGATTTTTCAGAGCTTCTATGAAAGGTTTGACGTCTTTGTTGTTGTAGTGGATCAAGTAGTCTTCCATAGTTTGCATCTTCTCGTCGGACCAAACTTTCTGACATGCGGCGTAGTCGGATTCGGACATTTTGACGCCCGTCAGCTCGCTGTCGAAAGCCGATCTCGGTGGCAGCGTTCTGTTTGCCAGTTTCCTGGTAGACGTCATCCATTCGTAAGGAAAGTGACCTTTCTCTTCGTTCCTGGTGAAAGCTCGCAAATAGGTCGCGTAGTTGTAACCGGGTGCCAAATAGTTGACTACGTCCAAGAAAACCGTGTGCTGTGTGTAAACCGCCAAGTATTGATTGCTTCTCTTTATGACGCTGAATTCTTGGTTTCTTCGGTCTCCGGAGGCGAAGAACGAGTGAAGGCGTATTTTGATCAGGTTCAAGTCGTAACGCCCCGAGTTATAGCCCACGACTGGAGCTTGACGGATGTATCTCAGAAGACGCTTCTTCAGTTGAACTAACGGGTGTCTGGTCTGAGCCGCAGCGAAGCCGCCTGGAGAAGGGGTAAACGTCGCCTCCTCCAGCAGGAGAGCTTCACCTATCGCCGCATCTAACTTCGCTAAGGTCGGTCGGTAAAGTTCTAGCACAGCTTCCCCGATGACTTTGGCGTTCTCGTTTATGTGATTTAAAACTCGGTCCAACAAGGGGTCGGAATCTGCGTCGGATTCTCTGACGAAGCAGACGGGCCCCTCCCACCCCGGAAAGTCGGATGCGACGCTAGCCGACAAAGGGACGTGATCCCACAGCAGGGACACGTGTTCCGTCGACGGTTCTTTGCACGGTCTGAAGAAAGCCTCGAAATCGAAGGCGATCTTGTAAGGGTAGATTCCGGAATGTCCGTCGGGGGGAAAAATGGAGAAGTCTGCTAGCGCTTCGAAAATCGTTCTCGAATTTTGGTAGATGCCACCTACGTAGCGCAACTTGACTTGTCGGCAAGAGGAAAGCTGGTTCCTGTGTCTCTTCAGCAAGAACTCGGTGGTGAACGCCGCCTTACACTTGCAACATTCGTATATGCCCGCGTACGCGTTGAAGTCCGTGACGAGAGAGACGTGCAAACCGCCTTTCGCCGTCAGGTGTAGGTTGACTTTACCTCGGGCGGCCAGAGTTCTGGAAGGCGGTCTGATCAGAGTAACGCGTCTTCTCAACTTCCGCCCCGGCACTTGACGCGACGCGGTGTAAACCGCTATCTGTACGTCAAACAAGTTCTCTAACGCGGGTAAGTCGCGGATGTTCAGACCCGGAAAGGATTCAGGTGTGGCAGCGGGACAGAACTGACGTAACAAATCTGAAGCGCGCTTGCTGGTGTTGTATAAGTGAAAGGAAATGCAGCGGAAGATGCAGAGGTTGTCCTTGTTGGGAAAATCTAACACGCCGCTTCTCTTTCCAACTCGACCGGCCTGAGTGATCCTACCGCCTATGGGGAATTCCCCCGGTCCCATGTAAACGCAAATGTTCAAATTGGTAGGAAAAAGAACGTGCCACTTGGTGTCAGCGTCGCAAAGTTTCCGTACTTCCTCGCAAGCGACGGTGTTTTCCATCTTTGAGAGGAGCTCTTCCAAAGTTTCTGAATTAGTTATAGTAGGGAGCGGTTGTATGAGAGTTGCGTTGTTCTGGGAGGCGTGAAAGTAGCGCAGTTTGCTCTTGTCTTCTCTGTGTTGTAAGAGTAAGCCTACCGAGAAACCCACTTTGTATCTGAATCTTTGTGTCAAGTGAATGCGACGCATAGTATCTACAGCGTCACTCAACTCGCCGGTTGGTAGCCTGAAGTTTGTTACACTCACGCGAGTCCCGTGCATCCTGACGCCCGTTTGTATCGCAGGCCAATTCGCCGTGAACGTTTCCTCCCCGTTCGGTACAGCACATATGCGCGGAGGGACGGTCACCCCGTCCAGAGATTCGCGTCGACAGGCGATCTTTCGGCAATCGCCTTCGCCGCATAGAGGGCAAAACTTAGGTACTACTCTACAATTTTCTACGTGTCTCTCGTGGTTGTACGGTCTTTTAAACATTTTGAAACACTTTTCGCATACGTACTGTGTCATGTTTTTTTTCACTCAGTTACCAACTACTTAGCCGTCTAACTATCTATCTATCTATCAATCTATCTGTCTATCTATCTATCTATTTATCTTTCTGTCTGCTGTCTGTGTATCCGTCTGTCTGTCTCATACAGCGTACGTCAAACGCTGTGTGTGTGTGTGTGCGCGCGTGAGCGTTGAGCGTCTCTCATTCCGAATCTATGCCGAGATATTTCAGAATGATCTCTGTTTTGTCATCCAACTCTTTGAGCGCTCTGGCGGACAGCGTCACTCCCTGCTGTGTGGGTTTTTTGTCAGGACCTTCGTACTTGCGCACGTGGACGAGGTTCTTACCGCTGTAGTAGCTCACAGCTGCGTACACTTCGCCCTCCTCATCCAGCACTGCAAACCAGGGGGTGTGATTAGGTCTTCCTTGCGCGGCCGCTGTGTCGCGTATGCGCACCACTGCGCGGATATCGGCGATGCGTGCTATTAGCTCGCGCAGCGCGTCGGCCGTGAAGTGCACTCGCTTGCTTCTGGTCAGAGACGCCTCTTTCACCTGGCCGTCTTTTGTGTAGCGCGGCCTCCTAGACAGTCTAGCCACGTCCTCCCAGATCTCCAGCGTCAAAGCTCCGTCTAAGCAGAACTCTAACCCGAGAAGACGGGAGAAGGTTTTCTCTGCTTCTTCTCGTCCATCTCGTTCTTTTTCTTGTATTTTTCTCTTCTTACTAGGCCTTGTTGTTCTGGAACTCACCTTAGAACGTTTCACACCCGCAGGATGAGTAACACCATCAGCGTGAGCTGAATCAGCAGCAGAACCGATAGCAGGAGCAGCGTCAGCGCTGGTGGTATCCGAGGCCTCGTTGTTGGAACAGAGCAGCCACACGCCGTCGGTGCTGAGTGTAGCGGTAGAAGATGAAGCGCCGCCGCCCTCGTAAGGTGGCGGTGAGGGCAGTCGCCACGGACCGGACGGGGCGCTACTAGTGGAAGTGAGGTCGAAAGGTCGAAGAGGGGAGCCGAAAAACGTACCGCCCACCCCTTTCCCTTCGGGTTATTCGTACGCCTCGTCGTCAGCGTCGTTCTCTGTCTCACCCTGTTGCTGCTGCTCCTCCTCCTCCTCCTCCTCCTCTTCTTCTCGGTTTAGGGGCTGAGTGTCCGAATAGCTGTCACTCTCAGCGCGAGCGGCGTCGAGGGCGTCGGTCGATGTAGTGGTGGAGGAGAGGGGCTGTGCAACGTGCGGCAGGTCATCAAAGTCATCAACAGTAGTGGGGAGGTAAAAACCCGGTTGCCAGTACTGCGCTGTGCCAGGAGCGTTGTCGTCAGTAGTAGTAGCGGTAGCAGCAGGTGCAGCAGAAGCAGCAGCAGCAGCAGCAGCAGCAGCAGACGCAACAGTTCTGTTTGCCAGTTTCCTGGTAGACGTCATCCATTCGTAAGGAAAGTGACCTTTCTCTTCGTTCCTGGTGAAAGCTCGCAAATAGGTCGCGTAGTTGTAACCGGGTGCCAAATAGTTGACTACGTCCAAGAAAACCGTGTGCTGTGTGTAAACCGCCAAGTATTGATTGCTTCTCTTTATGACGCTGAATTCTTGGTTTCTTCGGTCTCCGGAGGCGAAGAACGAGTGAAGGCGTATTTTGATCAGGTTCAAGTCGTAACGCCCCGAGTTATAGCCCACGACTGGAGCTTGACGGATGTATCTCAGAAGACGCTTCTTCAGTTGAACTAACGGGTGTCTGGTCTGAGCCGCAGCGAAGCCGCCTGGAGAAGGGGTAAACGTCGCCTCCTCCAGCAGGAGAGCTTCACCTATCGCCGCATCTAACTTCGCTAAGGTCGGTCGGTAAAGTTCTAGCACAGCTTCCCCGATGACTTTGGCGTTCTCGTTTATGTGATTTAAAACTCGGTCCAACAAGGGGTCGGAATCTGCGTCGGATTCTCTGACGAAGCAGACGGGCCCCTCCCACCCCGGAAAGTCGGATGCGACGCTAGCCGACAAAGGGACGTGATCCCACAGCAGGGACACGTGTTCCGTCGACGGTTCTTTGCACGGTCTGAAGAAAGCCTCGAAATCGAAGGCGATCTTGTAAGGGTAGATTCCGGAATGTCCGTCGGGGGGAAAAATGGAGAAGTCTGCTAGCGCTTCGAAAATCGTTCTCGAATTTTGGTAGATGCCACCTACGTAGCGCAACTTGACTTGTCGGCAAGAGGAAAGCTGGTTCCTGTGTCTCTTCAGCAAGAACTCGGTGGTGAACGCCGCCTTACACTTGCAACATTCGTATATGCCCGCGTACGCGTTGAAGTCCGTGACGAGAGAGACGTGCAAACCGCCTTTCGCCGTCAGGTGTAGGTTGACTTTACCTCGGGCGGCCAGAGTTCTGGAAGGCGGTCTGATCAGAGTAACGCGTCTTCTCAACTTCCGCCCCGGCACTTGACGCGACGCGGTGTAAACCGCTATCTGTACGTCAAACAAGTTCTCTAACGCGGGTAAGTCGCGGATGTTCAGACCCGGAAAGGATTCAGGTGTGGCAGCGGGACAGAACTGACGTAACAAATCTGAAGCGCGCTTGCTGGTGTTGTATAAGTGAAAGGAAATGCAGCGGAAGATGCAGAGGTTGTCCTTGTTGGGAAAATCTAACACGCCGCTTCTCTTTCCAACTCGACCGGCCTGAGTGATCCTACCGCCTATGGGGAATTCCCCCGGTCCCATGTAAACGCAAATGTTCAAATTGGTAGGAAAAAGAACGTGCCACTTGGTGTCAGCGTCGCAAAGTTTCCGTACTTCCTCGCAAGCGACGGTGTTTTCCATCTTTGAGAGGAGCTCTTCCAAAGTTTCTGAATTAGTTATAGTAGGGAGCGGTTGTATGAGAGTTGCGTTGTTCTGGGAGGCGTGAAAGTAGCGCAGTTTGCTCTTGTCTTCTCTGTGTTGTAAGAGTAAGCCTACCGAGAAACCCACTTTGTATCTGAATCTTTGTGTCAAGTGAATGCGACGCATAGTATCTACAGCGTCACTCAACTCGCCGGTTGGTAGCCTGAAGTTTGTTACACTCACGCGAGTCCCGTGCATCCTGACGCCCGTTTGTATCGCAGGCCAATTCGCCGTGAACGTTTCCTCCCCGTTCGGTACAGCACATATGCGCGGAGGGACGGTCACCCCGTCCAGAGATTCGCGTCGACAGGCGATCTTTCGGCAATCGCCTTCGCCGCATAGAGGGCAAAACTTAGGTACTACTCTACAATTTTCTACGTGTCTCTCGTGGTTGCACGGTCTTTTAAACATTTTGAAACACTTTTCGCATACGTACTGTGTCATGTTTTTTTTCACTCAGTTACCAACTACTTAGCCGTCTAACTATCTATCTATCTATCAATCTATCTGTCTATCTATCTATCTATTTATCTTTCTGTCTGCTGTCTGTGTATCCGTCTGTCTGTCTCATACAGCGTACGTCAAACGCTGTGTGTGTGTGTGTGCGCGCGTGAGCGTTGAGCGTCTCTCATTCCGAATCTATGCCGAGATATTTCAGAATGATCTCTGTTTTGTCATCCAACTCTTTGAGCGCTCTGGCGGACAGCGTCACTCCCTGCTGTGTGGGTTTTTTGTCAGGACCTTCGTACTTGCGCACGTGGACGAGGTTCTTACCGCTGTAGTAGCTCACAGCTGCGTACACTTCGCCCTCCTCATCCAGCACTGCGAACCAGGGGGTGTGATTAGGTCTTCCTTGCGCGGCCGCTGTGTCGCGTATGCGCACCACTGCGCGGATATCGGCGATGCGTGCTATTAGCTCGCGCAGCGCGTCGGCCGTGAAGTGCACTCGCTTGCTTCTGGTCAGAGACGCCTCTTTCACCTGGCCGTCTTTTGTGTAGCGCGGCCTCCTAGACAGTCTAGCCACGTCCTCCCAGATCTCCAGCGTCAAAGCTCCGTCTAAGCAGAACTCTAACCCGAGAAGACGGGAGAAGGTTTTCTCTGCTTCTTCTCGTCCATCTCGTTCTTTTTCTTGTATTTTTCTCTTCTTACTAGGCCTTGTTGTTCTGGAACTCACCTTAGAACGTTTCACACCCGCAGGATGAGTAACACCATCAGCGTGAGCTGAATCAGCAGCAGAACCGATAGCAGGAGCAGCGTCAGCGCTGGTGGTATCCGAGGCCTCGTTGTTGGAACAGAGCAGCCACACGCCGTCGGTGCTGAGTGTAGCGGTAGAAGATGAAGCGCCGCCGCCCTCGTAAGGTGGCGGTGAGGGCAGTCGCCACGGACCGGACGGGGCGCTACTAGTGGAAGTGAGGTCGAAAGGTCGAAGAGGGGAGCTGAAAAACGTACCGCCCACCCCTTTCCCTTCGGGTTATTCGTACGCCTCGTCGTCAGCGTCGTTCTCTGTCTCACCCTGTTGCTGCTGCTCCTCCTCCTCCTCCTCCTCCTCTTCTTCTCGGTTTAGGGGCTGAGTGTCCGAATAGCTGTCACTCTCAGCGCGAGCGGCGTCGAGGGCGTCGGTCGATGTAGTGGTGGAGGAGAGGGGCTGTGCAACGTGCGGCAGGTCATCAAAGTCATCAACAGTAGTGGGGAGGTAAAAACCCGGTTGCCAGTACTGCGCTGTGCCAGGAGCGTTGTCGTCAGTAGTAGTAGCGGTAGCAGCAGGTGCAGCAGAAGCAGCAGCAGCAGCAGCAGCAGCAGCAGACGCAACAGTAGCAGGCGCAGCAGCCTCAGCAGGCGCAGCGGTAGCAGGCGCAGCGGTAGCAAGTGCAGCAGCAGCAGCAGCCGCAGCAGCCGCAGCCCGAGGATCACCAGCAGGCTAGGCGGCAGTAGCAGCGGCAGCGCGCTTAGCAGCAACCTGTACCGTCGCGAGTGTAACAACGTCGCTAGCACGACGACTACTACCAGTAGTACTACTACCACTACTACTACTACTACTACTACTAGTACTACTACTGCTACTACTACTGCTACTACTACTACTACTGCCGCGAGCGCTCGCTACAGCGGGAGGGTGATAAGACCAAGCAGCTGCGGCGGTAGTCTCATTTTCAGTAGCAAGAGGAGGCACTGACGCTAAACGAGCGCTGTTCCGCGTAGTCTTCTTGTTCTTGGACGGCGCTAGGTGTTGTCTTTTGCTCATGGTGGTGACTGTAGAGAGCAGCAAAAGAATGAGTGAGTGAATGGAGGTTTCCAGACCCCTTATATACGCCTTCTCGCTTCTAGAGCTAAGCTACTTACCGACCCTGTTCAGCTGCCGCCGGCTGGCCGGCGGCCATTCACAAAGAGAAACAAAAGACATAAGGCATGACGTTTTCAGCTGGATCCCTTTCCCCCCTTTTGAGAGATCGACTGTCATGAGCTAAGCCGCTTACCACCCTGTTCAGCAATTCAACGCGCATTAGCTGTATAAAGGATTAAGCGGTTGCTGCCGTCGACTGACCGGCGGCCATTCACAAAGACATAAGGTATGACGTTTTCAGCTGGATCCCTTTCCCCTCTTTTTTTTTGAGGGATCCACTGTCATGAGCTAAGCCACTTACCACCCTGTTCAGCCATTCAGCGCGCGTTAGCTGTATAAAGGATTAACGGTGATGAGCTTAGAGTGTGTATACAAAAAAAACCTACAGGAGGCGTGTGGCGTGAAGCAGGACCCCCCTAAGACGAACGTGTCTGTCTGTGAGTAGAGGCGTGTGCATGTGGTGAGCGACTTAAGTGTAAGACAAAAAAAAATCACCACCTCCTGCCGTGGTGAGTAGACCGGGCCGGCCAGGCGGCGGCCGGCTAGTTCAATAGGGAGGGGTGACAGCTGACTAAGGCTGTGCATGAAAAAAATCCGATTTTCACCTGACCTCTGACGTTTGTTACAATGAATGTCAGAGGGAGGGAGACGTCCTCAGGTAGGGGGTAGGAGGTAAGGCTATGGATGAGGAAGAAACACCGTTTTCAGCTGGTCTCCACGGATAGCGATGACATACCCCTCGTCATCTAAGCTCTTAAGGAGCGGAGTGGCTGAAAAAGCGTCATGCGGACAGGTCGCTAGACAGCTGGAGTGCTGTTGGAAATGGGATTAAACTCCCTCTGTATAAAAGCTCTGATTTCTGTTGGAAAAAAACCATATCGCCTCTGACCACAGTAACGTCTACTACCACCACCGCCGCCACCACCGCTGCCGCCGCCGCCGCCACCGCCGCCGCCGCCGCCGCCGCCGCCGCCGCCAAGACGAGACGAGATGGCTCAAGCTATTCCACTTTCAAGCTCGCCTTCACCGCCTTGTCCACCTGAAAAAAAGTTAATGCGGCTTGACGACGTGAGACGCGCAAGGCAGACCGATGGGGAGAACAGAGAGGTAGGACAGCGGCGGTTAGCCTATAGCGACGCCTTGCTTCGTCAACTAGGTAAAGAGTTGAGCGGCTGTTGGAGAGAGTTGGGCAGTAGCTTAAAAGTTACCGCCGCCCGTATGGATGCTCTAGTAGAGCGCAGTGTCAAGACACCGGAGGAGCTGTGTACGGCGATGTTCCGAGTCTGGTGGGGTGAAACCCCGCATCGTCATAGATGGGGAGAGCTCGGTCGCGTCTTCACCCGCATTAGACGCGTGGAACTGTTGGCTCAGTGGATGTCCCTTCTCCACAGACAGGGGTTGGATTTCAAAAACCCCGACTCGCGCGCGATGCATAAGCACTTGGGCACCCTCGGCAGACGTCTAGGTAGCAGGTGGAAAGAGGTGGGGGACCATTTAAAATTGTCGCCTGAGAGGTTAGATAAGATCGCTGAAGAATGCGAATACGGAGGAAGTCCCGCTGAGTGGGCCTTCCGAGTGTTGAAAATGTGGCAAGATGAAGCTGACGGTGCCGGCGGTACACCTTTTGAACTCCTTCGAGTGTTGACTGAGGACATGGGAAAGTTTGACCTCGGCATCGCGATATTACTTGACTTTATCAAGCAAGAAACAACGAGAACGACGGACATGTGAATTGTTGTGTTTTATTTTCATACGTCTTCTTTATTAGTAAGTAAAAAAAAATATCATAACAATTAAGACGCGCGCCCTCTTAAAGTGTCACTTCCTCCAGTCGCAGCTGATCGCCTCATCGAGGCACGTGATAAACAAAAAAAAAATGAAGAGACACGCTTCTTCCTCTCGAGAGGAAGAAGGGTGTCTCTCGATTGAAATCTTCTTCTTTTCTTTTTTTCTTAAAAGAGACAAACGCCCCTTAGAGTGCCCCCCCCACCCCCCTAGAGTGCCCCCCTCCCCCCTCCCCCCCTCCCCCCCACCCGCCCCATGCATCCTAAAAGCGCCCCCCTCCCCATGCATCTTAAAGGGGCCCCCCTCCCCTTCCCTCCCCTCCCCTCCCCTCCCCTTCCCTCCCCCCCTTATACACTCTAAAGAACGCTTCTACCTAGTTCAATAAGTCACTTCCAGTCGCTCGTAAAACAATAAAAAATGGAAAAAAAACAAAACTTATATCGTAGTGTTTTTTATTAGTTTACCGAAAAAAATAAGAGACTCGCCTCCTCCTCCTCTCCTTCTCCTCCTCCTCCTCCTCCTCCTCCTCCTCCTCCTCCAAAATAAAAGATATCACATTTTAAAGCGCGTGACCCCTTAAAGACGCTCATCTCTTCATTAAGTCGCGTGACGTCACTTCTTCTTCTTCTTCTTCCGGTCACGTGATCAATCAGGTCACTTCCGGTCACGTGATCCTCAATGAGGTCACTCACTTCCGGTTGGCCATTAGGTCATGTGACGTCACTTTCGGTCACGTGACTCATCAGGTCACTTCCGGTCACGTGATCCTAAAGTAGGTCATATGACCTCACTTCCGGTCCCCTAAGTAGGTCATATGACGTCACTTCCGGTCCATAAGTAGGTCATATGACGTCACTTCCGGTCACGTGACCAAATGGCGGCCTCTGATTGGCTAACTAGGTCACGTGACGTCACCACTAATCCCCTAAGTAGGTCACTTCCGGTCACGTGACCAAATGGAGGCCTCTGATTGGCTGCAGGTCGATTGAGTAATAAACAGTACTTAACTATAGTCCCGTTCCGATACATACTATACTACTAGAGAGGAGTCCAGGTCGTCTAAGGGAGCCTAGGTGACTCTCTGGCTGACCTAAGGGAGGCACATGGGGGAGTCATATCGCTCTCCTAAGTCAGCCAGAGAGTCACCTAGGGTCTCCTAGGCGACCTGGACTCCCCTAGAGAGGGGAGTCATTCTGGAGGCAACCTGGACTCCCTTTTGACACTGTTTCTTCCCTCTGTGCACTCCCGGAGGATGCCCGTAAGATACTGACCCGCACTGCATTGCTGAATTTTGACGACAAAATGTTACTTTTATAGGGACTTATTCGGCTGGTCCGTTTATTGTGTTGAAGTCACTCACATGGAGCCAGCACAGTAGACAAGGATGACAGTCAACTTGTACCAACACAGACAAACCCCAAGACAATAAAGACCTGATAAGCAAATTGTTATTCAAATGTCTAAAAACGTGTGCTTCTCACCAATTAGTCCGTTTTGTGGGTATTTCTCAATGCTCGGCTCGAACAACAGTCTGTCGTATTCATAGAGGACCGAACCCCCTAGGATGAAAATGTATACCTTTAGATCAATAATTATTATTATCATAACATGGGTGTATTGTTACCAAGTAATGACATAGTTTTGCCCCATTTATAGATTATTATCCAACAATATAAATTTATCAAAGCTTGACTGTCATGGTTGAAGTGAGGCCAAAAGCACCATTGGATATAGTTCAGTTTTCATTCACAAGAAGGCTCTTAAGGGCTGGGAGCTGAGCTCTTACAGGCACAAGATAGGGTGAATATGTTGTAGTTGGACAATTCTCATGGTCCCCTGTCCAAACACTGCTGCCCTCTGGTGGAACTGTTATTTTAGTCCATGTATGGAAAATGCTGAACTTATTCCCCGACGGCCCAGCTTTAAGTCTACAATGACAGTTAGTGATAGAAGAAATTAGCCTACCTGTCCAGTCATTCATCCCAGGTGTGCCCAGCATGATTGTACCATCCTGCATGTTATAGAATGAAGAATGATTAGGCAAAAAAAAGGGGTTTGTATCAGGTCACCCGACCGACCCTCTCAAAACAGAGCCGACCCTAGGTGGTTTTCTTTTGCAATTTGGAAGAAATTTTCATATTTCTACCTTTTTTTTGGGTCAATTTTAGGGTTTTAGTAGAGGCTGGCAAGTACTTTTTATGCCTTACATTTACTTGTATTGCAATAGGGGTCCTTTGTGTGAATATAGCATTGGTGATCGGACGGAGTGATCATCTTTTAATAGAGAAGGTGGTAGGTCGGGGGGAGGGGGTATTAAACTGACAGTTTTTCCCGCTTGTACAAAGATCCTACAAGCCCCCTGTTACTATATTGACCACTACTTCAGCATGTAAGGGTCTACTTGATATCACAAACTAAATCTAAACCTGTGTTCATTCAATGCAGAACTCCACTAAGGCAGTTTAAATTTGCTCATACCCATTTGCCCCAGTGGAGTTAAGCTTCATCGTTGTGACCATTTTGTAATTAATATTATCAAGTCAGTGGCTCTTTAAGGACATTCAGAGCAGACATGTACAGTTCAAATACAACACAGAGAAAAGAAACAGCGTCAAATGGGTGTCCAGGTTGCCTCCAGAATGACTCCCCTTTTTAGGGGAGTCCGAGTCGCCTAAGGTAGCCTAGTTACCTCTCTGGCTGACCTAAGGGAGTCACCTGGGGGAGTCATATAGCTCTCTGGGTCATATGACTCCCCCAGGTGACTCCCTAAGGTCAGATAGAGTGTTACCTGGGCTCCCTTATGCAACCTGGGCTCCCCTAAACAGGGGAGTCATTCTGAAGGCAACCTGAACTCTCTTTTGACGCTGTTTCTTCTCTCAGTGAAGTTTAAGTTTCACTTACTCTATTCGAGATGGCAGCGGAGAATGTTATCAAGTCAGTGGCTCTTTAAAGACATTCAGAGCCGACATGTACAGTTCAAATATAGGTTAAAGTGTCACTTACTCTATTCGAGATGGCAGCGGAGAATCCCAACTGGCCGTATTGGTACCGAAAACGGTGGTGTGGGTGGGTTGTGGCGTTTCTGTAGACCTGTCTCTTAATGAAGTATCCCAGGGGCAGCATGGCCCGGATGGAGGAGGGCTGCAGGCTGTTAGACATGGCGTAACAGACACCATGGAGGAAGCGCATAGCCGGGCGTTTGGCGTCCATACGGAGGGGCGCACAGGCCTGAATTATCAGTGTTATTGAGTTTATTAACATGGTCATCAGTGAATCAAACAAACATTTTGTTTGATTCACCGATAATTTGTATAAGGCCAAATTGAAAAAAGGTATGCTTCAGGTTACCCGACCCTACCTAGCAAAACAGGGCCGACCCTAGAAATTTTTATCCAATTTTTGAAAAAGATATTTATTTTTGAAGTTATTTTAGGCCTATTTCAGGGTCAATTTGATACTCTACGAGTCGACACTGTTGTCGGCGAGTCAACACTAAAGTTTGCGAGTCAGTTTTGGGTACTTTTCAGTCCAAAGTTAAAAAAAATTAAAAAATAGAAAAGAAAATCCGACCTACCCTACCTAGGTTTTCAGACTATGTAACCTGAAACACACCTTTTATTTTTTTGGACTAATCAAGCAACAGACGACTCATCATTGTATATGACAAGAACAGGACCCTTCTCGCATAATTCGTATTATGCCTTTTTGCAGTACAGTGTGTGAATGTTCTCGTTTAGTGTGCATGACTAACAATGTCCTACTGGAGTGTGGTCAGAGTAGTATTACTACAAGGCAGAGCCGAGTTGAATTACATAGCCGACCGCCACAAATATAAAGCAGAATCATTGCAGTATGTGCAGGTCATAGTATACGCTGTGACTCGCGAGAAATGTACAACATTTTGCTAACGTCATACATTAGAAATAGAAAATCACTTTTGTCGAGGATTAATTCATGGGTATATTTATTGAGATTGGGATAACTTACATAATTATATTGGATAACTTACCACTATCCTCTCTGAATTCGCTACTAAAGTTGCCCCAAACATCTGACCATCTTTCACAGGTTTAGACCTTAGGGTTTTATTTCCATTTTTCAACCAGGTTTTTAACGTCAGAACCCTGGCCGCATTTCCTTTAAAATGATAGATAATGAATATTTATAAAGAGAATATAATGCAAAACAGCAAATAATTATGGTATAAGCTGCTGAATTTATAATGGACTAGATGTGGTGAATATCTTATTATGTATCTTATTACATAACAACAATGCAGCCTTTGTTAGTTTTTCATATTCAGGGGTGGGGTAGAGTAGGTACACGAATCAAATCGCTTTAGAGAAGCATAGAAATCCAGCAGCACCCATCATATAGCGGAGCTTCTTTCAAATAATATAAAGGGAGCGATATAATTCATTTCCTTTGTTAGTTTGGGAGGATGTGGATCAAAATGACATGGTATGACCAGTAGCGGATCCAGGATTGTCTAGAAGGGGGGGGGCCCAAATCTGGCCAATCTGGAATAACTGTCTTGTTTCCCACGAGCGAGTTGCAGCAGCCATACAAAGGGAATTTGGGGGCATGCCCCCTAAGAAAATGTTGATGGTCTAGATTTGAATTTGAGCTTTCTCACACATTTTAGGACAGAATATTTTCCTGTTTTTTTTTTTTTGGGGGGGGGGGGGGGCCAAGGCCCGTCGGGCCACCCCCCTGTATCCGCCAATGGTATGAGAAGGATAATGATAACAGTAATTTGATACCAATTTACCTGTAGTGTCGAATGGTACTTGGCGACATGCTGACCGGCCTCCCAGGTCACATTGGTACACTGCTCCTGATTGGTTGACACCTATCTGCAGGTCAGAATTGGCTTTGGGTGCTCCAACCAGAAGCCTGGTGACATCAGAAGCAAAAAGCAATAATAGAAATGTCTATTACAATGTATAGCATCCCCTGGGGGACGGGGCGATGATGAAGCATGATGGTTTCTTACAAAGCATCCCCTGGGGATACAGGGGAGTCCCTTTCTATGGTTGAAGCATAAGTTATGGCCAAAAATATTATGCTTGAAGTATAAGATATTGTGCTAATATGGTGCTGGTCCCCCAGATAGATAGCTAACCCTATGCCTAACCCTAACTGTAATCAGAAAGAACTAAGCTAGCCCTAACCGCGGACCCCTACCCTAACCTTTTAACACCCCCCCCCCCCTCCCCATTGATAAAAAAATATCACTGTTAACTCAAAATTCTTCTAACTACATTATAAAGCTACTATAAGGGGTTTACAGGTACCACTCAATCAGAATGTTGGTCATTCTGCTACCATTATAAAACAATGTGCAAACTGTTCTATAGTTATTCTGCTATGACTGGCTATTGCTATGACAACACAGAGAAAAGAAACAGTGCTAAAAGGGTCCAGGTTGCCTCCAGAATGACTCCCCTCTCTAGGGGAGTCCAGGTCGACTATGGGAGTCCAGGTCGACTATGTGATCCTAGGTGACTCTCTGGCTGAGTTAAGTGAGTCACCTAGGGGAGTCATATGACCCAGAGATCTATATGATTCCCACAGGTGACTCCCTTAGGTGAGCCAGAGAGTCACCTAGGATCCCTTAGGTGACCTGGACTACCCTAAACAGGGGAGTCCTTCTGGAGGCAACCTGGACTCCCTTTTGACGCTGTTTCTTCTCTCTGTGAACAATGTGTTGACAGGTTGTAAATATGCTCACACTCAATACATGCAGGTCTACCAAAACCGTCAGCAGTCCCCCCCCCCCACACACACACACACAAACTCATCTTCTGTCATTCCTTATACAAGGAGTAGGCCTACTGGTTTGAAATGACAGGAATAACATTGTAGACGGATGTTTGACACCCTACCCACATCATGTGAGCTGCTCTCTGTGGTAGAGGTCGTGGGCTACGTATTGAGTATAATGGGGTTAGTGTATATTCATGGGAACCTAGAATATGGGCTAAATGTATATCAATATAGAAAATAGAAAGCTTATGATTCCACCGGTTTCTTTTGCTATGTATCCATTCTTCCGTCCACCTGTCCATATTGTATTTCTCTCTCTCTCTGTCTGCCCCCTACTCCCCTCCTCTCCATTAACTGTATTAAGAACAATGCAATGAATAATGGATGTGTGTGTTTCTGGTCCCTCTTTTGAGATAGTTATGTAAAAAACAGGTACAGCTATATGTAAGTCTAATAAAAGAAAGTCAGCACAGAGAGAAGAAACAGCGTTAAAAGGGTGTCCAGGTTGCCTACAAAATGACTCCCCTCTCTAAGGGAGCCGAGGTGACTCTCTGGCTGACATAAGGGAGTCACCTGGGGACGTCATATGACCCAGAGAACTATATGACTCCCCCAAGATGACTCCCTTAGGCCAGGCCAAATTTTAAAAAAGGGCCGACAGGGCCGACCCTAGAATTTTTTTTATGCAATTTTGAGAAATATTTATATTTTGGGTCGATTTCTGGGTACTTTTCAGGCTAAAGTAAAAAAAAAATTAAAAAAAAAAAAAAAAATCCGACCTACCTACCCTAGATTTTCAGACCATGTAACCTGAAACACACCTTTTTTTTTTGGCCTCAGCCAGAGCGTCACCTAGGCTCCCTTAGGCGACCTGGACTCCCCTAGAGAGGGGAGTCATTCTGGAGACAACCTGGATTCCCTATATTGACGCTGTTTCTTTTCACTGTGAAGGTATCAAACAAAGATTACCCTAACACCACCTACCATCGCCCCTGAGTGTTGTCTACATAGCTGACGGTGTAGCCGAAGTAGGACCCTGGAGGACCTGAGAAGGTGGTGGTGTGTGTCACGTCCAGGTTAAAGCCCCCACAGGAGGGGGACAGGCACAGGAGGACCCCCAGCAGGGCCGCCACCAGGGGGAACAACGCCATCCTACTGGGGGGTGCAGAGGGGTCCCCCCCTTCAGGTCGGAGAGTCGCCGAAATTAAGGGGTCCAGGTCGAAAAGTCGCTTTTTTGGACCCTTTAATCTATTAGCAATTTTGTTCAAAAGTCGCCAGGTCGCTTATATTATTGCCTTTGGTCGAAAGTCGCCTCGAAAACGGCCCAAGTCGCCAGGTCGCTTTTGACCCATCTGCAAGCACCTGCTGGGTCCCTGGGAGTAGTTCCTTATAGTAATCCAGTAGGTAGAGGTCCTCTTTAATCACCTTCAAACTTTATGACCCTAAACACGCTAATCCACATAATAAAGACATCCAACAATGTGAAAAATCGGGATTCCTTGTCAATATTGAGTTTGTCTTATTCCTGGGATGGTAGGCCTCCAATGTTATGTTCTATAAAAATCCAATGTTATTTCAGCTATGTATTACGTACCTCCATGCACGTGATGCACATGATGCACAATCCTCGCACATCGCGTGTCACTCACTCTCAATGAGCAAACAGGCCGAGCTGTTAGTCATATTGAGATTATTTACACAGAGATTCCAAGGGGTAAACCCTTACGGCGTCTAGTGTTCCATACATATAATTCCAATCACTGTTCTCACTGACAAGTGCCAATCTGTGTGCAACAGGACCTCACTCCCGGGTTTCACTAGGATTGGGGGGGGGGGGGGAGGGGGGGAGGGGGTGAGGGGTTAAATGTAGATCCGGAAAGCTATACCTTGTCTATATCTAACAATACAGCACTATCAAACATCTGAGAACATGTTTAAACATGTTTAAATAGACCTTTAATAACAACACCATAAAGGCTAATTCAATGTAGAGGATGATATTGAATTGGACTTTATAAGAGGGCTTCTGTGTAAAATGGGGCATGTGCGCACCAATTGTGGTTGCAACATTATAAAGGCATTTCAAATAACTTGGTCGGAAATTTGAGATGCGTCCCCTACCCAACAAGACGAGGGCAATATGCAAATATCACTCCGGTACAAATGTCGACATTGGACAAGGTTTAGGTGCCCAGTTACTTATGTACACAGGCGCATCCATGTACGGTGGGAAGGGGATGGGTGAAAGTGACCCCAACATCCTATTGGGAAACGGGATGATAACACTTTGCTGCTGCCATCTTTTACAATTCTTTTGGATTTAGTTCTAGTTTTTATTGTGATTATTCTGACAGGTTATCTTCCTGGACCATCCAACTGCCAATCAATATAGTGCATCAGCCATCAGACTATCACATGTCATTATCTCATGGGGCTCAATTTGTTAGAAACCATGTGCATAGTGCTGTATAGTAATTTGGTGTTTACTTCACATACTATATAATCCACAACGGACTCAGGAATTGGGACAGTATCCTCACAAGGAGGCACAGTCACAGGGAACGTAAAAATAAATAATCCCACCATAATCGTATAGCCCTAACACAAATAATAATATATTGGTGCCCATGTACTCAATATTGGGGATTTTGTTTGGGATATCTTGTTTGCCACCAATAAGCAATGTTACAAGATATATCATATGGAGTCTCTCGCTGATATGAAATATATATTTCTATTGATATGATTACTGACGGGGCTCATGTTATTCGCATAAGACTGTGTCTCATGAGATAGGGCCAATTGAAACGCCTTTGACCGGTTGCTAGCTTTGACTGGGTGCCAGCTTTGACAGGGTGCCAGCTTTGACCGGGTGCCAGCTTTGACCGGCCACCACAAAAAAATATTTAAGAAAAATAAATTTCTTCTTTGACATGTAAGGGATAAAATAAAGAAAATGGCGGTGTTTGTATTTTCATATATGGCTTTGCCTGCCCTAAATAAACAGTTTTATGTCAGCCGGACAAAGCTGGCACCCGGTCAAAGACATTGCAATTGGCCCGATCTCATGAGACACATATATTGTTACATGTAAGTTGTAACAGCGTCATACTCAGCTGCTGGGACCCAATATGCCCCTGTAACACAAGAGACAGATGTCTGACTTATTTAGAGGTCTATATCCGGGATAGGGAAGACCCTCTAGGATCCCTTCACAACAGCATGTGCATTGTCAGGAAGCAAGTAATGACAACCATCTGTCCCTAATACAGGCCTGCATGAGCATGTGGAGATCTATAGGTCCGACACTTCTTACTTCCTCGTTCTTTTTTACTTTCTCCAGGAAATGGGGGATTTGAGGAAGGGAGCTTCTATTGGATATGTATGAAACCTTCCCCAGCAATTTTACATACCCCCCCCCCCCCCATCCCCTGAAACGTCCATTCATACGTATCATAATGCAACATTCCTACATCCTATAATAGCGGTTACAAATACCGCTTAATATGACGCTTAGACTTGCTCAAGTCTTTGTATTTGAATAAAGTACAATAAAGACAAAAACGGATTTTTTTCTATGATATACTTTTCTCAACTGTAGTGGGAGCAGCTATAGGGGAGGGGAAGTGGGTGGCGGAGTAGGAACTCTCACTGACGCAGGCCGGTCTATATGACACGAAAACAGTTCATAAGGTCTCGTATCTACCTCAGGATAAAATAGAAGCAATCAATCAATCAGGCGAATAGTATAGTGAGGTTTAATCTCAGGATCGACCTGGCTTCTAATCAATGTAATCTGTAGTGATCTACATTGTATTGGACTGCCTCTTGAACAATGTGTACCGTAGGAATCCCATTCTAGGTTTCATATTCAAGCTTTAGTCCAAATGTAAGGCTAAGAATAGATTGAGAGGCATACACCTTCACAGAGAAAAAAAGTAGAATCACTGTGACTCCTGACTTGATGACTTTGACTTCCCAGGACTCCAACATGACTCCTTAACATTAGCAGGACTCTAAAATAACTCTATAATGACTCTGTTCTAAGACTCCCTAATGATTAGGAGTCACTCTAGAGTTGTGGGGAGAGTTACCTCAGTGATTGGGGCTGGACTCCCATTTGAGAGTCATAATGATTCTACTTCTTCTCTCTGTGCAGTTATACATCATATGGTTTAACCCAGGTGTTATCTATGTTGCCTAGGAGCCAGACCTCGGGGAAATGGACATGATACATCTAAAGATATGCCATGGACTGGTAACTTGTATAACTTAGGATCAGGGGACGCGAAACCTGTTTGAAGTAATTGGGAGGGGGAGGCATTGCCCCGAACGGTGTGGTGATGTTGGGTTTCTATATATGTGTATATTGGTGTACTTGAAGGTCTTTAGGATTTTTGTTTCAGTCAAGCTGAAGGATAAACACTGAGTTTGGAGCATTATAAATCTTGATGAAATTTCATAAAACGTTGGAGGGGAGGGGGAAAAATACAAATCCCCTCATATCAAGAGATCCTGTGCCCCCAGGCGAATCGGCTGTACCGCCTATGCTTGGAAGTATTTGGGACATTATCTATAATATATTGAAATTATATTGTATTATAAACTTCGACAGTAGTTGTTTGAGTAGCACCTTTATTTTCATGACTGGCAGCAAATGCATTTGCATGATATGCTGTCTATGTACAAACTGTTACTGACAATGTAACCCTCACAACGCTATAGTCAATAGTGAGACCATGATATGTATTTTATATACAATAAAGACATGTTGCAACCAGGTATATTGATAATGGATTACTCGTATCATTAAATGGATATAATGTACACACACACATCAGAATTTACTATTTTGTGTCTATAGTTGTGTTGTATGAACTCCTATGAACTATTGTGGTTTATTTGAATGTAAACCTTCTCTGAACTTCTGGCAAGATTATACTTTCCAGAAAGACTGCTGCATGAATCCAAATAGGAATTTCCTCAAGCCTGAACTCCTCTACCCCCGCCCTTTTCAAAACGTTATTAAACACTTTCTGAATCCTAGTTATACCTCCATAATTGTTGTAGTTTGTATATAAAATGCTCACTGTTTATGTATAAAAATGTCATTTCTATAATACTCACACCTCCCTGAAAACTTCATTGACAATCTGCAGGCCTCTAACAATACTAATTGTTCCCTAAACCATGACTAGTCACTGGACTAGCGAGAAGAGTGTATCTCTATATAATAATATTTGGGTTAAGCGGCACATCCTTCCTCCATATCCCAATTCCCATATCCATGTGTAACTAAATCTGTAGCCTTGGATTATCACCTTTGATTATAGTATCATAATATATTCAACAACTCCGACAGGTTAAATAATTTCTGTCCAAAAACTCAAAAACACTCTGGCAAGCCTATGATAGATAAAGCAGCACTATTAGTGTTGCTGTTGGTGTGTAGAATAACGATCTCACAATGACTGCATACATTCTCAGAAAGATGAGCGTCACTGTCGCCGAAAGCACTCTCACCTGAAAGCCAGGCAGTTCCAGACTTTCAGGTGAGAGCGCTTTTGGCGACAGTAACACTCACCTTTCTGAGGGTGCACGAGGGTACTACCCCTTGGGTCCTTTACAGAATAACGTTAGTCAACATTATTATGGAACAAGCCCCTGTTGATGAGAAAAAAAAGCAAACCACAAGTTCGCTGTGTTCGAGCACAGGGACAATCGTTCATGGCTGTGTCTCACGACCTTGGGACAATGTTTTTGTCTCTGACTGGGTGCCGTCTCTGACCAGGTGCCGTCTCTGACCGGGTGCCGTCTCTGACCGGCTTGGCTTGATAAGGTCAAAATACTAACAGCAGGAGGATAATTATAATTATAACTATGATTATATAACAACCGCCATAACGTTTTTCCAAATCCTTATATATATGAGTATAATTCTTTTTAAAACACCTTTTTCTGACACCTGGTCAGAGACGGCACCCGGTCAGAGACGGCACCCGGTCAGAGACGGCACCCGATCAGAGACAAAAACATTGTCCCAAGGTCGTGAGACACAGCCTCATACTCCTTGAATCAGCAGTAAAGCTTCCAGCGATGACTGAAGGCCGGATACCAGGTAATTATATATAAAAAGTCTACATCTGCTCTACATAGAGTCAGTACAGTATACTATAAGCACCATAGCACTGACAACTAAGGCTATCACACATCGCAACCGGGACAGGTGTAGTCAAGTTTAACCTATGAAAAGGCACATTTCATATTGGGGGAATATCACAATTCTTCAGAGACCTCGGTACTAATTAATAGAGATCTTCAGCTGCTCCTCCATAATATATGGAAGCCAAAACCATCGTGCCCTTCACTATATGAAACGTCCACCCACATCTGTTTCTCTGTGTAGAGACATTTTATACAATTAATTGCACATAACATATTGCAGTATCTCATAATACGCATCTCATAATATAACAGTCACCCGATGCCCAATATGCTTTAAATTGATTAGGCATTTGGGGTATTTCTTCTTTTTGTCCAAAACCCTTTAAAAGTAAATTCAGAGTTTTATTCATGAACATTTCAACATTCCTATAACAAGCACAATAATTAAGATGACAGCTATATGATAGATCTGCTTTACTATGTATGCAGTAAAACATGATGTAATAATGAGATGGTACATCCTAAACGCAGCATACCAATAGTCATTCAAGATACACTTTGTCAGTTCTACCTTCTGGCGAATATTAACCTGAAGGAATATCAATGGCAAGATCACCATGACTGTGGGGTGACTGAGAACATACTTATATAATTCATAATTCACATATTGTGAAATATCTTGATTTAAAAAAACACGCTCATTGTGCAACCTGCGCAAAATGTCAACGGAGTCATTGTATAGCACTGTAGCAGCAAAAAAACGCAACTCGGGTTGATGCTGTGTGGGTAGCCAATATTGTGAAGTATAACATACACGATGTACATGTGTCACAAGTATTATAGGTGGGTTAGATCATCATCCAGGCATAGCTGTGGGCCGTTGCCTCTCACCCGAAAAGACATGGGGTCAATATATAATAGACTGTCCCAAAATGGAATCTGTCAAGTTCGATGTCCCCATATAAAAATGCAGGAACCAAACTTAATCGTTTTCTCGAGCGATCATTGAAGATATCATATTGTGTTCTCCGATGCCACGGGTTGTGTGGACCAAGTCCTAATGACGAGTTATGATGAACGCTGTCCTGGAGTTTTAAAACCACGAGATAAGTCACTCAGGAGATTCCTAGTAAAGTATTGTTCCTTTACGTAGGCGCTTTCCAATCTAGTAGGATAATAAACAGAGGAACAAACAGAACTATGTGTCTACAACCCCATGGATGTGAGCTCATGCCATCATTCTCAGCCCCAAGTAGTTTCCCATGACGCCACTTGTAGGATCAGCACTGCATGAGACTTCCGAATTACGCAGATTTAGTAGTTGCTTAAAGTTGATGAAAACTCGCTGAATTTGGGCCCAGCAACTTGCAGGCCAAATGAGTACCACCAGGACCCAATATATTTGTGGCTGGAACCCGGAGCTGATGGCCACTTCAAATGTCATTTGCATAGTGAACCTTTGCCATGTTCGACCATTGGTAAGGATATTCTTGCTGGTGTATAGGAATAGGCTTGTAATACCGACCTATTAACTCATATTTAAAACCAGCTGTGCAGGCATGTTTACGGAGGATATAATCCACCATTATACTATAAGGGGGAGAGCCGTATCAGGATAAGTCCCTCACTTCACACCTCGGACAATGGGGAGGTGATTATGGTGATTATCAGTGTTATCTGTGGCCATTGTTCCTAGGTGTGAACAGTGGCTGATAAAAGATTTACCCACAATGCACTGCTCTGAGTCAGGGGACAGAAAGAAAATGGCGGTTCCCATGTCATGTAGGCTATCCTCCCTATACTATGGCACCATGCGTTAAAGCTGAACTCTAACATGACATCAGTCTTCTCTGTACACGCCATGACAGGTATCACAACCTACTCCCGACCACGTGACCGTTAGGCCGGCCATTAGGTACCATACTGGGGGGATCAGTAAACAGTTGGTCCTCATCACTGTCCTCAGCCGGCCTTATAACAAGGTAATGGGGGATTTCAAATGACCTTGGGGGGTTATTTGGGTCATAAAATACGTCATCATCCTCTGGTGACGTCATGCTATGACGTAGTTGCCTGCGGTCTCCGCTGTTACTTCCGCTGGTGCTGGGCAGGCTGGGAGGGCTCTCACTAGGGATGCTGCCATTGGGTGATGAGCGGTGGGGGTTGCTCATATGGTGGGGGCCCTTAGTCCTCTCGTTTAGATTCCTATCGTGAGTACTGCTGCTGCTACGTCTAATGGCAGTTAAGTACTCATCCCTGGAGTTGTGGGAGATGCTGCCATTGGCATGCCATATAAGGAGACTGGTCTCCGGGCTCTGGGGTTGCCATGGGTCGTAGCTCTCCCAGTCAGCCTCAGCTCCGGCTATGGGTCTATTATCGCCCACTCGGAACATCCGGGCTTCTTGTTCCTCGTTCTCCTCGTTCTGACCAATCAGCTTCACTAGCTCCTCCCGCTCCGCACGTGTGAAGAAGTCAAACTGTGGGAGAGAAGAAGGAGGCACTTAGATACCAAGACGTAACAGTCCATATGGTAATATCATGTAAGGCCAAAAAAAGAGGTTTGTTTCAGGTCACCTGGCCGACCCTATCAAAACAGGGCCGACCCTACGTTTTTTTATGCAATTTTGAAGAAATTTCTGTAATTTTACCCTTTTTTGGTCAATTTTAGGGTCTTTGGAGCGGCCGGCTAGTACTTTCATGTTTTTGTAAAAAAAAAGAAGAAAGATCCGACCTACCGACCTTACATTTGCTGCCCATGTTACCTGAAACAAACCTTCTTTATTTTTGGCCTAATAATATGTAAATAATATACTGAATTGTTATATCACCCAAATAATCATGCAAATATTGGAATCCATTTCCTCCCCTTTGTAAATCTCATTGCAATGATAATTGTTGTTGAAAAACTAAAGTTATATTACACTTTTATGTCAGGAGCACTTAACTACGCTGGTTGATATAACCTATGTACTTCACTGCAATGTTTTGGAATATTTGAAAATACTAGTTTAGAGTAGAAGACAATGAGTGTATTTACCTTATAGAGGACACCTACTACTACCAGCAGTAGGAAGAGCCCCACACCCACTGATGCGGCCACTACCCACCAGGGGATGCTGCTGTCGGGGGTCACCGCATGTCGCGGGGTCACCAGGGTGGCTATCTGTAGGTGGTAAAGGGATGGATACATTGATCAATTAAAGATGGTAAATAGACTTCCCAAACCTTTTCTTCAGAATGGATATAATTTTAATGTCAAGGGTTTTGTTATTATTTTAGCTGATATGCAGTGCTCAATGTTAAATATATTTGTCTATAAATGCATGATTTGAGAACAATGTTGCTTATTCACCTCACTGACTCAGTGTCCACCCTATGTGAGCATATCGAGAACTAAGCTAATAGGGAAAGCACTGAGCCATGCAGTATAAACACATAGGGAGTTTTAGTGTCGACCTACAGTAAAAAGTATTACACTACACTAGATTTAGAGACTTTCAATCCTTTTAAAAGTTAGGGAGTATTCATAGGAGACTTTATACAATATTAGTTATATGCCATGAGTAAAAATTCCTCCAATTATAGCTGATACACCATCTTTAACATAACTGAGACCATTTTGTCTGTCAAATCAGATTTCATGAAGGGGAGTGTGGGAATTGTTCCGCAGGCATACAAAGGGCTGAATTGTCCATCTCATGAGTTATAAAATTCTTCATGATTGACTGATTTTGCTTTAACACTAATAAAACGAATCGCTATATGCCCTTGGTAATAGGTTGACTCAAATATATAAATATGTGTTCTATGCCTTTTTCTTTTCGCAGCAATGGGCATTGTCCTTGTGATCTATTAGGCTATTGCATTTTAAATCGATTATCAAAAACGATGTAAGTATTATATGAGATAATAGATAATCTACTTAATTTGAAAATGCAATTAAGCTTATACATGGCTTTATATGCTTACCTGGTGGTCATAAAGGGGCATTTCAGAGGTTGGAGACAGGCCCCTCACCACCACCTTACTCACCACCCGTACGGCCCCTGTGTCCTGCAAGGAAGAAGAGAATAATGACACTAATGTACAAATGTACCCAGAAACTAGTCATTTTTGAGTGCTAGGAAATTCAGTGGAACTTGGCAACAGACCCGATCCTGTGCTAGTTAATGCAGTAACTATATTCTTCGAAGATAAAAAAAAATACAAATACATTCACAAGCTCAAAATGAAAAAGGAACATGTTTTCATTCAAATTGTATGAATTGGACATTGAATACAGGAATCATAAATTCATTGGGAAATAGAATCAAAGCAATGCCTGGAGGCTGTTAGACCTTACATAACAACTATTTGTGGACCCAATCAAACGCTTTATTATGCTGGTTAGGGACTCGCCATAAAGCATCTGCGTCAACCATAAAGCACTTGTGGGGGTCTATGAACATTCATTATTTCAGGTGAAGCAGCCTCCTGCAAGAAATGTTCACAGCTGATATTGTGCTAAATGGGTTAATATTGCTCTATATGAAGTAAGTTATGAGTAAGGAGAAACTTTAAATCATTTACTTATTAGTCGGTGATGTAGAATGGTTTTCTGAGAACTCATGAGAAATCAATTTTTGAGTGTTAAATGTGCAATTGTCTAAATGAGATAGGTAATCAAGAATCATATCTCATCCTTCCCTACCCCCCCCCCTTTACCCAAGTAATATCATTTAAAAGGTTCTTTAATATTTTGTTATTAAGAAGCTAAAAGGCGACATTATAATAGAATGATGTTATTAATGAATTCAAACATGTATATTGGAGCTATTATGTTGTCTATGTCCAGCTGAGTGTTCTATTGATATCTGCATTAATTTGGAGAATGTACATTCGGTTAAATAAACAATTAAATTGAAATTGAAAGTTGATTGTATGCTGGTGTTGCCTACCTGTAGTGTGGTGAGGTTGTCCATGTGGAGTACCATGTAGATGCTGACTGTGACACTGTCCCCCACATTGAGGGGGCCCAGGGCGTGCCTGGATACCTCACAGCGAGCACTGCCACACACCTGCAATAACCAAACAACTGTTACAGGGGGACATAACTTAAAATAAAGTGATCATTTATTATCAACGGGGGGGGGGTGCAAAAAAAATATTGACCCCTTGACAGGAGGGGGTGAAAACATTTTAACCTGTTTTGAGCCAAAAAGCCAGCGCGTTACTATGCCTCAAAGGGCCCGTGCACGCGCAGATTTTCGACCCATAAGGGGGGAGTAAAATATTTTAACCCCTTGACCGGGCGGGGGGGTGTAAAAAATGTCCACACACCCCCTTTTTTTGTTAAAAAATGAACACTCCCTTACAATAGCAGGATATAAACACTGCATGCAGCTTTGTTATTTAGCAATTTGAGAATGTGTGATGCCAGAAGGCATCATCTCATGCACCATGTGAACAACATCAGTGTTGCCGAAAACTTTTTATGTGGCCTGTGTCGCGAAATCTTACATAGGCCATTTGCCTTCTGCACAGGCCACGTCGGACCTCTTTTCATATAAATGAATACAGATTGTAATACGTCTTTTCTATCAGCTTACAAAATCGATTTGAACATTTTAATTAATTAATTAATTACATGTAATAGATTAATTTCACTGAAATAATGCTTACAAGTTAGATGGACCTAACTTAGCTGCTAATAGGAATATTTGAAAAATTCTTTCACTGTCAGAAAGCTGAGCTCATGGCCAGCTATTGTGGCTGATGTCTGATGGCCTCACATTATGATTCTACATCGGCAAAAGCCGATGTGCCGATGTCATTTCGGCAACACTGTAACATGCACCATGTGTATACAAAAGGGGAAAGGTACATTAAAATAGTTATAATAACAGTGGCAGATCCAGGATTGTCTCGAAGTGGGGGCCCAAACCTGGCCAATATGGAATAACTGTTTGTTTCCCATGAGTGAGTTGCAGCAGCCATACAAAGGGAATTTGGAGGGCATGTCCCCCAAGAAAAAGTTGATGTTATAGATTTGAAATGGTGCATTCTCACACATTTTAGGACAGAATATTTTCCTGATACCCCCCTGTATCCGCCAATGTTATTATGCTGCCCTTAGATGGTTAATCAAATATATTCAAAAGCTTAATGTATAAATGATAAATCCCAATTAGTTTTCCCCTACTGGGTAGCACATTAGATTATGACTCTAACCCATGTATATTAGACAGTGTTATATATGAGTACAATGTAGTGGCTGATTTCAGCCTGCATACTCTCATGTAGTACACATGTATACACAGGGTTACCGCAGTAATTATATCCTATTGACAGTTATGACCTCTGACCCCAGACCTAACCCCCACTGGGCCTCCCATAGGGCACACGTGAACTAAGCTGCTATATTGTATCCAGAACTAAAATGTGCAAAACCGATGTGTTTATGTCAAGAGCATTAGAGCACAATTCTTAAGAGTATTTACAAGTGCAAATTGCTGCAGGGGAAAGTTACTAAATATCATTTTGATAGAACCAACGCTAGGTTAACTTTAAAACAGAAGCAAACAATTAAAACATCATGATATCTTTTAGTATGGTTTTTAGGGAGAAACGGGTTATGCTACTATTTCGTATTTTTCACGACCACTGAACGCCTGTTGACAAGGCTCTGTATGATATAATATGGTATTCAGATTTAGGCCACCATTATTCTCATTTCAGTTCATTATTTCACATTCCTCTAGACCAATTCCAATGGCATCACACTTTATATACTGTATATCACTTAAAATATATCCAAACTGCGCCATATAACCTCATACACACACATAATAACGAAATCGCTCTCACTCACCAAATCCAAAGGTTGCAGACGTGACCGACCAAACAAGGCCCCCGGGGTCACGGAGGTCAAGGGGACAGCGGAAGTGGGATCATCCTCTGGCCCGGATGTACCATTGTAGTCTGTTACATCCCGGCGTGCCCTGCGCTTATCACTTCCGCC
Source organism: Harmothoe impar (assembly GCA_947462335.1). NCBI lineage: Eukaryota > Metazoa > Annelida > Polychaeta > Phyllodocida > Polynoidae > Harmothoe > Harmothoe impar. The sequence continues at coordinate 65,298,796 of OX381715.1, read as the reverse complement.
CAGAGTGGGTCGCTCCTTTGCCGTAGCGTCGTCCATGATCTGCAACCAATAGATGGGGTTCGTATAGTCTGATATTATGTATTAGATGCAGGAGGCATTGTCATGTGATATGTACTGATATGATATCCTAAAGTTTACTGTCGGCATCATGCTTGAATGCAGCACTGGTGAGTTACTCGCCATGGCTGCATTCATACATCATGACGATCAAGGGTATGATTCATTAAGGCATCATGCCCTCCTTAAAGGGTTAAAGCTCCAAGTTACTTAAAGTCCCACATCTTGGTATCCCAACTGTAACAGTCGCAGTGAGGTCAAGACAGGACACTCAAGCTTGTTATACACTCCGCCCTTGGCTTTAAGTACGCTCATACACTGATAATAAAACCTATAGTCAGTACTGACTATACCACCATATTTTGACCCCCGTAGTCAGATGATTACATATGTTAGTCACATATTAGTCATTAAGATAGTCAGTAGTGACTATATGTGGATCACACAAATTGATGATGTCACAGGAATGTGTGCACAGGAAACAGTTAGGATTCAAAATTGAATGCTCAACTGACTTCAGGTAGGCACATCTTATTCTGTCTAAACCACTCCTTTACACATGTCCCTGTGCATTAGCTTTTGTGTTAATGTTGAGTATGTTTACTTAAGGCATCATAGGACACATGCATTCATGGTTTTGATTGAAGTATCATGTGGTTTTGTTCAAATTCTGATCATGTAACTGAATCTCTAGGCTTCCAGACCAGAATATACAGAAGAGGACTGTGTCAAGGGTTATAGTGTGCCAGGCATATGGCCCATACCCATCTACTTCATCCAATGGTGCTAGAGCAGGTACCCCCAGACATCTACCCCCAGACATCTACCACCAGACATCTATCCCTGGACATCTACCACCTGAGTATCTACCCCCTAGGACATAAAGGTCCAGGGGATATATGTTCTGGTGGTAGAAGTTGTAAGGGGGTAAAAGTCCAGGGGATGGATGTCCAAGGGGTAGATGTCCTAAGCATGCTAAACATTACCACAACATTAACACCCGGACTTCTACCCCTGGAAATCTACCCCCTAGGACTTCTCCCCCAAGACTTTAATCCCCTTAGACATCTATCCCCTAGACTTTTACTTCCTTGCAACTTCTACCCCCTAGGACATCAATCCCCTTGGACATCTACCCCCTTTACTCTCTAGGACTTCTACCCCTGGGGACATCAACCCCCTCCAAATGCCCATAATAAGTCATGTCATGTGGAAGGGGTAGATTTCTCCAGGGACATCCAACATCTATCTCTGGACATCTACCCCCTGGGAATCTACTACCTAGGGCATCTACCCCCAGGACTTTTATCCCCTTTGGCACCTATCCCCTTAGGACTCTACTCCCTAGGACATCCACCCGCTTGGATACCTACCCCTGGATATCTACCCCCTCAACATCTACCCCCTATGACATCTAACCTTATACTTGGACATCTACCCCCCGGACTTTTACCCCTTAAAACTTCTACCCCCTAGGACATCCACCCGCTCGGACACCTACCCCCGGACATCTACTCCCTGGACATCTACCCCCTGGACATCTACCCCCTGGGACATCTAACCCTATACTTGGACATCTACCCCCCCATACTTTTACCCCTTAAAACTTCTACCCCCTAGAATATCCATCCCTTTGGACATCTACCCCTTTACCCTCTAGGAGTTCTACTCCATCCACAAGCCCATATGTTTGAGCCATATCATGTGGAGGGAGAAGATTTCTCAAGGGACATTGGGCATCTACCCCTGGACATCTACCCCTGGAAGTCTACCCCTTAAGACTTTTATCCCCTTGGACATTGATTCCCTGGACTTATACCCCTGTAGGACTTCTACCCCAGGACATCTACCCCCTAGACATTTAGCCCCATGGACATCTACCCCTAGGACATCTACCCCCTAGGACTTCTACCCCTGGAGAAATCTACCCCATCCACATATGACTCAACCATATGGGCATGTCTAGGAGGTGGATGTCCCCAGGGTAGAAGTCCTAGAGGATAAAGGTAGTAGACATCTAAGGGGACAGATGTCCAGGGGGTAGATCTCCTGGGGTAGGTGTCCAAGGGGGCGGATGTCCTACGGGGTAGAGTCCTAAGAGGACAAAAGTCCAGGGAAAAGATTTCCAAGGGGATAAAATCCTAGGGTGTAGATGTCCAAGGGGGTGGATTCCCAGGGGGTAGATGTCCAGGGGTAGATGTCTGATGTCCCTGGAAAAATCTACCCCCTCCACATGATATGACTCAACCATATGGGTATGTGGGGGGTTGATGTTTCCAGGGGTAGAAGTCCTAGAGTAAAGGGGGTAGATGTCACAGGGGGTAGATGTCACAGGGGGTAGATGTCACAGGGGGTAGATGTCCAGGGGGTAGATGTCTAGGGGCAGGTTCCAAGTCAGGGGATATCCTAAGGGGTAGAAGTCCTAGGGGGTAAAATTCCAATGGGTAGATGCCCATAGGGGTAAAAGTCCCAGGGGGTAGATGTCCTAGGTAGGGGTAGTTGGCCTGGGGTAGATGTCCTAGGGGGTAGATAATAGGCCCTAGGGTAGATGACTTTGGGGTAGATGCCAGGGGGTACTTGTCCTGACTTATTGTCCTGCCATCTCATGATGGACTATATCTAATAGTCATAATGACTACTTTAGAGCATTAAAGCATTAAATTCATAGTCACTTGACTATATATCCCAAATCAGCTCTTTAAATGCTTGACTATAGGTTGACTATATGACTAACTTACTATAGACATAGGTGACTAACATGGTATAGTCGTTTTTGCTACATTCACATGACTATAGAAGTGTAGTCAGTAGTGACTAACATTTCCAGGGCCAATATTATCAGTGTAGGTTTTCATATGGCATTTCAAATAATAACTAAGGACAGAGGGCAGCAATATGGCGGCAGAGTTTTTTTCACCAAGGTGTGGAGATGGGGACAAGGACACTATTCCCGTTATTGACCTGGCATTTAGTTCATAGACATAGTGTTTGGAGGGCATATATCATACCATCATTCCCCAGCACTAATTAAGATATCCCAATTTATTAAATACAGAATGTGACAGAACCTCAACGATGTAGTCCACGAGTTGATTTCCCTCTAGACTCTCAATTGGAAGAGTGACTTCGATTTCCCCTCCCGGAAACAGTCCTGGTCCCTCATTGCGCAGGTCATAGATGTGGTAGACTTCCGGTTTGCTGGTGACGGGAGTGATGACTGGGGTGGTGTCGTTGCCGCCCCCTGGTGTGTGGTTTGTGGACTGTACATGGACCTCATACACGTGCTGCTCCGGGTAGGAAACACTGAGTGAAGAGAACAGGTACTGCATGAACATTGGCATTTACATGAGTGTAATCACTGATACAAGTTCATGACAACATCACTAACATTGACATTGAGATTTTACATGAACTTTAAGGAGCTTCTTTATATTAAATTTCAATGTATCTAAGTTTATTTATACTAACGTTCCTAGAGCTCGAGCCAAATCTATGAAATGTCATATATGGTAGCAGAAATAAGTGAGAATGAATAGTATTCTTTAGAGGTATGTTTGCAACTTCATTGGCCTTCAATTTTAATAAAAACATAGCTCACCCTGATATGTCCAACTCAGCAGACACCTTGACGGGCAGTTCCAGTGTGACGTCATTATTACCCAGGTATGCTTCCTGGCTGCGTGTGTGCGTTGACACTGTGACGTACATCCGGTCACGTAGGAAGCTGTCCTCATGGTAAACTTCTGGCCGCATAAAGACAATGATGAAACTAATCATGGTGAAGTCAGGAACAGGGTTCCCTATGTCACACACTAACACTGCACTGCCATTATTAGCATCTACGTCATCGGGTGATGCATGTGGCGTGCACGTCACATGGGGACTTCCTGTTGTGACGTCACTTCCGCTGGCGCCGACTGGCCTCGTTGCAGAGTACAGGATGTCAGGAGGGTGGCGGACTGTGAGGTTGGTCATGTAGGCTTTCTCGCCGACATTGTTGACGTGGATCTCGATGCTGATTGGCTGCTGCTGACCCAGGATGACGTAATGTACGTCAGGTGACGGCCACTGGACGTAGGCATGCAGCTGCAAGTCCGTCTTGCAGTGGTTGTCCTCTCCACAGAACTTGTCAAACGGTACCTGCGTAATCATGACAACATTTGAATCAATTCCAGTTCCAAATTTATTTTATTCAAAATGTTTCAATGTTTCAGTGAGCACTATTCCCTATAGTAACGGTACAGAAAGTATCATCAAGATCATTGGTAGTGACTAAATCTTGAAAGGCCAAAGGACGCCCAGTTACAATAACGAAATTTAATTTATTCAAATCGAGGCCTCTATTATGTTTGTAAAGAGCTAAAGGTTTTTGTTCTTTCTAGACTACATAATGCCTATATTTATACATAAATATTCCATTCCCCCTAATTCCCTCCGACTTTGCTTTAATTAGATTTTATATTCCAAAATGTGGTCATTCTTGAATAAAAGCATGCACTCTTTTATTCCCCCATTGAAAATACACTACTGTAAAGCCTCGCGTATAAGCCTAACTCGTGTATAAGCCGCACCTCGAGTTTGGTGTGACCCTATAAGCCGCAGAGGCCATCTGAGAATTGTTAATTTGGTACTGTAGTATACTTATAAAAATTCTAATATAAGCCGCACCCTATATAGGCATGGTTGGTATCAAAAGAAAGCTGAAACTGATTCGCGTATGAGCCGCGGCTTATGTATACGCAAGGTTTTACGGTAGAAAAGCCCATGGTTTGGGGACATTGGATCCCTTTGGGACCTAATAATACCCATTGATGAAATTTAATTGACCTCTATTCTCTAAATATCATGCCTTTACAGTGTTTGGAATACACTTAAGGAAGAATTTGAATTTGAAGAAAAATCGGATATACCCACTTTAAAGGGTTAATATAAGCGGCCACTCACCACGAGCATCATGCTCCTCTGACAGTACTTGTCCACCATGGGCTGTGGGGCGTCACGTGCTACGTCATGTGACGTCACAAGGTCCACTTCTACTGAGATAGTCACCGGTGTGATGACGTCAACAACGTGTTTCTATGACAACCAAAGAAAATGATATTTGTCAATGCTTAAATCAAAAAGTTATTCTAGACATTTTACAGATAATCATAATTCACCAGATGTGGCCCTGAGAAAAACTTTGTAAAAAGGCCCAAAAACCTTTAGAGTAGGGCCAAAAAATTGAGTAGGTCAGGTAACCTGAACAGGCCTTGAATTTACATAGATCCCCTGTTAATATCCCGGCGAAAACACTTGCGGATTTCATGATAAGGGTCCTTTCAAGAAAAAGCCCAAGCACATGGCAAGAGGGGGAATTGTGCTGCATCTAGCAGAATTCTACATATATGTAGATGTAATTTCAGTGCTGCATCTTGACTTGCATATCCTTTTAAAATTACAACTGGTCCAATTTTGGCATTTAGTGAAGCCTACATAGCAGTTTGAATTAGCTTCAGCAGTCTTACATTAAGTACAAAGATGAAGTGGTCCTTCCAGGCTACATGCGCAGGCCAGTCGTCTACATGTGCAGTGTACTCGGGTAAGGCATGGTATGTTATACCCTGGTTCTTCACCGTACCATTCTGGAACCCGCCCCGGAGCGGTAACCGCTGCGACGCGTCATCCAGGCGCGCCACGTCAGCACGCACTGTCACCGTAAAGGCTGACGGAAGACGGAGACAGAATATGAATTCATTGTTGGTGATGATATTTCATGATATTTTAAAAATATGTATGAAATTGGATTCCCTTATCCCTTTACAATTGCAGTTCCTCATGGCCCACTTATCACCTAAATCGTATAGATGAATACAATGAACACACCAAAATATCTCATTAAGGTTTGAAAATTTCTCAATGTACAAAAATACATCATGTTCATTGTGCCGTTTCACTTGATATCCCTTTGATGTGCTAGAATGGCATTAATACGGACTACCAGCCCACTCTTAACCAGACCATGGTCTAGTTTCTCCACAAATTTGTGGAGGTCCGTAAATTTGTGGAGGTCCGTAAATTTGCTTCCATAAGTGTGTGGAGGTCTGCAAATATATATGGAGCTCTGTATGTGTATGCTTAAGTACTAAAAAACGATTTTCATATATATGCGCCTATACATGGGTAAAATTCGACACGTGCGAGACGGCGACACAGGCCTTTTAAAAATCGACACGGGCGACACTGCCCTTTTAAAAATCGACGGACACAGGCGACCTTATAAGGCCCTAGTCTATGCTATACACATAACATTCGACACGGCGACACACCCTTTTTGCTAAAGATCGACACGGCGACATGCTCAAAACTGAGGGTACCCATGTAGAGGCACATATATATTTGCAGACCTCCATGAATATATGGAGAGTGTATTTACGGACCTCCGCAAACTTGCGGACCTCCGCATGTTTGTGGAGAAACAGCATCCAGGATAAATCAAACAAATTAGAATTACCCTAAAACCTCGCGTACAAGCCGCGGCTGGTACGCGAATCAGACTCAGCTTTCTTTTGATACCAAACATGCCTATATAGGGTGCGGCTTATATGAGAGTTTTTATAAGTATACTACAGTACCAAATTAACAATTCTCAGATGGCCTCTGCGGCTTATAGGATCGGCCCAAAGTCGGGGTGGGGCTAATACGTGAGTTTGTCTTATACGCAAGGTTTTACGGTAAATTAAAAATGTAACCTACATGAGGTGGGTGGGAGTGGGTGGCCGGTGTACCTGAAGGCCACCCCTACGGCCAGGCAGCTGCGGGGGCTGTGGGTGAGGTTGTTGAGCTGACAGCGCACCACGGTGGGGTTGATGAGGCTGGGGTAGGTGCTGGAGTTGAGCTGGACCACCACCAGGGGGCGGGTAGACATGACCACCGCCATGTTGGAGGAGTAGGACCCCACAGCCAGTGCTGTAAGGGCACAAGGACATAGAGGGTAAGGTTATTTATGTCATGGTAAATACTGGGTATCAAGGTTAAAGCAATGGAAGGGCCGTACGCAAGTGTGGCGTTGAATAACCCGTGGGCATATTGCACGCTGTGGCCGTATTGCACACTCCCGAGGATGGCAAATTCAAACGAACATGTAAGCAGTACTATGAAGTCTATTTGGTATCATTATTCATGGTAAAACCATGATGTGACCATGAAAAACATGAAATAAATACAGAGCGTCACTTACAAGTGCCCTCGTCAATGGTTATTTCACTCGTGGGGCTTGGCCCGTATTGCACGCTGGCCGAAGGCCTATTGCAATACGGGCCAAGCCCCACATGTGAAATAACCACTGACTTGGTCACTTTAGCGTGCAGCTCTGTCTATGTATTGAACCATCAGATGATTCATTAAGATCAGTAGTCAACATAACTGAGAACAGATGTTTAGAAAACCCATAGGGTAGCTTCACCAAGAGTGGACCACTGCAATGAATGAACCACTACCCTGAGATGTTCACCTCAATTTCGTAGATATTCATGGATAATGGGCCCTCTATTTGCTTTTTGTTGGTAAGAGTAACACTTAAAGTGTATCATAACATGCAAATAGAGGGATAATCATGCATGGATAACTACAAAATTGACGTGGACACCTCAAGCTAGTGGTCAATTCTAGGTGAAGCTACCCTATTCTAGCTGCTTAAAAAACGTATGGTTGAGGGTTGATGGTTGAGGACCCTGAAGACTTATTGCTCGGGCCATAGCAGAATTAACAATGAAAGCTAAGTTGCAACAATGCAGTATTGAGACAATAACAACATATTCCAAACCTTGTTTCTCAGACAGATTAGTTGAGACAGAAACCATCTACATATGATACACTCAAAAAGTAAACTTGTCTCTAGATTCTTCCAAGTGACGGTCATAAAATAAATGACTCAAAACCTCGTCTAAGTGACAAGGAAGTGGGTCTTCTAGCTGGAGATAGAAGACCCACTTGTCATGTGCCAGCCGAAAACCCGACACTTGGCAGCTCCTGATTATATTTGTGGGATGGCAACCTGATAGGTTAGACAACTTTTGACTCGTTTATTTTATGATAGTCACTTCGACGAGTCTAGAGACAAGTTTACTTTTTCAGTGTATATTACCTGCAGTAGGATGGTGCCTTGTCTTGGGTGCGGCCAGGGCATGTCCAAACCCGGTGAGGGCAGGGTGGAGGTTGGCTGCAGCCAGTCTCTGTGAGTAGGTCTCCCTGACCCCATGACTGTAGCCGTTATACACGTAGACAGCACCCCGCCCTGAGTCCTCATACGGTGCTCCTACCACGAGGTCTGCGTGGGTGGAAGGGGTAGGGTGGTTACACAAACAGTGCATTATTGTAAGGGAGTGGTCATCATAAAAATAGGATGGTGTTTTCTTTTAAAGCTGCTTAAAGACAGCCATTAATCATTTTTATTTTTTTCTAAAAGCTGCTTAATTCGGTTAGTTCATGCAGTGCCTTTTAAAGTTAAATACTGATGAGACTCCCCTGTATACTACATACCTGGGTACCCGTCCTGGGTGAGGTCTACAGCTGTGATGGCTGACCCGAACCTGGAGCCAGCCACGTCTGACCCCGCCAGGTCAAACACGTGGTCAAACACGTGCTGCAACAAGACACACATAAGGATAGGTTAAGTTATATGTCACTTCTAACAAGAGTTTTTAATCTTATCATTGTGTCATGAGGCGCTCATTCAGTGTGCATATATTTAATCTTTGAAGAGTCACTCTGACAACTTAAGCTAACTAACAATAGTAACATCCCAATTTTTTTTTTAATTTAACCATCATCACATACAACAAGTGATACATGAAGGTCTTCCCGGTTAATTTTGCGGGGATAATCCATCCAGTAAAGTAGATACTCATAGTTTAACATACGCTTTATCAATTTTAGATGATGGTTATTGGACCAGAACAATGCCAAAAAATCAAGACCCAATTGGCGGGAATACCACGTTGATAATACATATGTATACATGTGGTAATAAGTTAAATAATTATATTCAGGACACTGCAATGCACAATGTACATTTTATAATTATAAATCATATCTTCAGATGTATCATACATACAAAACCGAACCTGAATTTTGATAATAATACTTTTTCTTAAGACCTCTGAAAATGTAGCATGAATCATGTATGCATGGCCATTATAACATCAATAACTGCGTGTCCTACCGTGTGCCTCATGAGGTATACGGCCACACGTCCCTCCTCGTAGCTGCCGGACTTGTACAGTGGCGCCCCCACCAGGAGGTCGTCGTAACCATCCTGGTTCAGGTCAGTGACACAGAGGGCGCCACCGAAGTACTCCCCCATCTGCGTCCCATGCAGTTCAGCTTTAATGTCAAACATGCCCATGGAGATGATCACCTGCAGGGGGAGGCAAGGGAATCAATACGGTTACATTGAGATCAGATAAAGCCCTTCATAGGGCAGCATTATCGTTTTAATACACTATGATCTTTTCATCATCATGAAACATGAGTAGCATTCATGCAGTCTTTGTGAAAACATGCAGGACAGTTGCAATGTCCTTCTAAAATGCCACCGGGTCCAGCAGATTTACAAGTGTAGCAGCACCGAATGTCCAGTCGCATTTTGGGCTTTTCTGGACTAGAAGAATTGAGTTGGACTTCTAAATCTGAAGTTTGTATGTCAATATACTGTGTAAAACTATATATCTATCCTGATTTGGTCATAAATGATTATAAATGAGTTGTAATTTTAATGGACAAAACTCTTTTATACTTAAAGTGCAGAAATCATCAGATATGTGGCTATCCGGTCCGCCAAAAATGTAGCCGGGGCGGTCCTTCAACAATAAAAATTTGCAGGACCGAATGTCCTGTGGGATGAAAAAGTTTTCGCAAAGACTGTTCATGCATCATAATGGTTGCATAATATGGGGTTGATACACTCACAAAGAGGCAGCATATACACTGAAAAAGTGAACTTGTCTCCAGACTCATCAAAGTGTAAAATGTTGGGTTTTGGGCTGGTACATGCCAAGTTTTTGACTTGTTTATTTTTATGAACATCACTTTGAAGAGTCTGGAGACAAGTTTATTTTTTGAGTGAAGTACTGATGCACCAATGGAATGGTGCCCAAAACCATATCTATAAAGGGCATCTGTGCAGGACTATATGTCGTCATGATGTTCTATAACGCACTGCTTGCCATCCATTGATTGGGTTTGCCAGCTTATATATAAATGTTAAAGGATGTACTTTTAGAATCAAACAGTTTCTTCCCTTGCACCCCTACTTACCCTTCCATGCATGTCGATTCTTGGTCCGCCTGTTACGTAATATGTCTGATCAGTATCGTAAAACTTCCCTGATGCCAAGGCATAACCTGCAGCAAAAGTATAAAAAATAGAATGACACAATATTATGAAGAATAAAATCAATTAAAGTTAATTGAATGACACAATATTGTTAAGAATAAAATCAATCCGAGTTAATCATAAATAGATAACTTTGTACAATCAGGTACATGGTGTTCAACATCAAATCAAAAGTATTGCCTCATAGACTATCACATACATGTATCTTTAGATAAAATAGGAGATTTCTAGTAATTATACAATTGGAATAGGAGATAATAATAATAGTAGAACTCGCCTATGTAGCCAGTTTTGGGGATGACCTTGCCGGGGATGTGTACACCCACATACTCGTTACTGGCCGCATACTCAGCGTAGCCACCTAGTGGATAAACGTGGTACCATGTAAATTTAGCCTTGAAATTCCAATGAATTGGCATGTTGGACTTTTGAAAGGAAAACCCAGTCACACATGTTGTGTCGCACTGTGTGGACTTTTTCTCTTATGATGCAGTTACTAATTTAGACATAAAACTATACTAGAAACATGTGCATCTGCCTCTTATCCCTCACCTTAAAACTGCTGCAAATCATACATGAAATTGATAATGACGATCTTGGTAAAATAAGGATATGTATTGTAAGCATTTATTCAGTTGATAATACATACCGGTCCAGTCCCTTAACCCCGGAGCACCGAGCAACAGCTTTTCACCATTCTACAATAAGGGAAAACACATGCTTAATACGAATAAAGAGTGATTTGATTTAATCAGGGTAATAAAACATGCATTAAATGTTGGATTGAAATTTAAATAATGACAAAAAAGGAAATGGGAAGTCACCGAATACGATAACAACAGAATCACAATGATAGACTGCACTTCACTGTGCAAATAAGATAATTACGATAATTAAGTAATTTCTAGGCAAAGATATCTACATGGTTCTGGCTACTTTGGCTCCAGGCATCTCTCTGGTCTCAGCGCCAAGTCCAGTCATCGATACACATTCTTGGCTTTACCCTTGCAGCCCTCGAGACCGGACACCCATAGTTATGGGTATCAACCCCTAAAATTGACATGGCGACATGGCTATTTCTTAAGATCGAGATGGTGACATGGCAATTTCTTTAAATCAATATGGGACATGGCAATTTAAGTGACATGTGACATTGCCATCTCTTAAAATCGACATGTGACATGGGGCTTTGTGACATAAATGAAAAAAATTCTCATTTAGTGTAAAGTATGCTACCCAACTCTTTCTTCAAATTCCGTCCTTGAGGGTAGTCAAATTTTAAAAAATTCCTGGCGCCTACGGCCCAAAGAGCCAAATTGTATCAATTACGGTCCCCCTACATTTTCCCCTTAGTGACACTAGTGACATGGCTTTTTCCTTTGTGACATGTGACATGGCCATTTCTTAAAATCGACATGCGACATGGGGACCCCCCCCCCCCCTTCATCTATTCCCCCCATATAGTTGTTCAGTGGTCCACCCCTGGGCTATGTTTCAGCAATACAACTTGAAAAGTACGGAGCATACAGAGTATACTTTGGCTCCCACGAAATTTGGAAAATGCCAAAACATTTGAGTAATTTAACTACAAAATGACCTTAAAATACATCCACTGATGTCTAGATTCTCAATCTTCTTTGGGGGGGGGGACTCCTTTTATTGTTTCCCCAGGTTTCCCCAACGTCACTTTGCTTCTGACGTCCCTCATCACTATAATATGGCATGTGTAATACACACCCACGCTGGTAGAAGTTAACGTAGCTGAGCAGTAGAATCCACTGTGGTTTTATAGTTTATACTACAGTATTAGTATACATAGGCAGTTCTAATATAATTTTGGCTGATAAACATTATCCCATATTTGCAAGATGTTTGTCTATCAATATATGGTTTGAGATAGTTAACAATAAAGCCTATTCACTTCACTGACTCAGTCACTCCCCCAGGTGAGTACAGGGGAAACTAGCCTGGCAGAGAAAGCACTGAGCCATGCAATACCACAACATAGACAGTTTTAGTGTCGAACAACAGTAAAAATGATTGCACTTCCTGTGTTCATTTTATAGACAGTGCCAATAATTTAAAAAGTTAGGGAAGATGTTTGGGATAGGATATACAAAAGGAATATGGCATGACTAGAAAATCCCCAAAATTTAGCTGACATGCCATCTTTAACAGTGCACTTACCTGTGCATACTGTGCCGCCATGCCCACCTGCCCGAAGGCCTGCTTGTAGGCCTGTGTGCGGTGGTCCACCTGACTCATGCTGCTGCCGGCGGTGAGGGGGAGAAGGCGGCGGCTGGAGTTGTAGCTCAGCTCCCCATCTGTCACGTAGCAGGCCCCATTCACCATCAGGTACCCACTGTTGGCGTACTTCTTGTCGGCCCACTTGTGGGAACACACCTGGGGTAGGAATAGGGATACATTGCAGTTTCAAGAATCTTGTTAAAGTGGGTATATCCGATTTTAAACAAAATTCTAAATCCTACATAAATATGTTCCAAATACTGTAATAATGTATTATTTATGCGTTGGGCATATTAAAATGGTATCCATGGGCAGTAAGAGCTCAGAAAGTGTATCTAATGGGGTCCAGCTATGGGCTTTTCTAGTGTATTTTCAATGGGATGAATAAAATCGCGCACGCTTTTTATTCCAAAATGACCATATATTGAGCAATAAAATCAAATTTGAGCAAAATCAGAGGGAATGAGGGGAAATGGAGTAGATAAAAAGTGAAGTATGTCATATATGTAAACATTCATTATTAGAGAAATATATTTTTTGTCCCACACCTGCACACATCGGATATACTCACTTTAAATGTGGAATTATTCTCCAACTATTTAAGGCACAATGTGTTTTGGGTTTACTTGGCCATATCTATGTCAGGTAGTAAGGACATCGTTTTCTAGGTTTCAGTTACCTACGTTGTAAAAGGCTTTCCACCATGTTGTTATGGAATTCAAGTCCAATATATTCCCTGACAACTTCCAGAAGATATTGTCATTGAGTTGTCATAAAATTTAATTAGAAAATGTAATCCGTAAATCCCGATATTGGTGCAGTTTCTAGGATCCTAATGCACACAGTCCACTTAGCTCCAATCGGCACCATATATATATATATATATAAGAAATGTATAACATAATCCGCCTATAAAGCTAGTCCGGCAGTATTGTACTATGACCCAAAATTCTCAGGTATAGTATTTTTCTCTCTTGATTATTCATCTATAGGGTCTGGTTGAATATTTCCAGGGGGGTGTGAACATGCCACCCTTGAGCATTTTTAATTATTCATGGTTGCCTAGCAACCGAGAAATTTTGACAGAAATGCTTAGATACATGCATTTTGGTTGTCCATATGAAATATTTAGCTTTACCTACCCCCCCTAATTCTACCCCAAGGAATCCATTGGTGTTATTGACATGTTGCTAGGTTACCTAGGTTACAATATGTTCCCTGGGGTAGAATTAGGGGGGGTAGGTAACCTTCAATGTTCCCTGTGATCAGTATTTATACCCGTTGCTAGGGATTTTCATAATAAAACTGCTGTTGCTAGGCAACTAGGTAACCTAGCAACATGTCACTGACACCAATGGATTCCTTGGGGTAGAAATAGGGGGGGTAGGTAACCTTTAATGTTCCCTGTAATCAGTATTTATACCCGTTGCTAGGGATTTTTATGATAAAACTGCTGTTGCTAGGCAACTAGGTAACCTAGCAACATGTCAATAACACCAATGGATTCCTTGGGGTAGAATTAGGGGGGTTGGTAAAGTTAAATATTCCAAACGGGCAGCCAAAATGCATGTATCTAAGCATTTTTATCAAAATTTCTTGGTTGCTAGGCAACCATGAATAATTAAAAATGCTCAAGGGTGGCATGTTCACACCCCCCTGGAAATAATCACCCAGACCCTATAGATGAATAATCAAGAGAGAAAAATACTATACCTGAGAATTTTGGGTCAGGCCATTATTCAGCATCTCACTGCCGGACTAATGTGGATGGTGGGCATTATAACTGCAGCAATACACTGTTAGAAGTAAATGTAGCTGAGCAGTAGAATCTACTGTCATTTTATAGTATATCCTACGATATATATACATGTATATATATATGTAATACAATTCAATTCAATTTTATTCACGCACAACCCCTCTTGGGGCAAAGGAGAAAGGGAAAGATAATAGATCATGGACAGTACACAGAGAAAAGAAGTCGAACCACTGTGACTCCTGACTTGATCACTGAGGTAACTGTCACCAGAACTCTGAAGTGACTCCCTAACATTAGCAGGACTCTATAATAACTCTATAATGACTCCTATTCTAAGACTCCCTAATGATTGGGAGACACTTTAGAGTCCTGGGGAGAGTTACCTCAGTGATCGGGGCTGGACTCCCATTTGAGAGTGATCTTACTTCTTCTCTCTGTGTAGAATAAACAGCTTGTGTTCAATCTTTAAAAAAACGTATTTTTGGTTTCACTATTTACATTATAGTTGTACTTACGACGACACCCCCTTGGCCTTGCTGGTGGCTGTCTATGGATACACCTAACCACTGGTAGTCCTTGTGGTCCGTGTACCGTAGCCGCACTTTGTATTGACCACGTCTCACCAGGGGCGCAGTCTTCCTGTCTATATGGACGTTACCTGACAACAACCAAACAGGCATTACTACAAACCTAGAGCTGTGCCCTCTCATTGTATCAACCCATTAGGGAGTGATTATTTTTTAACAACAGGGGGAGGGGGTGGTGGGTTTGGCGGGGGGGGGGGGGCGAAAAAAATTTGTTTTGAGCCAAAAAGCCCGCGCGTTAATATGCTTCAAAGGGCCCATGCGCGAGCCGATTTTCCACCCCAAGGGGGGGGGGGAAGTAAAACTTTAGACCCCTTGACCGGGGGTGTGTGAAAGATTTCGCACGATCCGCGCGGAAACCCACCACACACCCCCCCCTGTTGTTAAAAAATGATCACTCCCTTACCCACATGGACAAGAAAATGTTTCCAATCTTAAAATAGCCAAAATTAAAAACTTAACCATCTTAAATTCCAAATTCCAAACACCAGGTGGCACCACTGTATTATACCTGGCGCAGTTGTCTATAGTTGTGTTTGATATCAGTTTCGAAAAAACAGAAAGAGAAAAGGGGGTAAAATATTACCACAATAACAATAAATAAATTAGAGTCAAAAAAGAGAAAATGGGTGGCGCCACCTCAGGTTAATCATGTGTACTTAATGGCTTCAATATTCTGTAGATTATCTTAGAAATAATCTTAAATAAATCGAATTTAAGATTGGAAAGATTTTTATCCATGTTATCAGCCCATTCAATTAATCAAACTCATTAAGGCCGTCATGGTGTATGAATGTAGCACTGGTTGTTGAGCTACTTGCCAGGGTTACATTCATTCAGCTACATCCAGAGTTCAATACCTAAATGTAATGGATTCTTATTTAATAGGACAAACATATCAAAATAATGTATGCAATATATAAAAGTATACCAACATTTATGAACGTTCCCTAATGCAACTCATTAACAAATCTACTTCCTACATTCACTCATACGCAAATTTTCCGGTTCTGTACATTATTGCGCCTTAATATAGCATATAGCATATATCATATGATTCCACAAAATGTTGTTTCTCATTACCGCGCGCATCATAAAAATCGTTATTTGGGGAAAACTTTTTTTTCCTTTTTTTTGTGAAAACTATGTTAAAAATTAGAACAAATATAGGCAAATTAATTAAAGCTTATGCTGTAAGTAATGCAGTCTTTTAGGAATAATTTGCATTAAAACACATTTCGTGGATCAATAAACATCGAATTACTAAAATGTAAAAATAGATTGCGAAATGTCTAAATTTCCCTGCATATTTAGACCTCCGGTTTAAAAAAATAGAAAGAATTCTTTTTTTTTTAAATCGTCATATTTTTCACTCCTTGGTGGTGAGAAACAATTTTTTTTCTGTGACCTACCTGTGTCGTCCAGTTTGACCTGCGTGCAGGGCGCCCCCTGGTGGAGAGGACACTGGTACAAGGCCCCGGATGTGTTCAGCGTCCTCTGGTACACGTCAGTCGCCTTGGGGGCCCCGACCAATAACCTGAACATGAAACACAATATTTTAAATAAACCTTTTTAGAAATCTGAAATTGTGCTACACTGTTTAAGTCAAGTCACAACCTGCAGGCATTTATATGTTCATCAATTCTGCTTGGGAGAGCTGGAAGAAGGGAAAACATGACATCCTCATCCCATCTTAGGCTATGTTAGACTATCTTAAAAGTGTTACTAAGCAAATGAGGATGGCGCCACTGGTAGTGGTAAGACTACACAATCCATTGTAGGATATAGGCTCCCAGACTAGTATCTAAGAACAGGAGGTCTCTCCTATTCTTAGCTAGTATGTAACTTTGTAAGGCCCGTTTGTCCACGCACCCGGGAGAGCTATCCCGTATTTGCGCGGGGCACACACTGCATACTTCTTTTAATTTTGACGGCTTTATGCATTGCTTAAAGTCGCTGATCGTCTGATATTGAGCAGTTTTAAGCAACTGTTAGCAACTTTAAGCGAACTTTGGGTACCGGGTATTTGGGTCTAGTGAGGAAACGTGGCATGGGCCAAACTTATATTTGTATACATCGGTTTGCCCAGAATATTGACAATACAAGGGGATGCGGTAGGGAGGTCTCGAACTAAGTGACGTCATTTGTGAACGTTCCTTTACATAATACACAATGCCTCAGTGACCTCACTGCAGTTGGCACTAAACTTTGCACAACCGGATACAGTCACATACATGTGTATAAGTAAACACGAAACAAATCACAACAAAAGAGGACAAACTAGTACAGCACACTTAAATGAAATCTTGGCTTCAGAATTGGACGCCCAGATTTTGACATGGAGAGCGGCCAGGGTGGTTGTAGTTTTTTGTGAGAGCAGCTCATAAGCACACGAACCCTTTAAGGACGGTATCTTGCATTTAAGCAACAGTTATCGTCTTGATGCATCATATGCAGCCTAGTTGGGTAACTCACCGGTGCTGCATTAGTGCATCACTCCCACTCATCGGGGGTATTTCAACCCCAACTCGGCCTGATGCATGAATGAAACCCCAGTGAGTAACTCCCCAGGACTGCATTCATGCATCATGACCTCACAGTGTTAGGGAGTGATCATTTTTTAACAACAGGGGGGGGGGGGTGGTTTTCCGAGCGAAGCGTGCGAAAATAATTTCCCCCCCCCCCCCCGATCAACGGGTCGAAATGTTTTACCCCCCCCCCCCCTACGGGTCGGAAATCGGCGCCCGCGCGAGCCCTTTAAAGCATAGTAACGCGCAGGCTTTTTGGCCCAAAACAGGTTAAATTTTTTTGAACCCAAGAGGGGTCCAAATTTTTTACACCCCCCGGTCAAGGGGTCCAAATTTTTTTGCCCCCCCCCCCCGTTGATAAAAAATGATCACTCCCTTAGCTGATTAAAGCACTATGCGGCCCTTAAAGGGTTAAATGCCGCTAATGAGGACGGCCAGGCGGCCCTAGTTCCGTCTTGGCCCACTGGGAGGCGCGGGCTATGTGTCATCAAAGGGAATGTGAAGTGTGTGGGTCGTGATTGGTAATTAGTGCTCTAAGTGGGTCACTGTTATGAGTTTATTGTTTTGGCTCATGGATGCGGTGCCAAGTGTCAATCAGGTGTGCGTCATTAAAAGTGTTGGTAAATACTATTGCCCAGTAAACAAATAACGCTATACACCATTTTATAACGTTATATGTCAACGTTTTTCTACGGTTCTTTGGTGTGGCATAGCATTATGTAAAGTCTAAAACGTTATTTTGACGTAAATTAACGCTTTTTTGTTAGCTGGGTGGAGTGTCATCATGAGAATATGTCGATCTTCTTTAGGGTACAACTATGTGTACTAATTAACGGAGTATATATCTGGTTATTACAAAACCATCAAATATTAACAGCCAGAAGACCCCCAGGTCCTTTATGTGTATGCAACAAATCATACTAATGATAATGGGTAAATATGTTCAATACACCAAGTGAAACAGCTCATAAGTGGAAAAGTAAGGTGGTTATAAAAGGAATATATGGATCCTGGCCTTTATGGGTAGAGCAGACAAACACTTAATATTACAGTATAGATTATTATCTCTTTGGCACCCCATACAACATTTACGTTCTACATGATAATGTTGACAAGGCCTGGACAAGGACTTGGGATCTCGCTGCAAAGTGTATATTTTGTCTGCTGTCACGACAAAAGCTTTAAATAAAGACATGTTAGTAGCCACTGTTCCTGCTGTGATTATACCAGTAGTCCTACATGTAATGGGCACATGGTAGTGGGGTCAGGTCCTGACAAGAAACGTAGTTTGCACTAGTGTTCCTGACAGTAACTACGTAGAATCCCCCATAGGACCTAATGAACTATCGTCTAGGAGTAGGACTCGGCAGTGCTATTGCATTAGTTACAGCTAGTCTAGAATCCGTTCATTCACAATCAACATAAATAGTATGGTAATGCTGCTGTGTCCAGTGTCCTCTCAGCAGAGTAACCCCAGGTGCCATGGATCATTATAAAACATGGTTCTATAGTTGCGTTTAATTTCTTCTGCAATCGCTGGTCAGCAAGCTGTTCTCTGTTTTGATAATTCTTGCTGTATTATCATACTTCTTATTTCCCTTTCTGTTGCTCCTCATGCCCTTACATCTCCAGATAACCACCCCAATCTCACCAAGGATTTACAAAAAAAAGCACCAACACCTTTTTACTTGAACCTAGATAGCCTAATGTTAGAGAGTACTCCCTTACCTCTGTCTGATGACCTGAGTGCCCCCTGATACAGCCAGCTGCCACCAGCTGGGGTGATAGGGGCAGGGTTAGAGCTCGATGTGCTTATCACCTCCTCAGATAAGGGCTCATGTACACCCTACAGCTCCACAGTCTCTCCGACAAAGGTAATACATCAAAGACAAAGCCGATATATTTATACCATGTAGTGACAGCAGCACGCACTCACTCACATGGAGGCACTTTAGCACTTATTATTACATTGCTGGGTATTCACTTTTCTCGCCGTTCCTCAGGGGTGGGGCCCATTAGCTTTATTTCAATTTGAAAAGGAATCTCTATTTCTGATCTCATACCTTTTCCTGATTTTGATGAATTCTTTGTGGTCCCCACCAAGATCTGTTCAATCGTGGATGGATCACCCAGGCAGACCCAGGTCTAACCCAAAGTACAAACACAACATGACCGCCCTGCAAACTTAAATAACAAGAGGGGGTATCTCCCCCTCGACTTTAAAGATACAATACCAGATAATTTTTAGCCGATTTTTTCATTTTAGGTTGATGACATGCTATGTATACTTGCATGCCCCTGTGGAAAGTCTGGAGGCTCTCATTCATCATTTAGCATGATAAAAATGCAATATGTTGTCACAAATGAATAGCTGTCCGCCAACACAAATGAGAATCAGCTAGGGGTGCATTATGAGTAGTCAAAACACATAATGCTCTCACAGCGAATTCATAGATCTACCAAGAGCACTCAATGCAGTATTTCATTTAGATTTCATAGCACATTGCTTTCCTATGGTAAAGGGCCTGTCAATTGATCAAAATGACTAATTGAGGTCTATATTGGGTCTATTTCATAATTTGATTTTGGGTCGATTGAGGTGGTAACGTATCATTAATGATATACCAAAACATGTAAGTATAAATGTATGCAATGCTTTCAGAGCATTCTTTCCATAACTAAATATTTAAACAAATCTGCAGACTGTACGTACCACCAGTTCATTAGGCCTATGAGTATGCTTTCAGAACGATGTTCAAAAATGACATGGATACCATTAATTCACCTGTATACGCAATCGTGTACATCCACAGTGGTTTAAGTCATTTTGAGGTTAAATCCACCTTACCAAACCACCCATGCATTAGTCCTGTCCTACTACCACATGGTACCTCTGGCTGAACGTCGTATATTGCCGGCTGGCCCTTTCTGGCTAACATCAGATGCCTTATCTACCCTCTGGGTGATAAGCCCTTCCTGTGGCTGAGATATCCGACTTAAAACCCAACCCCCTTATCGACACAGCCTCCAGGGTGCTACAAGTCCGATCGGGACAGGGGGGGGGGGGTCAGGCCTGTTTCAGAAAACCAATATATATTGTTGGAAATAGTTACGGTTTATTCTCACAAAATTGTAGAAATTCATTGCCATAATAATGAATTTAGGTTATTTGCTTTGCTCGACTGCGTTGTGAAAAGGTTCACTATTAAGAAAGAATACATTATATAATCGTATAAACCCAGCTTCAATAACCTGGAAATACTTTTGACTGCATACCTTTAATATGTTTTTCCATTTTCGTTATATTCAACTTTGAATAAAAAAATATTGCCTCTAACTAAAGTCTCGTTATCAATCAACAAAATGGCTAAAATTACCAAGTTTCTCTCTGTAAATGGAAAAAAGAGACTATTTACCTTCTAGTAAAAAAAAGAAGCGGTGCATGCTGACACATTGTATCTCACATGACAGATCACTTTCACAACACGTTAATATAATTCTTATCTGTCTCTGTTGCTAACTAAACCACTTTTACGCCGATACCCTGGTACGTCCGTGGTCGGTCCGACACTATGGAGATGCCAAATGTAAGGCTAATTAAAGCAAACAGGAGACAGTAGATTGGAAATAAATACATATGATTTATTAGAACAGCTCATGCTAACCACATGATTCCATGGAGAAACTTCACACAGAACAAATCAAATGTATTATATGTTTTAGGTCGGATGACCAACGTTAACACAACAGTGCATATAAAGTAAACCTGGTAGCGAGCCGCCACCTGGGTGGTGAGACATGGGTCAACTGACCAATGAATTAAACAAATATTTTAAACACAGGCAGCCAGACGCTAACCCAGTGTAACAAATGGGTGGGTTACCACCAAATGAGTAATGTCATAAGTAGGCGAATTATAGCAATGATAATCACGTAATCACAATATGCAGCGGCAATATAATTATTGATGGGCTATGAATATCACACTTGAGTCCATTATACTGAGTCAATCACTCACCCTAAAAGAGATAACAAAGGAGCGGGTGGGCGGGGTCTGAAGATGTTGCTCAGGCGGAGGTTGACACAAAAGTGATTTGAAAAACCGCCAACAGGTCAAAGGTCACAGTAAATAGGAAGTGACGTCATATTAGTTAGAGGGGACACCTGTAGGGGTGACATGTATAGGTGGAGCCTCTATGGAGGCTTGATGAAACTAATAGTGACCGGGTAACAATGAGTGTAGTGACACCTAGTGTGTATGAGGGAAACTGTCCCCTTTGGCGCTTAAATTAAAAAGCAATGACGAGTCATTACTCTCCAATTAAAGCAAACAGGAGACAGTAGATTGGAAATAAATACATATGATTTATTAGAACAGCTCATGCTAACCACATGATTCCATGGAGAAACTTCACACAGAACAAATCAAATGTATTATATGTTTTAGGTCGGATGACCAACGTTAACACAACAGTGCATATAAAGTAAACCTGGTAGCGAGCCGCCACCTGGGTGGTGAGACATGGGTCAACTGACCAATGAATTAAACAAATATTTTAAACACAGGCAGCCAGACGCTAACCCAGTGTAACAAATGGGTGGGTTACCACCAAATGAGTAATGTCATAAGTAGGCGAATTATAGCAATGATAATCACGTAATCACAATATGCAGCGGCAATATAATTATTGATGGGCTATGAATATCACACTTGAGTCCATTATACTGAGTCAATCACTCACCCAAACTATTGGCGAGGGTAGAAGGGACGGCAGTGTATATGTCCCTTGGTGTGTAGGTATACACCGCATCACTGACCCAGGTCCCGTGTGCCTGTATGTCGGTGACGTCACACCCGCGGCGGGCAGCCAGCTGACTGCCACCGCGGTGCAGGCTGTGTAATGTATACTGGTCTGGGTTGGGGGCACCGATTGTCTCTAGGGCATGGCGGAGGGCGGACACCAGCTGGGGAGCCGTCAATGCGTCACCACCTGGGAGGTGAAAGGCTGGCTTATTCCCCGCCGCTGGGACGAGGTCAATCATGGTCCTGTATGATAACACAGGGCAGTGGGACACCGGGCGTGGAAGTCGGTGCACTGGTATAACAACACTGTCCTGTGGTTTCTTAATGGTCTTTGTCGTCCTAACTAGCACCACTAGTCCCGCGGGTGTGAACTTTATCTCCCTCCTGTAACAGTTGTGTGGAGACGGGGTAGTCGGTCCAAAGTTTGTTATATTAGACTGTCTTAAGAAAGTGAAGAAAGCCATCAGGATGGCAGCCTTATAAACCACCCCAGCCACCCCAAGGGTATCCAGGTAAAGGCACACAGCTTTGAGGTGGGCCGGGTGGAGAGGCGGGGCCTGTGATGGAACATGGGTTGACAGTTTCTTTAGACCTTTAGACATTTCCGCCACCAGGCGGGTGGCGAATGGTGAGGAGTCGCCTTCATTTAAATCTATAAAGAGGCGGGCACCTGAGATGTAGTTCATGATGCTTCCATGGGATTTGAAGGTGTTAAACAGATGCTGCTGGTACATGGTGACTTGCCTGGCGCTAGGGGCCAAGGGTCTCACCCCGTACGCTGCACAGTACCGCAAGTACACGTCCCTCTGCCTCCTCCTGTTGCGTGCGGTAGACGCTGTGGTGGCGGCTTCTAGGGAGGCGCGGGCCTGCTCCTCCAGTGGTAGTACACACGGGGCATCTGTAATACAGTGATAAGTCAGGGTTAAAGAAATCCGGGGTCAGGTCGATTTCTATGAGGGTGAGGTTGTACTGTCGCACGAGAGCCATGGCATGGCGTGCCTCACTCTCACCCAGGCACGCCCTGGAGAGGGCGTCCGACACGATCATTTTTACTCCAGGGGTGTGGACCACAGTGACTCGCACATTCCGCTGCGCGCTGAATAACCACACCTCCCTGGAGCACCTGGCGAGCCAGACATCTTTACTGCGCCCTGTGGTCAGAGAGGTGACCGCCGCCTCATTGTCACACCTAAAAATGAGGTGACATCTGTCCCCACCTGGAGGTGTGAGGTGACGAACAGCGATCAGGACGTTGATGGCCTCAAGCTGGGAGATGTGTTTGCCCAGCTTGAGCCACTCGGGGTAGGCCAACATGTATGCATGTGTGGCCGAGTACGCACCCCCCCCCTTCCATACAACTGTCCCCCTCCAGGTGGTAGATGGGGCGGGCTGCTTCTGGAATGAGTAGTAGGGCGTTAGAGTCATGGGCATATGATGTGAACCAAGCAATGTCCTTGAGGAACTGTTCTGTGACCTTGACCTTGCCCTTCACGGGCGCCTGCTTGAGCAAACCCAACACACGGGAGAGAAACCTGCGTGCCGGCGGTATGCAGTTGCCGACGTGAAAAAGGCGGCCTGACAATTGCTGCAGCTCCTTCTTTGTGGCACTGGGCTTACCCCTCCAGGTGTCAGCCTCCTCGAGTACCTCGGTGAGCTTGGGGTGTGGAATGTGAACAGACATGGATACCGTATCAATTGTGTAGTTTGGACAGTTTTATGATGGGCAAGGCGGATGCCCAGGTGGGCAGTAAGCTGGACAAACAAGTCTAGGGCTGCCCTGGCTTCCTCCAGGGTTGGGTGGGCGCCGGCGAAGTCATCGATATATGCATAGACCGTGTAGCCCCTCCTTTCCATCATGTACGCCAGTGCCTGGGAGACACGTTGCATGTGGCAGCTAGATGCTCTGCTACCAAAGGAGGGGCTACGGTCCAGATAGATCCGGATGCCAGAGAGGGGGAGGTCAATGGGGTCACAATGGAGCTGGCGATAAGCTGAGGCGATGTCGGCCGACCACAAGTAACAGGAGTGACCTAGTTCTTGGACTTTCTGTGAAAGAGAGAAAATCGAGGGGAGCTTGTAGCGGTAAGGGACACCTTGACACCAATTTTTCCGAATGCCAGAGTTGACACTGGCCCCAGCTGGGTGGCTGAGGTCAACCACTATGCGTCGCTGGCCAACACCCTTCTTATCCGCAGTCATCAGCGGGCTGAGCTTGGTATGAGGAAAAAAGGGGTCAGTGTGAAATGGGCCAATGAGGGTACCAGACTTCAGTTCCTTGGTTATGAACTCCACAATGTGGCCACGGTAGGTCACCTCGTCATCATGGTTGGCGGGGGAAGAGTCAGGGAAAGCCGGCCTAGTGTAGGAACTGGGCCAGCCATATTCCAGGTAGGTGACGTCGTCTACATCATCATAATCCCTAAGCTCAGACTTCCAGAGAGGAATGTTCATCTTTGTCTGAAGGGGGATTCGAGCTGCAACATAGTTGGGGAGAGCCGTATGTCTAACCTGGGTGTATAGCTCCATTTCATGCGGGGCCACTTCATAACCATGTTGGGTGGGATGGGGCCAGATCCGGTCCAGGGTGGCACGGAACTCCCAGGGGCCGACAGGGGCCGCCTCAGGAGCATCCTTACATACCAGGGGGAAGAGATCTGGGGCCGGGTGGCTGGGGCGTGCATCAGTGCTGCGGGGTGGGTGAAAGGTGTCTGCTATAATGGTGCCCGGGGGGAGGGTACCAGTGGTAACAGCAATCACAAAGGGGTCAGCTTCCGGGGCAGGGATGATGCAGGGGCCGTCATGCCGGGCATCGCAATTGTCATTCATGGTTACAGTCTGAGAGTTGGGGCCACCTCCAGGGGGGGTAACATTACACACATCAGCTTCACAAACACCAAGGCCGGTGTCAGCAGGCGGGGGGTAATAGTCACAACAATCAGTAGGCAAACAAACATGAAGTGGGGCCAGGGGGGGGCCTACTGCTTCCCCTGACCGTTGTCGTTTTTTGGGTCCTTCTTTTTGGCAGCGTTCTCCTTCAGGTAGCACCTCGACTCCGGGTGGCTACGGGCACGACACTGCTGAGAAAGACACATAGAGCATATGTGAAGGCGCCTAAACCCGCCTTCTACATGGTCAGTTTTGTGGCGGCACACGCCAGCATTGAACTGAGCACATGGGGGAGCAGGGCGGGCCGCCAGTAGCTGGGGTGAGAGGTCTATGACACACGGGCCCTCCCTCCTGGTTTGCTGGGGGTTAGCAGGGGCACTGGAGGAGACGGTCTGGGAATCTGTAAGAAGAAAGCGTGTGCCTAGCTCTACCCTCTTCATCTCAATCTTCCAGGTGTCACTCCAGAGCCAATCCCCAAACGTGATTTCCGCAATGATGGCCTCTGACCAGTCCCTGAGACCCTCCCACCTGTAGCAGGATGCATCGGCGGCAATGGCGGCGATGTGGAGGCGGAGGTGGGACCTGTCAACAACCTGTGTAACTGGGGCGTCATGAAGCCTGATGAGACCGTACATGTATTCAGGGAAAGTTAATTCCCCGAGGGAGACACAGTCACGGCGAGGGCCCCTCCGTACGTAGGAGTGTGGGAAATGAGGATCATCATGTTTACCTGTTGCACCTGTAGCGGCCGCCACCAGCTGGGCGAGGCGGCGTGACACCTCGTCACCTCCAGATCGGTCACCCGCGGCGAGAGGCGGGCGGGGGACCGGGCGCCACTCGACCACCTGAGCAGGGGGAGGAGGGGGTGGACGCACTGGGGGAGGGTGGCCTACAGGGGGCCCAACAGCTGGGGGTGGAACATCCAGGCGCTGACCACAGGCACCTGCCGGGTGGGGGAAGGCAGCAAGGTGACAGTTCCTGGTACATGGAGCGGGGGGTGCGACAGCATCATCATGGGGGGCAACAACAGGGTTATCATGAAAATCATTGCGGGGAGGTGCAGCCTGTGCCTG
This sequence comes from Harmothoe impar, assembly GCA_947462335.1. NCBI lineage: Eukaryota > Metazoa > Annelida > Polychaeta > Phyllodocida > Polynoidae > Harmothoe > Harmothoe impar. The sequence goes on along the minus strand of OX381715.1, from coordinate 65,272,484 downwards.
GGCACGGGGGACCGGGGGAGGGTTCACAACAGCCACTTCAGCCCCGGCCCTTGCATCAAGGGTCTGCTGAAACAATCCCACAAGATTATCAATCTGACCTGTAAGTGCCTGGATGCGACGGTCGGCACTCTCCCGCCAGAGTCGCTGCTGTTTCTTTGACGCCTTCTTGTTTGCAACCGCAGCAGCGGGGTCAACGCCCTGGAGCTGGTCGGGATCCAAGATGGCGGCGGATGGCTGCACCGGCTGGTGTGGCACAATGGCGGCGGGGTCCGGCTGGTGTCCATGCTGGATGGGCGGTGCGTCGGCGGCGGCGGCGTCAAGGGCGGCGTCGAGAACCGCAGTGGCCAGTGCCGCCTTCCTCGCCTTTTTCTGTTTTCTAGTCATGGGGCCGTCCATGTGTCTCTCCCTACTAGGTTCAGGAGGTCAGCACAGTGGCAGCGGTGCGGGGAAGGTCTGAAGATGTTGCTCAGGCGGAGGTTGACACAAAAGTGATTTGAAAAACCGCCAACAGGTCAAAGGTCACAGTAAATAGGAAGTGACGTCATATTAGTTAGAGGGGACACCTGTAGGGGTGACATGTATAGGTGGAGCCTCTATGGATGCTTGATGAAACTAATAGTGACCGGGTAACAATGAGTGTAGTGACACCTAGTGTGTATGAGGGAAACTGTCCCCTTTGGCGCTTAAATTAAAAAGCAATGACGAGTCATTACTCTCCAATTAGGAGGTCTCATAGTTACAACAACATATTGATCATCAGGTTGGCCTAGTTAATAAGTAAAACAGATTTGTAATCACGTCATCATGGCACTGATTACATTGAGTCCTGGTATGGCATTGGGCTCTGGAAAATGCTGACAAAGGGGGGGGGGGTTATGAAAACAGTGACGCTATTTATGAAAATTTCCATATGCAGTAAAGCCTAAGGAACATTCACAAATGACGTCACCTATTGTGGAACCTTTACCAGAACGCCCCCCCCCCCTCTCAGTCACTATCTTTGACATCTTTGGCAAATTGTTCCATAGAAATGTATACTAGTAGTCCCATTTCGTCACTCAACTCGAAGGCCTCCCCATCACCGCCCCTAACTGATGACGTGATGTGTGAACGTTCCCTAAAACGGTGTAAATTAAGTTCCTCATATGGGGGTCTGTTGTTGTGGTAGAGAGGCATACAGTGCGTGTCTGTACAGTGATTGGGACATGCCTGGGGTGCCGTCTGAGGTGTGTGGTGAGCATACAGTCACCATAATCACACCGTGATCAGGGTCTTCCTGGATGGTGTTTCTCCACAAATTTGCGGAGCTCCGCAAATTTGTGGAGCTCCGCAAATTTGCTTCCATAAATTTGTGGAGCTCCGCAAATATATATGGAGCTCCGTATACGTATGCCTAAGTACTAAAAAACAATTTTCATATGTATTTGCGGACCTCCATAAATATATGGAGAGTGTATTTACGGACCTCCGCAAATTTGCGGACCTCCGCAAATTTGTGGAGAAACATCATCCTGGGTCCTGTTTCTCCACAAATTTGCGGACGTCCGCAAATTTGCGGACATCCACAAATATATTTATGGAGCTCCGCAAATATATACGGATGTCCTCAAATATATACGGAAGTCCGTATCTGTATGCTTAAGTACCAAAAAGACATATAGGCCTATATTTGTGGAGCTCCATAAATATATGGAGAGTGTATTTACGGACGTCCACAAATTTAGGGACGTCCGTATATTTGTGGAGAAACATCATCCTGGGTCCTGTTTCTCCACAAATTTGCGGACGTCCGCAAATTTGCGGACATCCACAAATATATTTATGGAGCTCCGCAAATATATACGGATGTCCTCAAATATATACGGAAGTCCGTATCTGTATGCTTAAATACCAAAAAGACATATAGGCCTATATTTGTGGAGCTCCATAAATATATGGAGAGTGTATTTACGGACGTCCACAAATTTACGGACGTCCGTATATTTGTGGAGAAACACCATCCAGGAAACCAACTACTAGTAACTAACTTACAGTCTGGAGTTCGGGTATTTTTATTTGGCACAAATCCACATCATTGTTGGGTCTTTTCAATTACAGACAACTTTAAGAAACCATCTAAACCACCAGCCTAATGCCGCTTATCTAAGTCTCCAGTTTATATATCATATTTTTCTTTGAATAGGCTAACTTAAACATGATACTCGTAACCGATGGCTCTTCTCCGAGGCAGGTTAAGAGAGGAATATTTGATGTAGGACGGGCAAGGCTCGCACTAGTTAGTAAATGGAATAACCAGCAGTATCCACATTGCACATCCACATTGCACATTTCGTAATTATCTCAATCTATGACATTTTGAAGGTACGTTTGTGGATCTTTTTATTTGTGTACCTCTATTCCTCAACAAACAAAGTGAGCCTCTCTTTATGTTGGCTGTTTGACATACCTTAGCAGTTACACATCTATGAATCACACTGTGGCATAGTCATTGAATAATTGCAGTCAATTAACAAATTATGTCATTTATTAAGTGAATCATGCATCTCTATCTTCAGCATTATTATATTATTGCTGTAATAATACTGATATAAGTCTAAATAATCTTTTTTTAAACTGAATGTAATTACTATTTTCTTGATTAGTATATATTATTCATGATGCTCATGTTGACACTGTAATTTAAAATGTGCATCGTGCAATTGAAATGCCTATCAGAAAACTAATTTAGGAATTACAGATAAGATTTATTCCCTTCGAAACCAACTAAATTATTATAGTTCATGCTAGTCCATTATTGTCCAAATGTAATGCTTCATTTTCAAAGCTCCTCAATTGGCCAATAATTTACAGAACGTTCCCTCATAGTAACATCATTGATGTAGGCCCAATATAACCACCCTCTTGGCCTCCCTATATATACAATTTTAGAAAACAAACCATTGAGCGTCCCATATAAGGCGATTTGTGACCCACATAGAAGCCAGTTGTTGGCAGGAACCCGGGCAGGAACCTAGCAACCCGAATACTTCTCATGGCAGAGGGGTCACTAGAAAATGTGTATTGGGTCAGAGGTCAAAGCACCAGATCTACCCTCCCCAAACATATCATACGGGTACAGAACACATGGAAATAATACATGAACCTTTAGTCAGGATGGTCTGCTCAAGAGCATTTGAAGCAATAGCCGTAATAACTATGTAAATAATGTTACATTATTAATTTATTGAGTCTTAGAAACTCATTATCCTCTTGATCATTATGTATACATGTGATTTCATGTCAAATTCGCTGACATATATAAGGAATACATGTTCTGTGGTTATAATATTATGTAAAGCAAATCACATTGTTCCCACAGCAACTGAAGACACGTATAGGTCCAAGATGCATTGACTATATCCTAGCCTTCTTTGGAAGTGCACTTTCTGCCCTCAATATAGCAAGTGTCTGCAACATAAAGTATGAAGCAGCTGTGACAGTAGCACAGGATAATAACCCAAGTCTGTACCCCACGATCTGCAAAAAGGGACATTAGGGGGGTTGGTGGATTTGGGGGGGGGGCAAAAAAATCTGGACCCCTTGAAGGGGGGGGATCAAAAGAATTTGGACCCCTCTTGAGAGGGGGGACTAAAAAAAGTGACCCCTTTTTAGCGAAAAAGCCCGCGCATTACTATAGCTCAAAGGGGTCGGCCGCGCTCAATTTCATCTTGCCTCAGGGGGGGGGGAACAACATTTTTTCAACCCCTCCGGTGGGGGGGAGGGGGACCAAAAAGATTTCAACCTGCTCGAGCGAAAATCCACCGACCCGCCATGTTGTTAAAAAATGACCACTCCCTCAGTTCAGGGTCCACTAAGGTCCCTATCCCCATGTCATATCCTATAGGAGACATGGCAGGCACACACAGCTGATTTATGCCACAGGGGGGCATTTCCCCGGTAGGATGTGTCCGGGATGATTGCATAATGACACTTCTTATTTTTCCTGACGGCTGGCTTCTGATTGCATCCTTAACCACAAGCATGCCTTGTTAAAACCACTGACCCCAGCCCTGGATGTAGCTGGGGGTCGCGTTATGTTTTGTATTAAAGCTTGCTATAAGGTTAAAAAAAGGTTTGTTTCAGGTCACCTGACCGACCAAAACAGGGCCGACCCTACGTTTTTTTTATGCAATTTTGAAAAAAGATCTGTATTTTTACCCTTTTTTGGTCAATTTTAGGGTCTTCAGACCGGCCGGCTTGTACTTTCATGTTTAAAAAAAAAAAAAAAATCCGACCTACCGACCCTACATTTTCTGCCCATGTTACCTGAAACAAACCTTTTTTTGGCCTTATCAACTCGATCTGCAGCAGTATCAGCAAACAGTAAGGACGGCCAGACCAAAACAGGCGTGTCAAATCACTCCCATGATCAGACTTTATGAAAATAAACACGCAGTTGCAGAATCAGACATAACAAAATTGACAAATCCCGCCAAACGGACTGAATAACTCGTAAATAAACCATCCAGGGTTGTCGCATTCAACATGGGACCACAATAGAAAAAGAAACTCACCAAAAAGTGACATATATAACAAGTTAAAAGAAGTAATTGATGTGAGCAGCCACATTCAGAGACATTGTTTTTTTCTTTTTTTCTTTTTAATCTTTGTATACCGAGTTGGGAATCCACTATAGTGTTGTATATTATGAAAATAACAGAATGTGTGTTACCATGAGAGACCATAACGATTGCTGTGTTTTTCCCTTGTCATATAGCCCGCTGTAACTGTCAGTAGGGATGGAGTTACCAGAGTCATTAGGAGGGTAATTAATGTTTGCATAACAAGAACCTGACACTTTTAGGTGTCCCACTATCTGACCCCCCCCCCACTCCCCCCCCCCACTCCCCCGCGCTATTCCCCATCCCCTACCCTTATTCCCTACAGTCCCCTTTACGAACCCAGTTAGCGTTATATTTTACTAACCCAATCCATCTTTGATATCCTGATGAAGGATATCACTTTCCTATCATCCCCACCTCTATTGAGAGGATATGAGAGGTAGATAGCTAGCGGGGGTCGCCCATGGAGAGGGGAGGGAGAGAGACAGACAGAGAGAGAGAGAGACAGAGAGAAGAGAGTACGAGGGAAAGGAAGGGAGAATGGAGAATAGAGAAGAGATGCTGACATTATCTACATTATATTCTAATAGAGCACACCTGTCTGGATTTAGGTCTTCCATATACCCGTATATGTGTACCAGCATTTAAAGACTAAAACATCTTTTCACCCACCGCCCCTATCACCACCACACCCTCCTTCAATCAGTCCTCTCATCATGATGCTACCCCAACCCCTCCCGGACCTCTCCCTACCCACATAATCAGCAGCAGATTATTGTGGTCTGATTTCACATTTCTTCCCCTATTTATCTCCATTTACACTGCAATCGGTCATATTAGGATATAATGGCATTAGTCAAGTGTTTGTATACGCCAAGCCAATACCTCAGTATGATAGGCGTGTATAGAAAATTAAAGAAAAGGAAATAAGAAAAAAACTATTTCAATGTTGAAAACGAATGAGCAATTCCAAGCGTACATGTTACCCCCTACCTTTTATCGGAAACATGTGCTTACAATTATGAGGCATTTTAACGGGGGTAATGAGAGGGGGGGGTCAGGGGGCCCTTGACCTGCATTTGAAAAAACTGCGCTCTTTTGAGACCTCGGGAAATTACAGTAGTGCTGCTAAAATTTAACTACATGACATCATTTCTGGTTTGCGACACACGCCGCGGACACACCCTACTACATACATAATATACAGGGGAAGACCCAGAAATGCGAAAAGGGGGCGGGGGGGGGTCCACCAAAAAAGCATAGATCTGATGTGGCATCTTCTCCCTGCCTCCTTTATCATAGACGTCCATAGACGTCACTTATTGAAAACACATAGCTATGCGCAGGATACACGGAAATGAGACTTGAGCTAGTGAACTCTATAACATATTATTTCACGAAACCTAATATCTGTGAGTATATGTTCCTACAAGTATCCATATCACCGAGCCTGATGTCTGGGGTGCGTGTGGCGATGGATAAATATACTGAGATTGTTGCTCCTGTCTCTATCTATTAAACTTTTGAAGGCCATATGGCGCCTTAATGCACGCTATCATCGCGGTTACTTAGTATGTCTTTTGTCCGCATGATCCATGCATGAATACATCATGCCGATCTTACATGGTTGATACACTCCCGAAGAGTTGTCATGATGCAAGAATGCAACACTGGCTGCATTGGTGCATCATATTGACTAAGGACATAGCACATCAAAGCACTATACCGTCCTCAAAGGGTTAAACCTAGGTGCCCTGGGTGGTAGGGATAGGCATGTGCCTCACCAGAAGTAGTTGGGAATCCTCGCATATCAGACATTTGGCCTCTTTGTTTGTTTATTCCCTTTATTGGAGACAGTGATGTGTCATTTGTACAAACAATGACAAGTTGCACAGATATGTGCATACCATTCAAGGTCAGAGGGTGGAATTTCATACGTTTGTCTGTGACAAATTGGTGCAGCTCTGGAAATGGGAGGGGGCTCATATCATGTCTATAGTACTGAGTTCATGAGGCCCTCAACTGGAAGCATCTAACTTGTTCTCTGCCATCTATAATTCAATTTGACATTTGTGCTTTAATCTATGTGTATGTGATTTGTTCTTGCTGTTGTTGGTCTTGTTAAAAAGCGTTGATATTAGTTCATACACTTAGTGAAATAGTGAGATATATTATACTTTTAATTTACTGTTCTTTAATGATATACAAAACATGAATTGACTGGTATGCTTGCCCATTTAAGGGAAGCATGATACATTAATTCAGCCATGGCAAGTAACTCCCCAGTGCTGCATACATGGTGATGACAAATAACAACAAAGAAGCATGAACTTTGCAGCATCATCAGTGTTTACAATGGATCATGATACATGTACACATACCACTGCCAGTATGTGGCAGTGATACTATCACTGCCAGGATGATAGTATCACTGCCAGGATGATACTATCACTGCCAGGATGATAGTATCACTGCCAGGATGATAGTATCACTGCCAGGATGATAGTATCACTGCCAGGATGATAGTATCACTGCCAGGATGATAGTATCACTGCCAGGATGATAGTATCACTGCCAGGATGATAGTATCACTGCCAGTATCACTGCCAGTATCACTGCCAGTATCACTGCCAGTATGATGGTATCACTGTCAGTATGATGGTATCACTGCCAGTATGATGGTATCACTGCCAGTATGATGGTATCACTGCCAGTATGATGGTATCACTGCTAGTATGATGGTATCACTGCCAGTATGATGGTATCACTGCCAGTATGATAGTACAATGTATCACAGTCCCACGACCCATTGTAATCCATTGTTGCGGGGAGCCTACAAGGGAGGCCTGGATAATTACAAGGGGCTAATTATAATCATGTAGCTCATTTGCATAGTTAATGTACTTTGATGAAGTCTCATTAGGCTTTGATTTAAACAAGCACACCAGAATGAAGCTTATTAAAGGGAAACTTAGCCCAGCCAAAGTAGCCTCCGAACCATCTAGGCCTTTGGGATGTAGCAGCATGAAGGGACAAACATGAGAGGAAAAAAGGAGAGGATGGCAAATTGCCTGTTCTGAGATATGACATCTTTTGTCATATCGTGTTCATTAAATTCTTCTTGTGTCATGTACGGCTCTGTCACAGGTGTCAATGTTACTGGATGGCACTGTCCGTGTTATCAGCGTAGGGTAGATGCACCCTGAGTCGGACAGATACCCTGAGACGGACAGTGATATTTGAGGTTATTTATGTACCCTACTACAAACTTCTAGTGCTTTCTGGAAAGAATAATACTTTAACTTTACTATTGTTCACAAATTAAGGGCTTAAACTGTTTGAAGAGCCACAAAATCAGGTGTCCGTCTCAAGGTATGTGTCCGACTCCAGGTGCATCTACCCTACATCTATCATCGTTTCCACAGTTCCTCTATATGTTGGGAAGTTTAGTTGTGCTACATAATAGCTCACTCACTGACATGACACTTGCTGTATCATTTTCATATTTACATGGCTATTTCTATCATTTTATGTATCACACATGTAATGGTTATTATCATGATTCATTTACAGAACATGTATTTAACAGTTTAACCGTGACACATGGAAACACTCGATAAACTATTTTGGCACCCTTTTCAAGACCTACCCACACCTTATCACTATTTTGTGCAAATTATAGCCTTTAAAGGAATTGATGACCCTGGTCACGTTTTGTCACTAGGGTATATCTAAAGACCACCCACCCCCTATCCAGTGATGTCATTTGTGAACGTTCCCTGTACTGTGTAACCCCAGTGTCCGACCCCCCCCCCCCCACACACACACCCATACACCCCAACATACACACTACATGCCCACCTGGCCTTTTCAGTGATGTATGTGAGTGGCGGGGCATGTTGTGAAAACACCGACTATTTGTCTTCCAGTCCCGCCTGTCCGATCCTGTCATTTCATATACATATACCAGTACTAACGTTAAAATGCACATATATGTATTTACCACCATTGCGACAACAACAAAAAGCAGCGCACAAAGTAGTTATTCTAGACTTTGCACAACATGATTATACAATGTGTGGATCATAAACTCCTACTTTGAGCAGCTGCAGTGAGTGTCCTATATATGTAGGGAGTGACTCTGAGTGGCTCAGTCTGAGACGTGTACATACGGCATGCAGTATGTGTGTCACTCCCCCCTTCCCAGACTCCAACACAGTCACATGGCCCCCCCACCCCTCACAGGGCCACTAAAGGTACTAATTCTGGCATCTCGCAACAGAAGCCAGATATCAGAAACTCAATGATAATTTATTGATAAACATATGATAACCCATACATACATGACGATAATTAGAGTCTCTCATAGACAATTAAATTAGGATACATGTACATGGATAGAAATGCTATAGATTAGGCCACTCAAAGAAAATTTAAATGAAAATACGTGGTAAATATTGTCAAATATTGCCATATTTGGTATCAAATTAAAGCTCATATTGTCAGTAATGCAGTGAGCTAAGAATAACTTATATTTTCCAACTTCTGTAAATCAATAAATGCTTTTGCTACTAAAGTGTGAACATTTTCCTATACATTTCGCCCCCCAGTAAAAAAAAGTAATGTTACATTGTCGGTAGATGCAGGCTGAGCCCAGGGGCGGATACAGGGGGGGGGGAGTCCTGGGGGTCCGGACCCCCCTTTTGGAAAAAAAAAATTTAAATGATAATTTGATCCGCGGCGAATCGCGGCACGTCACTCTTCGGTACTTTGGTGTTTGGTGGACGCCCCCCCTTTTCAAATTCCTGGGTGCGCCCCTGCCACAGCAGCACATACCACTAAAATGTTCCATGTATGAAACAGGGCCTGCTCCCCATGCCCCCTACCCTGCTGGCCATGTCGGAGTATATTGCTTTGGATTTATTGTGGAATGTTTAAAAAGTGGGACACGGTTGGTGACAGGTCTTCCCGCGCTGTGGTAAAGCCAGCAGTCAGTCATACGTCTTCTTAATGGTAGCTGTGGGCTCCAAGGTCAAGTGGTCATAGACATTAAAGATGGTATGTCAGCTATAATTCGAGGAGTTTATACTCATGCCCATATTACTATTGTTTAAAGTGTCCTATGAATACTCCCAGCTTTTGAAAGGATTGAAAGTCTCTTAATCTATGAAATTAGCAAATGTAGTGCAATCAGTTTTACTGTTTACTGTAGGTCGACACTAAAACTCCCTATGTGTTTGTACTACATGGCTCAGTGCTTTCCCTATTAGCTTAGTTCCCATTATGTTCACATAGGGGGGACACTGAGTCAGTGAGGTGAATAAGCAACATTGCTTTCTATCTCAAATCATGCATTTATAGACAAATATATCTAACATTGAGCACTGCATATCAGCTAAAATTATCACAAAACCCTGGACATTAAATTTGTATCCATTTTGAAGAAAAGGTTTGGGAAGTCTATTAGCTTATATACCATCTTTAAACAACTGAGAAATTGGGTTCAATTCTACAGCCAAACTAAGGCTGTAGCTTGAAATATTCGGGCAGAGCTAAACAATTTGACATTTCTTATTCCAGGAAGCTCGTCATTTGAGAATAATCGTTATCCCTCCCCTACAGGAATCTTTCATTGTTGAATCAACAGTTGATACAGATGTTGGTCTATGCATACGTATCAATGCCACGTCCCTGCCAATCTAGTAGGTTCAATAATCTGTAGGTCTTTATTAGTGTTTATGGACCAACTCTAGACAAGTATTTACCAGAGGCAAACGCCCATGGCACAGTGCGTACTCCATGACCGTAATTCCGAATTACGGTCATACAAGATGGCGGCTGCAAGTGAGCTCAGTCTATTTCTTCTCCAGTCTACTGTATGAAATGTATAACATGTTGAAGGCTGCTTTTTGGCCAGGCTGTAGTTTATATGACAATGCTACTGACCCAACACTCGGATATTGTTCATATGTACTGGTTTATGCATAAATCAGCCATTTAGAGCTGGTGGGTATGACCGTAATTCAGTTTGCATCAAAACATAGTATGACCGTAATTCACCTCAGGTATGACCGTAATTCTGTCAGTTCATGGTCAGTTGAAGTCATATTTCTGGCTTTATAATGCCTTGTTCAGTGTTCCCATATATGAGACATGTGCCCAGGAGTAATAGGACATCTCCTCTCCCTATAAGTTTCAACCAAACATCCTTAGAGAACAAAATGCCAACCATGTGGTCAGGTATGACCGTAATTCACACAGTATGACCGTAATTCACACTTACAAATAGAGTATGACCGTAATTCAGTACCAATTGTCAGTCACACAACATTCCCATTACTTTCCTTTTGGCACTTGCCTGTATCTTTCAGGTAGAACAAATTTCCCCGATCTTGTGTACACACAGAAGGAACTAGAATGTTGTAGATGCAGGGAAAGATGGGAAAAAAAGGGAATCACAATACAATGTATCTTAAAATGGCCCCTACTCCCCAATGGTTAACAGAAACGCGACGCATGGTATCAGTAGAAAGAGTGTGACCATTGTCTATAACATTATATCGTATTAACAGACATGTGCCCCTACATGGGTAAAAATCGACACGGGCGACACGGCCCTTTTAAAAATCGACACAGGCGACACAGCATTTTCAAAAATCGACCTACATAAAAATCGACATAGCGACACAGTTCTGCTAAAAATCGACACGGCGACACGGTCAAAATCGTAAGCACCCATGTAGAGGCACAGACATGGCACACTCTAATTGATTCTATTCTTATCAAAATAACTCCATCATAATTCTTTTGTAGTAGGAGAGCATTCCACTGAATTACGGTCATACCTGCACACTGAATTACGGTCATACTTTTTGATAGAATTACGGTCATACCTGACATTCTCATGACAGAATTACGGTCATACCATTGCCTGAATTACGGTCATACCATCCAGCTCTAAATGGCTGATTTATGCATAAACCAGTACATATGAACAAGATCGGAATTACGGTCATGGAGTATGCACTGTGATGGACTGGACTACTTAACACATTTGGATTAGTACATACCCAGAGAAGATTATCAGAGTCATAATAACTCCCTTGTCAGGGTTACATGGGATTTAACTCTTTTACAAGCTCATTTGACTCTACTAATGTGACTCTTATGTGTTTATTTTGTGATTACCACCAGGTGGTGCCACCTGCGAAATAGCTGGGTGTTGACACTAGATGGCAGCAGTATATATTATAGAGAGAATTCCCTCCAATGTAGGATACCCTTTTCTTAACTGCAATTAAGGCAAATGTGTCAAGTAGTTGATGAAGGTTTAAGAAGGAAGATATTTCAATGCTGTTTCCTAATGTATAGAGGTTTCCCTTTGAATGCGTAAAATTAAGATAGAAAATGAAATATTCAACTGGAGACACCTTACTTGCAGTTTTAAATCAACTATAAGCATGAAACAACTGTTCCTGATGGCAAAGATGACAGACTTAAAATGGCCACTTGCACCAGTCTTATCTTGCATGAGTCTAACTTGATGAATATTGTTTTCTACCTTTCATTATTCATAAATTGAGAGGCTCCCTGGGTATCCCAACAGAATCCTTACTTCTACTCTTCCAGAGGGGAGAGTCAATGATGGCTTTACTCTCCACTTTTAAGGAGTCAAGCCTACTTTGACTGATTTAAAGGGTGTCAAACAGGTTTTGACTCCTTGTACAGCAGAGTCCAATATGGTTTAACTCCATTCCAGAAGAGAGTCAAATACAGTTTGACTCTCTTACAGGGAGTCGAAAAGAGAGTCATTCTGGCGATAGAGTTTCAACTCTGCTAAAAGAGTTATGTTGACTCATATAATTTTCTCTGTGTAGGGTAAGCTCACCTATTTCCGACCTACCACCATGAGTCGAACACCTACTGCACCACATTATCAAGTGTCTATGCTATATAGGGCATTAGAGTTATGTTGGCATGAAAATTGAGGTCTTATTGACTCATATTACATCTTTACCTTTTACATATCAATTTATTTTCATATACATATCATGCCATGAAGTGAGGCTGTATGACCTGTTTTGAGATAAGAGAGATCAGGAATTCTTCATCGATACCTGTCTTCCGTGCTCATTTGTATTCATTTGCCTCATTCAATCCAATGTATAATGAGTTTATATGAATGAAGATCTATCTAACGGATATGGATCAGAGGAATTTTTAAGAAAATATTCATATGCATACATTTGAGAAGCTACTCATCTAAACTCACTAATTTCACCATAAGTCGACCATAATTTCACCATGAGACGACCTCAGTCTACAAGGCATTAGCTGGTCCCCCATTCTCATGCTTATTCTGCAAGGAATCTTACATAATATACCCACTTTATACAATGCTCCAAGATCAGGAAAATATATGTCTAAAGGCAAAACAACAATCCAGCATGATTCTGCTAAGACTTGTCTAAGTAGTTCCAATTGGTCTGGAGAGAAATTCAAAGTGCTTCCTATTGTTTAATTGGAGATAAATCTGGTCGACTCTAGGTAAGTTTTGGTCGACATTGAGTGGAAATAGGCTATATGAATTTCTCTAATATAAGGCCAAAAATGTTATATAATATATTGTATGGGTTTATAAAATAAGCTCAATCCGAATCCCTGGACCATTATCTTTAGTTTGATACACTAAGTCTGATGACATGATGATTCTACCTTACATAATCAAACTTCTCCTAATGGTCATGAAAATCCGTGATGGGAAGGGTCGACTTATAGTGAATCTACCCTATGTGATCATTGTGTTTTGCCTATACATGGAATACATATACTTTTTATCTGTTTAATGCCGAGTACATTTATCAGATCCTTAATTCTGATTAGCCTCACCATTGGCGGAAGGACACGGGTCTCGGTTGGGGGCCCTATAGGATTTGATGTAGACTTTATTATATAGGGAACCTCTCATTCCCGCATGGCTCCTCCCCCACATTTCCCCCTATGCCCTCCTACGGCATCTTTCCAGATTCAGGCCATACTCCAAGGTCATCCAGATCCTCCCCTCAATCGAGAAACGTGTACTTTGAAATACAATCTCGAGACAAAACACATTTTATTCCCGAGCAATGATAAAACAATTCTCCTACAAACACCAATTTCCTCCTGTGTCTTAGAAGTACTATAAAACTACAAGGAGTCTTGGTGCTCGGCTTCATAAAAAGACGCAAACGTATATACCATGGAACACAGAGGGCTTTGGGTCTCAATGAGGGTAATCCCGCAGAAAACTGAGAGTCATATACGATTCTGGTCAGAAGTGAATACTGCAGGGGCACTGAATGTTCCATAATTAAGTTGGAAATGATGCCAATATTATGAAAACTTGTACACATGCTGCTAAATGTCTGCCAATTTCAATCAAATAATAGGAAAGGGATTCTCAGTGAGTTTACATTTTTTTCAAGGGCGAGATTGGCGATCAGTGAAAATGCAAATTATTCAGTGCAAATTCAGGTGGAATTCAGGTGGTTTTACGCTACAGACCAGTGCTCAAATTTGCCGTGGTCAGTAGCTAATTTTGGTTGGAAATGTTTTGTAGGAAAGATGTATCTTTTAGGTCAAGGGTGATTTGGTAAATGTCCTGGTATCTGTTATTGCATTTTCCGCTATATTAAAGTATATAGTAAAAGGATTTTCTTCGCTGAGACCTTTGGGATCTGGGACAAAAGGACCAACCGGAAACTGGTAGTGTAGTTCTTCAGTAAGTGAGGACAGAAAGGGCCAGTGGCCACTTGTTGATGTATATATGTGTGTATGTGGTAACTGGAGGGCCACTCCCCCACAGGGACAGAATAGAACACTGATATCGAGCTAAAGGTCCTGCCAGTGTACGGATTGAAACTGAATTATTGTGTAGCAGGAAACTATTAACAGTATCATAAACAGCAATGCCTAATATAAGGCCACTCACAATATTCACATTTTGGTAGTTAAGAGTTAATTGATCGGCAAATCCTAGCTGTGTGCATTACTGACAATATAAGCCATAATTTGATACCAAATATGCCTATATTTGTCCACTTTTCAATGGATTTTTCATTAAAAATTAAAAAAAAAAAAATACATTGGCAACGGCTCCACTTTCACTGTCTACATGACGTCAGAGACTTCTAAGATCATGAAGATGGCGTCGCTACTGTGACGTCCCTAAGCCAATAGTAAATAGCCATCACTAGAGGTGCCTGTTAACTGGGTGTTCTGCAGAGGAGGCTTCCCATGACTTACCCAGTGTGTGCCTCAATGGGACAGTGTCTCTGGGAGAACTTTAATGGGCACTGCACTGATATTCCTAGGCTCCCTATACGCCCAACCTCTCAGTCACTAGTGCCTAACCTAGTTAGTCATTTTTTGGCTCCCTATACAACCAACCTAGATTAGTTATTATTGTCAGGTTGGTCACTACTGACCAACCCACCTTAGTCTTTTTAGTTCCAGGGGGAGCCACTGAGTGGTCATCACAGGTGGCCCCAACTAGTGGTATACAAATACAACACACCCATGATGGACCTAGGTTAGCCACTACTGACTGACCCGTCAGTCATTTTTGAACATAACTTTGCCATTGTGACTAACACACATATGACCAACCTGGGTTAGTCTGTACTGACTAACCCTTTCAACCTATGGATTTTTAGTGTGGGATCACATGTTGGCATTAAAGGGGTCCTTGTTATCTACCTGGTGTTAATGGCAGGAAGGGATTAATGGGAGATAGTCAACAAATTCCAAAGATATTTTCAGTTTTAGTCAAACTGTTCCAGATTAATCCTATTTTATTCTGGGTCGGAATGGTATAAAGGAACTAATGATTTAGACCGATTTGAGACGGAAAAATGAAACACAACTTGAAGCCATGCCTAGACAAAATATGAACCAAAAGATCAAGGAAACGTTCATAAATAACGGGTCCAAAAATAGCGTTATGACATTCATTTTGTGAAAGTTCCCCTACGTCTACAGTACGTGGCATGCATGCCATGCAGGGGCGGATCCAGGGGGGGAGTCCTAAGGGTCCGAACCCTCCCCCCCCCTTTTGGAAAAAGATTAAGATTTTTTTTAATGATAATTTGATCCGCCGCGAGTCGCGGCGCGTCACTTTTCGGTACTTTGTTGTTTGGTAGACCCCCCTTTTCAAATGCCTCTAAACATTCTCACAAACTATAGGCCTAGTAACTGCTGACACCCTAATGCAGTTAATATCTTAGTACAAACTGTACAGCAGGCTAAGGAGCTAAGGACACTTCCGCCCCATCCATGTAGTGTCTATATATCATGTGTGTCCCTGTGTTTGACATGTACAAGTACACGCCGTTTCCTCCACTACTTGCTGATGTACCCCCAATATGAATAGCCCTATTGTGGTGGGAACTGACATCCTATCAGCAACTGTAGTATGGTATAGGTACACCTCATCTGCTGCCTTCCATCTCCTGTCTCAGAACAAGATCATGACCCCTTCCTTTTACATACTTATATGGCCCTAGACCCTTAAATTCGACACGGCGACATGTAGCATTTTACAGCTTAATGACATAGGACAGGAAAGTGATATATGGGTATCGGGTATTTCTTAAAATTGATATGGCGACATGGCCATATCTTAAAATCGATATGGCGACATGGCCATATCTTAAAATCGATATGGCGACATGGCCATGTCTTAAAATCGACCAAGGACCCCACTTATATGCAGGCTCTGTCAAATCTGAATCACAAATCACAAATCCCATTGTATTTTTCTCCAGCCAAGATGTTACACCCCCTCAGAAAAGTGAGAGTCATTGTCGCTAAAACTACCCTCACCTGAGGGTCAGACAGTGCCTGACCCTCAGGTGGGGGTAGTTTTAGCGACAATGACTCTCACTTTTCTGTGTGTGTTGCATTTGGTCTACTGAGATTGGAATACACCTAGACTGATAGTCAGGGCGCGGGTGTATGGGAGAAGCCCTTTCATGATGGAGAATATGTTACACTGGACATTCAAATCTCGAATTTGCATGGAATTCTGCTAGCCCAGCCCATTACCCGAGCCGAAATGTTGATCTTAACTTCATGAAAAGCCCATCCCATCCAATTAGGCAATAAAAGCTAATTTATATAAAGGATGTCTTCCCCCCATCCCTGCTGTGGTTGTGGCTACATTTTGTATTTGAAAGCATCCCCTCACACTGCACATACAACACACGACATCGCGTGAGAAAATTGCCCTTTAAAATAGGGAACGTTCACAAATGATGTCACCAAATATGCTGGTGCAAATTCCCTTGAACACAGGACCGCTACACACTGGACAAATGCATGGTCTACAGAGTGTTCATCTAGAGAGAGCATCATATTATCTTATCTATATAGAGCATTGTTGACCTCACGGCAACTTGGCGAGGCCATTGGAACTAGTGAGTTTTGAGTTTTGATTTGTCTTTATTGTAAATACATCTCCGGTTAAGGAGTATTGATAGTTTCACAATGTGCTGAAGTACGACAATAGTATACTTTCCAATACATCTTTTTCAACAAAGTGACATGTGGATGTTTGTTCAATTGCCGCTCACATCATTCTCCTCCGACAATACAAAATAAGCTTCCTTGGAGCTATTTTCCCGCCTTTCTCATCATGGAATGTCTATTTCTGCCTGACTTGGTAGTTTGGTAACGCGCCTGTAGGCCTGTACATGTAACATACCCGGTGTCGTGCACTACACACTGGGGCAAATAAATAAAAACAGTAGGGTCCAAGAGGCAGGGGGTGTGTTGGGGGCGGGGGCGTATGGACCCCCATGCCCCCGACCCCCCCCCCCCCTCTCCGGCCTCGCCTTCAAATAGTAAAACTTGGCTGTAGTTGTCCATACCCCCCCCCCCCCCACACACACACCACCATCACGCCTGCTGGTAGTGAGCCGTGAGATATCGGTATGTGGCAGGGGGGGGGGGCAGGGGGGGTTAGCAGGGTGGTAGGGTGGTTGGGGAGGGTACTTGGCAACATCACTTTGGACGCCATCATGGACTAGCTGGTAGATATTTACAAAGACACTTAATAATTCCATGTGTTGTAAAACACACAGCGACACTTACAACTTTATGTTAAAGTCATTGACATTTTAGCTCAGGAATACTTAGATGTACGTGTGTGGTATTAGTTAGTTCTACAGAGGCATTCAAAGAAGCATTGAATGAAGGCATTGAATAATTATATGTCTTTGGGGGTAAAGCCCAGAGAGGTACGGCTGCATAAATGGTTGGCGAATCAAGCTATGACTTATAGATCTGTATGGACTGTCTATTTGCTAGCACATCTTAGCCGGCTATTCAGCATAGGTTTCTGATATACCTGTACAGACATTATGATAATATTGAAGAAGCTCCAAACATATAATATAGGCTGATTCAGATATATTTAGACGGACAATAGATATGTGGGCGCACCTCTGAGACTTTATTAGATAGGGGAATGCAAGGATGGACTATAGTAGTGTGGGAGCAGCTCAAGACAGGCAGGGGTCGTCTAGGGCTGGATGGACTATAGTAATGTCGGTTAGGGCTGGATGGACTATAGTAATGTCGGTTAGGGCTGGATGGACTATAGTAATGTTGGTTAGGGCTGGATGGACTATAGTAATGTCGGTTAGGCCTGGATGGACTATAGTAATGTCAGTTAGTACTGGATGGACTATAGTAATGCCAGTTAGTACTGGATGGACTATAGTAATGTCAGTTAGGCCTGGATGGACTATAGTAATGTCAGTTAGTACTGGATGGACTTTAGTAACCTGGGAGCAGCTCCAAAAAGGAAGCTGCTGTAACGTGAGCACCTCAACAAGTGGTCGTGGAGCAGATCATACCACATGACCCCCACTCTTCAAGCTGATCTTTAGCCCACACTGAACGACAATGCCAAGAACCAACTATGTGTTTGGAGCTTTATGGGATGTATATCGTTCCAATTGAGGAGAATAATAGCAGCCAACTGCCATTTGACCTCTTTTATCTAAAGGATTGGTTATCAGTTGGCCTGGTGCAAAGGTCTTAGCCCTGCCAAGGGCATAAATATGGCGTCCCTGGCAGCAATTGTTGCAGATGTCACCACTTACATGCTCTGTTACACAGATGAGGTTTCATTGATTATCCACTAAATACTTACTTGTCTGCTTAGAGAAGGATATGGGCATTTCCAAGTCTGATAGTCTGTATAGTATGATATTGGTATTATTATTGACTCAGGGAGCTACTGCTCCCAGAGTCTTATGCGACGCCTCTATGAGACACTTTCCACTGATCTGTGCAAAAAAAAGTAAATCAATATTTCTCACAGAAAAAAACAACATCCGATATTGCTGTGATGCACAGATACAATTGTACACAGATACAACAGCACACTACAGACAGCACACTACAGACAGCACACTACAGACAACTGCCCTGAGTCTTTTGTGATTAGGATCACACGCTAGATATTTTTCAATGCACATCTGGAACAAGTGTTCAGGTATCAGTTGTCTTCACGTTATACTTCTCTTGTAGAATATGGCAGGAACATGTATGCATGGGTCAAAATAGTTGGCAGTTTAATTAGCTAGCTATCAGGCCAGATCTACACATATCAATGTATGACATCACTAATATACGCAGAGCTACGTGTCAACGACTCGATGGCCCACCTCGAAGGTATTAGTAATTTACCTATATCATTAAATTGACTTTCAATGAAATAGCACCACTGATACATGTAGAACGTGGTGATGTTGCTTTAGACAAAATAAGCCATTATAAAGTATAGGTGATAGGATATGTAGAGGATGACTTTTTCAGTGTGCCTTTCTCCTAGGGCATGTTTAGCTTCTGAATAGGTTTAGATTTAGATTAAATCTATTGAAAATGATCCAAGTACAAGAGAGCACTATTATACGCAGTGCCAGACACTGTTTTTGCTTCTCACAGATCCAAACAGTCCCAGATCATAAACCTAAATACCTGTTGGCAGTGTTAGAGACCTGGATCTTTGTAATCTGTTTATGCCTGCTATTTTACAATGTTATAAGGGAGTGATCATTTTTAACAACATGGGGGGGGGGTTGGGGCGTGGGGTCAAAAATATTTGGACCCCTTGACGGGGGGGGGGGGGTGTAAAAAATTTAGACCCCCCATGGGGGGGGTCGAAAAAATTTAACCTGTTTTGAGACAAAAGGCCCGCGCGTTACTATGCATCAAATGGCCCACTCGCGCGGATTTTTGACCTGTGGGGGGGGGGGGGGGGGGGTAAATAATTTTGACCCCGCGACTGGGTGGGGGTGTAAAAAATGTCGCACACCCCGCGCAAACCCCCCCCCCTCCTGTTGTTAAAAAATGATCACTCCCTTACAATGTTATAAACTGCATCCCCAGGACCCTCGGACGCTGACACCGGGGGGGGGGGGGGCTGGTGTGAGGGTTAATGTGCAGTAAACACTAACCCACGGGGGACCTGATGTTTACAACTACACCAGAATGAGCACCTCAGAGCTGCTCACTCACCAAGCAGATACTACCAGAGAATGTATGGGAGTGATGGAGGCAGGCTGTTAGTGGAGAGTGTGAGCTGCTCACTCTCTAAGCACAAGGTATCAACAAAGCTATGGTATTGAATAGAGTAGAGCTGTGGTTGGAGAGTGAGCTGCTCGGGGTGATAGTGAGTGGTTGCCGACCTGATGGCAGACCAAAACAAACCCTCACTTAATCCTGGGAACTTGTCATCTCAAGTTTACAGTTTAAGTTTAAACACTTCCCTTTTAGCCTTCAACATTGTCTAGGATATTTATGAGAAGCGCCCCTGTGAGAAACCACCTCATCCATTTGTAAATATCATCTATGTGTATGTAGTTTAGTAACAGACTGTCACCTAAGCAGCAAAACTGGGTGGAGCCAAAAGGTTATCTAAAATTGATAAAGCGTATGTTAAACTATGAGTATCTACTTTACTGGATGGATTACCCCCGCAAAATTAACCAGGAAGACCTTCATGTATCACTTGTTGTATGTGATGATCGGTTAAATTTTTTTTTTTTTAATCTGGTGGGGTGGTCTATGCAGAGAGACACCTGTGAAGTCTACATGGTCACTTGTACATTCATATGTGTATCATATCTATTACCTGATTATCATAATTGTACATGATTATAATTTTATGATAACCATTTTTCAGTATTCATACATGGGAACATGCCATTATTTCCTTCGGCGGGGGGGGGGGGGTGCCCAGAATCCCTACAGCTGTCAAAACTGTGCCCCCCTCCCCTCACCATAAAAAGATGTGTCAAGGTACTTCCTAGGGGCCGATCCAGGAATTTTGGAAAGGGGGACTTGAAATAGGCAATGTACTGGGCGTATCGAAAATGTTTACATTAAAATATAGAGGAAAATAGGGGGGGGGTGTACGCCGGGTCCGCCCCCCTCTGAATCCGCGCCTGCAGTTCCGCCCCCTCCCCAATTGTATACCTAAAACACTGTCATACCGCATATGGGAAAAACAGGAAGCATATAACGCACCTCCCCAAGTCTACATCTGAGCAACAAGTGGTGAGTGAGTTAAAAATGGTGGGGTACTTCAGAGAACTGGGTCGACGGGAAGCAACAGACGCAGTTCTGCGAAGGAAGCAGGGTGCAGAGGGTCGGGTCAGTGGTGAGCACCCGGCCCCTGCACTCTCAGACAGAAGTGACACCTATGCTCGTTCCCAAAAACGAGAAATAAGGGTGTTTTTTTCATCCTCTTCCAATGTCCCCCTAATCAAGAAAAAGGGGTATTTTTCTCAACATGACTTCTTGTTTTAAGAGAAAAAGGGGGTATATTTAGAGCCTACATTCTCTGATTTATCAAAAAGGGGTTATTTTACACACTGAACACCCACATTGAACAAAAGTTGTAGGAGGATTCCCAATGTGTGGTCTAAATTAACACATAAGGGAACCAGAGAGGGAGGAGAAGTTTCTTTAGATTTCAGAAAAAGAGGGTGGTGAAAAATATGTCAGCGTTTTGTAGAAAAAAGGGGTGTTTTTTTACCATGAAATGTCCGCGTTTTCCATGAAAAGGGGTCATTTTGTGGGTAAAAGTCAGTGGAAAAGGGGGTATTTTGGAGGAGAGGGAACGAGCATGATGTCATTTCTGTCTGAGAGTGCAGGGACCGGGGGTGAGCAGCTCAGTCCTTATATAGAGGTCCTGAAGCAGACGCTGCTGGTAAGAGGTGAACTATTTGGGAAAGGGTAATTCGTTTAGAAAAATGATTTTCAAGGAAAACCCCTTGGGGAAACCACAGGCTCATACTGCAACTTGGCAGGTGCATTTTATATATGAACACAAACAGTAAAAGTAGCATAGTCCGGTGATTAGGGATCAACATTTACCAGAATGCTCAATATTACCATACTTCAAGTGACATGGTCCGATTTTTTTCCAATTTTTAAATCCTGCTTAAATGTGTTCAAATGTAAGTACAATATCATATTTGGAGGATAGAGCACAATATAATGTCATCTATGTG
Organism: Harmothoe impar; assembly: GCA_947462335.1. Lineage (NCBI taxonomy): Eukaryota > Metazoa > Annelida > Polychaeta > Phyllodocida > Polynoidae > Harmothoe > Harmothoe impar. The sequence goes on along the minus strand of OX381715.1, from coordinate 65,250,316 downwards.
CAATAAGAGCCCAGTTAGAGGTTCAGATGTGGCCCAAGAATTGCATTTTACAGTGTATTTTCAATTGGGGAATTATAGCGTGCACTTGAGAATTAGTAAAATATGCCATAATCTCATGATTAGTCAAATTCTAAGCTGAATCCTAGAGGACGACATTGAATAAGTATGTAGCACATGAAGTATGGCCATACGGAACATTCTGGTTCATTTTTAAATAAATTGATTTTTGAGCCCTAATCATCGGACCATGTCACTTGGACCTTATTCTCCATAATTCAGCTTAGATTTCAGTTCATTATCAGTTTTATGCTCAATTTAAGACATTTGGAGTGCACATTAAAAGTCCACCCATTGAAAATAGTCCAAATTCATTGTAAAAGGCTATACATGTACCTGTGTTCATGGGACCCTCTTAATTGCCTCTCATTGTCCATCAATGATATCTTTTTGTGCCTCATCCTCCAATATTGTAATAATATTTTGAACAACTTTAAGTAGAATTCAGAATATGGAAAAAAAAACGGACCATGCCACTTGAACTGTGCGAGAGGCTTGGGTTAGTGTGACACACAAAAATATATTATGAGAAAGGCATAGCTGGGAGAGGAATGTTGAAAATGGCTGAAATCTGCACGATAATTGACATACTTCATGGTTACTTTTGACCAAGATTCTTACACCAAGGCCGACTCCTCGGGGATAATTGCTAAAACCTAGGCACTTTTGTCGAAAATCCCCCTCAGCAAGGGTCACTTTTGCCCAAAATCCCCCTCAGCAAGGGTCACTTCTGACCGAAATCCCCCTCACCAAGGGTCACTTCGGACCAAAATCTCCCTCACCAAGGGTAAGGGTTGTCAAAGGGCCAGCCGCACACCCGTGTCAAAAGAAAATTGAGTACCCCCCCCCCCCGGGTATCAAACCAATCCCCTCTTGTTCTAGTCCATTCCCCTCCCAATGTTCTTAGCATATATTGAATAAACAGCACTGATGAAATACCTCTGTTTATATACGCATAAAAGATATCCACAGTTTATAAACTTATTTTTTCCCCTTTTCCTGAAAAGTGGTTGCATGTCTGAGGAAATGAAGTAGGGGTGCGTTACTGGGGCCCATCCCCCAGGCTAAGGCTAACAAACCCCGCTGACTTCGTGACAGATACGGAATGACCACATGGCCGGCTACAGACCCCCTACATGCCTATCAATGAGTGTCTCAGCCATAACAAACTCAGCAGGGGCAGCTGCATGTAGAAAGGGGAGCAGCTCCCGAGTTTATCCAAGTGTCCATGGCTATATCCCAAGGGGAGTTTTACTAATACTACAGGGGCTTTCTGAGATGAGCTGTTGTACACATGTGTAAGGAAGTAGGCACTCCACAAGCTACTACTACTCATGTGTAGGAGCTCCTTCCCTCAGGGACCATTATTTTTTTAACAACGGGGGATGGTTGTGGGTTTGGAGTGGTAAAAATGAGTCTGCCCGTTTGAGCGTTTACTTCCGATCCCTCTTTGATATGGGTAATTGCAAAACATCGCACCACCCTCATTGTTGTTAGATAAAAGGCAAATATGTACAGTTCCTATAGAGACCGGACATAATCATAATCAATTAAATGATTATATGTACACCGATGGAATATATGAAGAAAAGCATGCTTGTTCATATCATAGTTGTTAAAATACTGATTACAAATGCCAGCTTCTATTTTCTATTTATCAAATTAACAAACTTACCAGTCGCCCTGGCTGTTGGAGTGTAAAGACACAGAGAAGCCGAAGTAGGAGTCGGCCGGCCCCTCAAACACCTGGGCTGCTCCAGGGTCCAGGTTAAAGCCCGTAACACCTCCAGTGCCCAACCCCAGCAGCAGGAGGAGCACCAGGAGGAGCGTCCATGCCGCCCTCACCGCCCTCCAGGCCGTCACCCTGCCCACCCCGCACCGGTCTCTGCCCACCCCGGGCCGGGGGAGGACAGGCCGCATACAGACACTGTGGTACAATACTGGCGTATCCATGGCAACGTGTGTAATCAAGTCGTAATGGCGGTGACCCTGGTCAAAGGGGTCAGATATGTATTGGGGAAGTGGGTCTATGTGTATTGTGTATGGGTGATCTGGTCGGGAGACTGCCTATCGTTATGTGGTGCGATGGATGGGTATGATTGATAATGCAGCCCAAATATGTCCGTCTGAATAGAATGCTATGTCTACATTATATGTAGTATCCATTTAGGGTCATGGCACCGTGCTCCTATTGGTGTCCATGTATATAAACTAACGTGGGTATCCTAGAACAGGGTCCTGAAGAGTCTGAGCGTTATGAGTCGAGAGTTTCCTTTGTTTCCAAGTAGGACTATGTACTAGTTCTTCTCTAGATACTTCAGTGTATACTTGTTAAAGTTGGTATCGTTATCCAGTCGTGCTTCAAGCCTCCTTCACTCCTTATACAACTAGTAACAACTAGTGGTATCTGCTTGTTTTCGGCGCCAACAACGACGTACATCCACTCCAGGGTAGTAACACCCAGTGCGTAGCTCCTAAAATATGGTTTCTCCTGCCCCTTTTTTGTAACTGATGTGGTACGAATAAAAACAGGACATAAGCAGAAAAGGGGGGAAGCCTGGCACTAGTTTTTGGCTGCCACTTGTTGCTACTACTGGCGGGCCTGACACACCTCCCGTGCCCCTCTCCGAGTGCCAGTGACGTGCCTGTCGGGCTGGCAGGGGTCAGGGTAGGGGACCCCCTCCCTCCCCCCTCTCCTCCTCCTCCTGTCAACCTCCAAACTACCCTCCTTCCTCCAGACCTACCCTGGATCTGGAGTTGCTATGGAAACCAGATGACAGCCGTTTTGGGTGGCGAGTCACAGGGTATAAAGTCTGTAGATGTTGGAGAGCTGAGGAGGGGTGGTTTCCCCTTTTGGTAATAACAGCAGCTTTTAGAGTTGCTCTGTGGTCGGGGAGCAGCTCACAGTGAGTGGAGGACTGGCTTAGATTTGAGCTGCTCTTTCATTCACTAACCTCCAGTGCCGGCTGTCTGGAATCTATTACCACGATATGGGCCTCCAGGGTGTAGGCATGCATCTCCGGGGGGAGGTTTGGGTATATAAACCTTAATCTATATCTAGGGTTGGCCTACTACTCCTGGGTCAATCAAGGTCTTGACCTGTTAATTCTTGCCCACACTGCCACCCCTGAACTGCTATCGTATCCTGTAAGCAATCCAGCAACCTTTCCCTTTTTTCATAACATGTAGATAATTGTCTTGAGCATCTTGTTCAACAGGTCAACAATGAATAGAGATTTGGGTGGTAATATTAGATGGGAAGACCTATAACATCCTCAGCTTCCAGAACTCCTCCAGGGTAGCTAGAAGCACCTTGTTTTCAGATTATTAATGCATCACAGGCGAGGGAGTCAGTAGTGCATGCATGAGGTTCCAAGTACCCCATGGAGGTCCAAACACAACACTACTCACTGTCACCCGCAGGTTAGTCACTCCAGTGGGGACACTCCTCCAGGGGTTTCACCTTATGCTGGAGGAGGGGGTGAGTAAGGGATAGTATGTGGTTAGGGGGTGTCACCGCCTGGAGGATCCTGGTTCAGCTTTGCCGCCCCTCCACCTGGAGGTGATTGCTGCCTTCCTGAGGTTCCTCCTGCTCAGACCAAAATCAAAAGTAGTTCTGATAATGATTTTCATTCCTGCTGTATCCACTCTGCTTCTCTTCCTCCCTTTACCCCTTTTTCTCCTCCTCTCTACCCCTTCTTTCACACTTTTGGATACTTCTCTTGTATTTTTCCTCCTTGTTCCACTCTTCACTGGGTGAATATTTCCACTAGTTCCCTGATGTTCACCCTGTCCACTACTATAGCGTTTCAGCAGACCAGTAGATGGAAGTATCAGGTGGTACACTCACATGACCAGCTACAAACACACCCAGGGTATCTCAAACAAACTCACAACTCCTCCTCCTGGGTGGTGAGTTCCTCCTGTTGGTCCAGACTGGCCACTAATAGCCATAAAAGTAGGCATGTCTCTCCTCCATGGAGTCTGAGTACAGAGACTTTCAGAGGGAGCTGGTGCCTCCTACTTTGAGTCTGAGTGAGCAGCTCGGTGTGAATGAGCAGCTCAGGGTTTGTGGCCGCGGCCTCCTGCTCCCCAATAGGAGGCAGTGCCAGACTGTGGTGATGTGTGGTGGATGGGGGTGGATCAGTAGTAGCCACACATACTGTGGGCAACACGTGTGAGGGACATCCTTGTAATGGTGGTGGAGCTGCTTGTATAAAGTTGTGTACAACTCCAGTGCATGTCCCCTATGCAGAACGCCTGCATTAATGTTAATTACATGTAGCTAATTAACAGCATCAGGCCTACACTCACAGCACACGGGGACAGTACTAAGGGAGTGATCATTTTTTAACAGCAGGGGGGGTGGTGGTTGGGGGGGGGCAAAACAATTTGGAACCCTTGACCGGGGGGGCAAAAAATGTGGACCCCTTGACCGGGGGGGGCAAAAAAATTTGACCTGTTTTGAGCCAAAAAGCCTGCGCTTTACTATGCTTCAAAGGGCCCGCGCCCGAGCCAATTTTCGACCCTTAGGAGGGGGGGGTAAAAAAATTTGACCCCTTGACCGGGGGGTGTAAAAAAATGTGCGCACTCCGCGCAGATACCCCCCACCCCCCCGCCTGTTGTTAAAAAATGATCACTCCCTAAGCCCTGTACACATGGGTCCCTATAGGCTACACAGAGGCAGTGGAATGGTACTATAATACACCCCGCCACAATGAGAAACTAGTAGACCCATTATCTCCTCAGGTCCACATTTCTGGAGTACAACTGACGCAATGAATGACAGGACCCTCAGTTTCCCCCTGACAACACCACAATAGTTGTGGGCATGTACACACACTGGAATGAGGTGTGTGTGTGGGGGGGGGGGGATTTGTTGGTGGTTTTGGCTGGGCTGGGTTTTGGGCAGAGGGTAACATTCTGCCCTACTAAAGTATGTTACGGACTCAAGTGGTCCCTGACTTTAGTTTTCTTTGAGCAACATTTTGAAGTAACCCTTATTCGGTTATGTATTAAGTGTTTATGAAGAAATGTACCTTTCAATGGTGAACCGTGATTCAAACGTTGTGGAGGAGTAAATTACAAGATGCTATATATAATGATGGCGGTATACCATCGCGTGTCGCCAGGCAGTGTTGGACGGAGAATTGGAGGGCTCGGGTACCTTTTTTACAGGTCTGTATAGTCTACATTTTACTGATGATAAAACTTCACACCGAAAGAAGAATTTGGTATTATAAAATGACGTTAAAACATAATGGGGACATGACAACTACAGTTTAAAACAACACTTATAATATCACGTGTATGATGCTCTATACAATAACTATAAGCGTGCCGTCGCGATAAAGCGCCTGTTCTTGAAAGAGCGCCTGTCTTGAATAAGCGCCGGGGGTATAGATGCTTTCAAATGTTTCTTAAGCACTATAACAACGTGCGGTATAACGGTAGGTATAATATTGAGCATTAAATCCCCTGTCCCTGGTGGACTCTGCGGCTACCATCTGGGTGTCTATCCGGATTTAGACGTGCATTCAATATAGCAGAGACATACATTTCTGTATGTCTCTGAATATATAAAGCAAAATGTAACCGAATTGATTTAAGGGAGTGCTCATTTTTTAACAACAGGGGGGGGTGGTGGATTTGGGGGGGGGGGGGGGTAAAACATTTGGACCCCTTGACCGGGGGGGGGGTAAAAAATTCAGACCCCTCTTGGGGGGGGGCAAAAAAATTCAACCTGTTTTGAGGGGAAAAGCCCGCGCGTTACTATGCTACAAAGAGGCGCGAACGCGCGCGATTTTCGGCCTGCCGGGGGGGGGGGGTAAAAAATTTCGACCCCTCTAGAGGGGGGGGTGAAAAAAATTTGCGCGCTCCGCGCGAAATCTCACCACCCCCCCCTGTTGTTAACAAATGAGCACTCCCTAATACAATGATATAGCTCATCACCCCTGTCTCCTACACAGATGATGTTTTCTTCTATTTGAATATCCCCGGGCAAACATTTACATTATTAGGTCTACATCCTGAATTGCGTTTTCATTAGCAGGTAATTACCGTGTAGGGTTCTTAAAATCATAGCTCGTAAATTGCATTGGGAATAGGGGAAAGGGTGTCAAATCATCCAACCAGGGCAAGGTCCCCTATGTACCCCTATACCCCTATGTATACACTACTGTCATCAGTTATATAACATTATCTCTCTGACAGTCGGGACACCCTATACCTTATAGAGGCACATGTTTATAAACAAGGCATGTAATAGGTTGGTAATTCAAGTAAGAGCATTGAGTGAAATGTGTTTATTGATTTTACAGGAAACTTTTGGTTTTGGTTTTCATCGCTCTCAGGTGTCGCAAGGCAACAATTCAGCCCACCCTACACACACAGAAAAGTGAGAGTCATTGTCGCTAAAACTACCCTCACCTGAGGGTCAAGCACTGCCTGACTCTCATGTGAGGGTAGTTTTAGCGACAATGACTCTCACTTTTCTGAGGGTGTACCTACAGTTATAGGTCACTCCTTTATGAGTTGTTTTTTTTATCAAACTATTGTTCACGTTACCTAAAAAGCGACGTTATGTCTACTTTTTGGAATTTTTAAAGATTTTTCTGTTACTATTTTGGTCCATCGCAACGCAAGTCGCTTTTCCGTACTTTGGTGTTTGGTGGACCACCCTTCCCCCACCCTAAATTGCTTACACCGGCTCCCCTAGCCTATAACTTTACTTTTCTGGTATAGTGCTGTGTGAATTATTTTTGAGCGGAATAGGCTAGTTTAATACTTATAACATTCTGATCGGTACATGGATACATATATTTAGCTAGGACTTACATTTAGCTATAATCTACATTCCTCTGTGGGCTTGTTCCCCATTTTGCTATAGGGGTAGTGACCCGGGAGGGGGATAAATCTGTCCATGGTATTATCAACAAAGGATTCTAAAATGTACAAAAAAAGACATACTACTTGTTCCACCTAGTTAGGGAGTGATCATTTTTAAACAACAGGGGGGGGGGGGTGGATTTGGGGGGGGGGGCGGACCAAAGGAATTTGGACCCCTTGAAGGGGGGGCCAACAGAATTTGGACCCCTCTTGAGGGGGGAACAAAAAAATTACACCCCATTTTGGCGAAAAGGCCGGTGCATTACTATAGTTCAAAGGGGTTGGCCGCGCTCAATTTACCTGCCTAAGGGGGGGACTAAAAAATAGTCGACCCCTAACGCGGGGGGGCTATAAAATTTCAACCTGCTTGCCCGAGAATCCACCGACTCCGCCCCCCCCCCCCCGTTGTTAAAAAATGACCACTCCCTTATAGTCAAGTGGGTGGCAGGTTATGGAGAAGGTTTATTATTTATCTCACTATTTATGTAGTATTGTAAGGTTATTATTGTAAGGAGTCATATCACACTTTATCCAATACCTCGCACTTTGCAGAGATTTATTTTCTATTCCTCTTAGCCCTGGGGGTACATAGTAATCACTTCTGTTTGCGTCTTATTGAGATAAGTGGGTAACAATTACAGTTTCTATTTCCCACTAACCCTTTAACAGGGCCGCATGATGCCCCCCGACACTACATTGGTGCATCATACCAACCTTCAGGAGTGTATCAATTCCCTAGAGTCGGCATGATGCATGAATGCAGCACGGGCGAGGTACTCAGTCACCATGACTGCGTTCAGGAGCGCATCCAGGATACTGAAAAAAAAAGGGGGGGGGGGGTATTGTTTTGAAAAAATCCCTAAATGTCTACATTTTTTGATGCATTAAATCTCTCTGCTGACTTTTAAGGGCTAACGGGGGTGCAGGGTGGTGCTAGTAGGCGTCAGGACCGGGAGGCGGATCGAATAAAAACATAACTTTGCACTCAACTTTCAACCGAATGGCATGGTTTTGATTATACCCTTCATCTCATAGAAAATGAAATATCTTTCAGTTTTATTAAACAACAGTATTCAGACAGGTCTACATGTAGCTTCTTAAATCTAAATGGCTGAAAAGGGTATATACCTTCCATCCTTTAGATCCCACCTGATCCTTGTCTCACAATATATTCTGTAATTGTTTTATGGGCTAGCTCTTAGACCTCTTAGAATAGTGGGTTCAAAACTTTCTTGGGGCAATTTGAGTAAAACTTTGATAGAAAATCTCCATAGAATGTCCAACGATGGCCATATTTGATATCAAATAAAAGCTAATACAAGTGTGTCCTAACATAATCTAGAGTTTCAAGAGAGAGAGAGAGAGAGAGAGGGAGGGAGAGACAGACAGACAGACAGAGACAGACCGACAGACAGCCCGACAGACCGACAGACAGACAGACAGACAGAGACAGAGACAGACAGAGACAGCACGAGATACAGACAGACAGAGACAGACAGACAGACAGATAGACACAGAGAGAGAGAGAGAGAGAGAGAGAGAGAGAGAGAGAGAGAGGGAGAGAGAGAGGGAGAGAAAGTCACAGCTGCCAGGTTTCTTCTCACGGGGCCTCCCTTCTCAGTGACATAAGTTACTCTGTAAAGTAAGTAAAGCACAGGAAGTCAGCGATACTGCAGTGTTTATCTTCACGTATACCCCACCAAGATGGGGATACAACTAATCTAAAGCAGTCGTCTCCAAAACTCCAAGAGGTGCACGTGTTTTCCTGTGCCTTTACAGACTGTGGCTCCCCCTACTGGCACTGGTACAGTCCTTTACTTTAAGTATGGATCATGGAGATTAGAAAAGGGAAGACTTCTCTTAGACTTAGGCAAAAAAAAGAAGTTTGTTTCAGGTCACCCGACCGACCCTATCTAAACAGGGCCGACCCTACGTTTTTTATGCAATTTTGAAGAAATTTATATATTTTTATACTTTTTTGGGTCAATTTTAGGCCTAACAAATTTTGGGAAAAAAATCTCCCAAATTTTACACTTTTTTGGGTCAATTGTAGAGGGGAAGTAAAAAAAAAAAAAGTAAAAAAAAAAAAAAAATCCCACCTACCGACCCTAGAGTTTCTTCCCATGTTACCTGAAACAAAACTTTTTTTTATTTGGCCTTAGTAACTTCTTAGAAGTTTACAGTGTCAATGTTTACTCTAGTTGATGTAATGGAAAATGATTCAAACAAGATAGCTAAGAGTTAAAAAGCTAAGGTTTTTTAGTTTTGAGCTATACTCTAATTGACACCCCTATGTGCATGACCACCATAAAAAGTAATTATGAGGCACCAAGTGCCAGCCAAGGTTTTTTGATGAGTCAGTCAGGGGAGCGGTCTTTGTGACCATAGCTTAGTCATCCAGTGGTTGAATTCCCAGAATGATGGAAGTGATGCCAACTTTAAAATCAAAGAGAATCTCTATATATTTGTTATATTTGGCGGGTATTTTTATGTATTTTCCCCCTGCTGACCTCCTGCTTGTTCCATACACTGGCGTAAAAAAAAGGGGGGGCTTTAGATTTGTTTTCTAATATATAGGGACACAACAGTCATCATATATGTAGCATCTTCATTCTGGATACAGCTTGATGTAGGTGAGGAGGATGGGTACATGCCTACTTCCTGTGTACAAACAGACCCAAGTCTCCGGACACCAGCACCGACCGGAACAAACACAGCAGTGTCGTCTGCTCCACAACATGTCTCACACATGCCCCCTACAGATAGGGATAGATGCCTAAATTCGACATGGCGACATGGCCATTTCTTTAAATCGACATGCGACATGGAGCTTAGTGACATGAGGGGAAATTTTAGTGACATGACATATAGGGTATTTCATAGCCCTTATCAGCTTATCATACTACATTAAAAAAAATCACGTTTAATACTACCTGGGGTTTTGATATGTCTTAATTCCTAGGAGAAAAACATGACAAAATGACAAAATGTTGTCAATCGAAAAGTAAAGTGTTTTATATGGTAGATAGCCCATATAATATCTACATGCCTACCAAATTTTATGGTAAAAGCCAGGGTCTTTTTCCCATAAATTGACAAAATGTGTCATTTTGGGTGGGGTCCACATGGACCCCAGCACTGTGTTAGACCTTATTCCTGCAGCAGAGAAACCACTTAAATGGCTCTGGTGCTGTATTTGGCCTCCAGAAGTTCAAACTTGGCAACTTGTACTTGAAAAAAGTCTTTTCTATGTGAGGGACACATATTTTAATCAGATTTCACACATTTTCAGTAGATCATAGGCCAGCACTAGAAGACAGATGTATAGGATCTAATCTAGCCTTTTTTGTTCTGTACAGAATGTTCTTTCTAACCTAAACCTAACTCTCTTCCCTACATATTGACACCTTTAGGGCCCCAATAAAAAGAGAATAGAATGGTGCAAGTTCCAAAATCTGTCTAAGGGTATCAATATAATGCATGGAGATCTGACACCGTCACATATCAGAAATACTACCTATTGTGACATAATTGACACTAAATGGTTATCTACAATTAGGTTGGTGTTGTTCGAAATCATACAGACGTGTAATCAAAGCAAAATGCAAAGAAGGGACCCTTTGTCCATGTTCTATTAGAGCCAAAGTATATATGCTTTTATAATGGATTTGAATGGGGTCCGCACGGATTATTGTTTCCAGCTAAATAATTCCTGGGAATCTGCATATGATATTCAGGAATTTTGAATAAAACTATATTTGTGACAATTACATAAAATTTGGTGAAGTTTGGAACACTACTTCTATGTTTTTTACAAGAAATTACATGCCTGGGGTCCGGTTTGACCTTTTTAGGGGTTGGTCAAAAGTGGGGGGGGGGGACATGTCCCCCTACGCCCCCCCCCCCGGTTGCCACGCCCCTGCAACGATGCTGAATTTGGTACTGTGTCCCTTTTCTAGTTCCGTGTCACATGTCAGAGTAGGCTATAGGGCCTAGTTGGCTCTATGTCCAATTAATGTGGTTCCATGTCAAATTCGGTTCCATGTCCGACTTTATGCACAGTGCACAATACCATCTCAGTATGAGGGCTTTGCATATACATGACATATCATCATTACAAAGCAGCAATTTGGGGGTATGTAGCAGTTGCTATGCATAGTTCGTATTATCCCAGTGGGAGCAGAACCTTGAGTCAACATTGACAACTGGTCAGGCCTAATCAATCACACAGAAAAGTTAAGGTGTCAACTGTGTCTCCCACGTGGCTCTGGTAAGATAGAGAGTCAGACTGCTAATGACTCTGCTTACATGAAGGGTCAACTTCAGTTGACTCTGCATGATCAGTGTCAACTCAAATTGACTCTGTACTACTGTGTATTAACGTTGATTTTCCGGCTGAATTGAATGTGTTTTCCCCTGGGCTACCATTTCGTGCTGGCTTCATCGAATTCGGATCGAATTTACCATGATACACGGTAAAACTGTTACAGAATATATACACATTGCATTATACTACACAGGCTAGAACGTCTCGACTCTCTCATAGAATCAGTTAATTGCAAAGCAGTTTCTATGTTTAGACTCTCGCCCCTAATTACATAGGACACATCATGTATCGTTTTTACTTCTATGAAAACATTCCAAGTGCTGCGAATCCCATTGCCACAACCCCTTACCCCCTATACTAAAAATAAGAGGGAATTTCTAGCCCTCATCCTCTCTCTCCCTCTCCCTCGTGTCGTGTCATGAGGCTCCCCCTGGATGTCCACCCGGAACCACGGCTTCTCATTCTATACACTAGATGGCACCCCAAGCACGCTCCACTGTACCTATAGGTCACGTGGAAGCAATTATTTTGAAGTATTGAAGTATTGAAAAGTTTATTGAACACATCACTTCAATGAGGAGTTTTTCAATGTACAAATCATGAGACGATACAGAGCCGATCAGTCATAAATATCATAGTAACATAGTAATTTTCATATAATCAGTTCACGCAGCTTCTCACGAACAAAACCAGAGAAATGAGATGACAATACAATTAAGTATTTAGTAGAAATGGGGATGAAGCAGGGGGAGGGGCAAGTAAAACAATGGTATTCATGACATGTGTTCAAGCCGGTTAATATCAATAGCTAAAGGGGGTTTATCGTTCCATTTTTCTCTGACTTTCTGTTTGAATTCTTCTTTATCGACCAGTTTTTGTGTCTCGGGATCCAATTGATTCCATAGGCATACTCCCCTATAGTAAGGACCTTTCTGGTAAAAGGCAGTTTTTGCGACTCTTTCTGTGAACTTGAGCTTCCGGTCCCCTCTGGTTCTTGCACGTGGGTTGGTTGTGGTATGACCTCTTCTGGACAGCTTCCACATGTGTTGTGTTAGCTGGCTATATGTTCCTATATAGCATGACAAGCCATAACTGCTATTCAAAAAATTTGTTGGCCCAAGAATCTACTATAATCTAATAGTACCCTCATTCATACATCACTTTAACCCCAAAACAGAAGAGTTGACCGTGAAAAACTGAAATCCAAGACATTTTGTTTACTTACAGCCATCACATCCAGGTTTCAGCGGTGAATTTTGCAAGCTGGGTCATCTCTCTTTAGAAGTCTCCCAAAACTCCTCCATATTATCTGATGTTGCATACCAGTCAACTAATAAATACATGAGCAACATCTGTGATTTAATTCAGAAGTTTACAATTCAATTCAATGTACATTATGGGCCAATCAGAACCAGTTTAGTCTGCAATCAGGCCTGAAAACCATATGACTCTCTAGATGGCGACACTATATTTACTACCACGTGACCTATACTAATCATTGGCTCTGATTGAACTCGTTTATGAACAAAATAACACATTCAGGGATGCAGTTCACACTGCCAAGTGAAAATCAAGAAAATCATTAATAGATTGTATGATATCACGCGTACATCATTTGGCATTTCAATTGTTGTAATTAGATAGTAGCATCACAGATTCATATGTATAGGCAGGTTATGGGATGGGTAGCGATTTTGAAGATCATGTTTACGTGAACCACACCTTTTCACTTTGACACCATCTATAAAATCTACGTTGCTTCTATCTATGCACCTCTGAGCAAGGTTATATGCATACCTAGAACCAGCAACCACAGATGGAAAAACAAAACTAATCAGATGACTGTTGATTCTCCATAACATTATACATAAATATATACACTTTAGATGTCCGCTCTGAAACATTTTATATCTCATTTCCTTATTATCCTTTAGGTACACAATGCTGGCAAACATGAACCCTGAGCCCCTCATAACCCTCATACGCCCCCTAATACGTTTTGGCATATAGCCCTTCTATCTTATAGCTTTGTCACCCCCCCCCCCCACACACACACACACCAATACACCCACCACCACCCTCCCTGTCCCGATCAGCTACCATGCACCATTCCTACTCACCATTAGATGCCAATAGACACTTCATGGGTGACACTATACATTTATAGAACAGAAAGGAAAGTCAGACTAATTTTTCATGTATTGCCATCACAACCATGCCAAGTTCCAGGAGTCGACAGCCTGATCTACAGTCTCATGTAGAGGGTGGTTATGTGGAAAAGGTAAGGTCATGTTTTAGAATATAACAATATAGATGCGCACTAAAGTACCAGTCATACTTACAGTGTTCAGGGTTTGATACCACAGAGCTGCAATATATATATATATATATATATATATATATATATATATATATATATATATATATATGTGTGTGTGTGTATATATTATATATATATATATATATATATATATATATATATATATATATATATATATATATATATATATATATATATATATATATATATATACATATGTACAATTTACTTTGAACACAACCTGTAGATGTTGCAAGTAAGGGTATAGTCAGCGGTCAGTACTTAAAGGTGGTGGTGCTATTTTAATAATATCACACTTGTATTCACATTATATTGTCAAATCACCTTTGCTGGTCTCCTATGCCCTAGATTCACCTTAGTATAGGTGGTAGTGGTGGTGGCTGAGGGGAGGGGACAGGTGAAATGGTGTCAGGTTATTAGAGATGCAACAATGTTCAATTTGTCTCTTGGTGACCTACAGATGCACACCATACTGTTCACACTCTTATAGATATATTGGAATATATTCGAAATACATGCAGAAGGTTATGCTGGTAAGTTGATGGGATCTTTTACATCACCCATGCTGATATGTTATTATATACACTTGGAGTGCGACAACTCTAGTTTAAAAGCAACTACAAAATCCAAGAATCGTGACAAATCCAACATACCAGGAGAAGAGGTTGCAGTGAAAGACTCAACCCTTCCCAGTTGTAGACATACACTATTAAAAAAACAATTGTATAATTATTTCAGGGTTCACACCTCACACAAAGGAAGAAGGACAATGAGACGTCTCCAGGGTCCTCTCCAGTGTCCGACTCTCAGCATGGAGACCCAGACCAGCTGTACGGGGTGGACGACACTCCTCCATGGTACACCTCCGTCATACTGGGATTCCAGGTAAGGCCAAATAATAAAAAAAAGTTTGTTTAAGGTAACATGGGAAGAAAGTCTAGGGTCGGTAGGTCGGATTTTTTTTTTTAACTTTAATTTCTTTTACTTCCCCTCTAAAATTGACCTGAAAAGGTGTAAAAATGGGAAGATTTTTTCAAAAAAATTGTAAACCTAAAATTGAAACCAAAAAAGTAAAAATATTTTCAAAAAATTCAAAATTGCATAAAAAAACGTAGGGTCGGCCCTGTTTAGATAGCGTCGGCCGGGTGACCTGAAACAAACTTTCTTTTTTTTGGCCTAACACCCCACACTCTCACTCTCAGGCTGTGTCTCATGAGAAGGGGGCCATTGTTGTCATCTATGACTGGGTGCAATCTATGACCGAGTGCAATCTATGGCCGGGTGCAATATATGACCGGCCTGGGAAAAAATGCTTTATTTAGGGCAGATGAAGATATAAATGGTGGAAAATGTTAATGGGTGTTTTAAGACTTATATCACTAATTTTATTTAAATTTATATCTGCCCTAAATAAACCGTTGTTTTTTTCAAGCCGGTCATAGATTGCACCCGGTCATAGATTGCACCCGGTCATAGATTGCACCCGGTGAGAGATTGCACCTGGTCATAGACCAAAACATTGGCCCATGTTCGGCGAGACACAGCCCTCACCTGACATGCTGCAAGCTAAGGTATAATCCTTTAAGGGCCGCAAGGTGCTACAATTAATGTGCTACACCCTTTGCCGTCATGATGCATGCGCAGACCCGTAAAGGCTGCAAGGAGGTGATACACTCCTTATCAGTCGGCATGATGTGTGAATGAAGCCCTGGTGAGTACCTGTGAGAATTATTGCCGAAAAATAACAGCATATTAAAGCATTTTACGGCCCTTAAAGGGTTTATATTCTAGGACACATTTAGCAAGTAAATTGGATTTACCTTTTCAGTATCAATTGAATAAGTTAGAGTGAACACAACCTGTAGATCCATCAAGTAAGGGTATAGTCAGAGGTCGATACGTAAAGATGATGGTGTTATTGTAGTAATATTACACTTGTATTCACAAATATTGTCAATCTCCTTTGCTGGTCTACTATGCCCTACATTCACCAGTGGTGGTAATTGAGTGGATGGGATGGATATTGTAAATGGAAACATTATACTTAAAATATCAGCTACGCTGAAAGTACCTCCTGACTAGTTTGGCAAAGTATTTTAGGATTTTGTCTTCAAAAACCAACCCAGGAGTATTGTGATAAGAACAACAAACAATAATTGTTAATCTGTACGTTTTTTATGAAACATTTTAAGTTTGAGAACCACACAAATATACAATTCATAAAATTCACCAGGTTTAACCATTGTAAGCGCTCAATGATGTACAGAATTCCAATCAGAAGGAAACCCGATCAAAATAATCGAAGGACAAATGTAACTGTTTTTATCATGAAAAATGCCACATAAAGTCGAATCGTTACAAAAAAAAAGGTGCCTTAGGAAACTGCACTTATGTCTGTTGTGTACCATGTTACAGCACTACCTGCTCATGTTTGGGGGCAGTGTGTCCCTGCCCCTGGTGGTAACCCCGGCCATGTGTATCGGGGATGACGAGGTGGGTAAGAGTGAGGTGATAGGCACCGCCTTCTTTGTATCAGGTATCTCCACCCTCCTGCAGACCACTGTGGGCACCAGGTGAGCTCTTGTACCTACTCCACCCATATGGCATTGCATACTATAATATTGTATTCAAAGAAGGTTATATCCACGGGCCACCACTGAGCTAAACCTCGGGGAGGAAGTCAGGTTTTTCTGTTTACAGAAACAGGGTAGTCAACTCCAAGTTCCCCCTCTGCTTTGACCATCCATTTCTGGTGAAAATGCATGCATTTGGATTCATCAAAATGCCACAATCTCATGGATTTACATAATAAATAATATTACTGGGATGCAGAATACACAATATTGCATTAAACTGGAGATATACCCACATTTAGCAAAGTCCTCCCTCTGCTTTGTGTAAAGAAAACCTGTAGAAACTGTTTCCATCACTTGCAGACTTCCTATAGTGCAAGGTGGCAGTTTTGCCTTCCTGCCGCCCTTGTTTGCTATCCTGTCCTTACCAAAGTGGACGTGTCCACAGGAGCCAGGTACATTGCTATATATGTCGTAGTAATACTAACAGCGCCCTATACTACTTGGCACACTCAAACCAACATTATCTTTATTTGTATCTCAGATGAATGTATAACCCTTTCCCTATTATAATCTGTGATTTATTTTGGCAAGAGATTCATAATATGTGCAATACAAAATTCCAAGTACTATTTATATTCTGGTAGGCTTTGATAATTAAGTGTTAAAAAATTACATCAGGTGGCAGCACTGAGTGGACTGCTACCTGAAAGTCTTTCATCACTGCTCTTACCAACAGAGTCTACTATTTCCTGGTGTAACACTGCAGATGGCGCCAACTTGTTGATGTAATTAAGTGCTGAATGGAATGGCAGAAGCATTCTATTTTTCTGATCTTTATCTTTGAATTTAGCACAGTTCAAAGCCACAAATTTGATTGAGATCTTACCAGTACACTGCACTGAGGAAACCGTTGATAAATATGCAGAAAGTGAATGTTCTATATATCTGAGGTAGTATGCCAGCTTTAACTAGTATGGTGCTTCTATTACACTCCAAGCTGCCACCTTACTAAATAGCCATGTTCCAGCTGGTCTAAGGGGTCATTTTTTAACAACAGGGGGGGGGGGGTTGGTGGATTAGGGGGGGGGGACCAAAAAAATTTGGACCCCTTGAAGGGGGGGGACCAAAAAAATTTGGACCCCTCTTGAGGGGGGGACCAAAAAAATTACACCCATTTTTAACGAAAAAGCCCGCGCGTTACTATAGCTCAAAGGGGCCGGCCGCGCTCATTTTCAACCTGCCTAGGGGGGGGGACCGAAAAATTTGTGACCCCTTCCGCGGGGGGGACCAAAATAATTTCGACCCGCTGGCGCGAAAATCCACCGACCCCCCCCTGTTGTTAAAAAATGACCACTCCCTAATAGAGTTCATGTCATCCACCAATCCGATTTTGATTACTAATATACCCGGGCTGATAAATAACATTCAGAAGCTCTTGATGCAAAATGCGACTATCCCTGTATTTCTAGAAATTTTGGTAATCGTCTGCATATGTAGCAATCATTTACATACATAGGAATTTCATTACTGGAATCTCAGGTACCATTGATATTGCCTGTAAGTCTATATTTAGCGACATATTTTGTAAACCATAGAGAACAGATTATACAAAATTATAGTATACCAGCTGCTGCAATGTATAATATTGTTGTTCAAATGCGATTTCTTCAACTCAGATATGTCCAACCTGACGTCTATGGGTGGGTTCTCCCACCTGGATAACGCCACCATGCTGCACAGCTGGAGAAGGGAGGTGTGGACCTCCAGGATGAGAGAGGTGGGTACACTGAAAATACATAGGTTGAAAGGGTTAGTCAGTACAGACTATCCTAGGTTCATCATAGGTGTGTTAGTCACAATGGCAAAGTTATATTCAAAAATCACTGAGGGGTCAGTCAGTAGTGGCTAACATACGTTTATCATCGGTGTGTTGTATTTGTATACCACTAGTTGGTGCCACCTGTAAGATACTATGATGACCACTCAGTGGCTCCCCCTGGAAATTAAAGGATTAAGGTGGGTTGGTCAGTACTGACCAACCTGACAATAATAACTAACCTAGGTTGGTCGTATAGGGAGCCAAAAAAGGACTAACTAGGTTATAGGTACTAGTGACTGAGAGATTGGTCATATAGGGAGCCTAGGAATATCAGTGTAGGTGTGTTTGGTAATTAATGGATCAGTGATACTGAACTCTCCACCACCTTAATTTACCAGGCAGCCATTACAAAACAGTCACAAGTGGATTAGAATATTACAAATGTCTTAAATACCTCATCCAAATCTGACAAGAGAACTGACCTAAGAAATGCAGAAGATAGAAAAGGGATAAACCGCATCAAATCAAATATATCTGAGCTACATGGAGAAATGTAGATTCACTAATTATCTTTCTTTTCACATTGTTTACACCAGTACTTTTATAGTTTATTTGTAGTACTGATCATCTTTTCGATTATCAGGGATTTAAAGAGCATGAATGGCGAATGCTAAACAGCTAAGAATATATTTCAATAGTTGACTCAATAATTTGACTCAATAGTTCGACTCAATTATTTAACTCAATAATTTGACTCAATAATTTAACTCAATAATTTGACCCAATAATTTGACTCAATAATTTAACTCAATTATTTGACTCAATAATTTGACTCAATTATTTGACTCAATAATTTAACTCTATTATTTGACTCAATAATTTGACTCAATAATTTGACTCAATAGTTCGACACAATTATTTAACTCAATAATTTGACTCAATAATTTAACTCAATAATTTGACTCAATAATTTAACTCAATAATTTGACTCAATAATTTGACTCAATAATTTGACTCAATAATTTAACTCAATTATTTGACTCAATAATTTGACTCAATAATTTAATTCAATTATTTGACTCAATTATTTGACTCAATAATTTAACTCAATAATTGAACTCAATTATTTGACTCAATAATTTGACTCAATAATTTAACTCTATTATTTGACTCAACAATTTGACTCAATAGTTAGACTCAATAATTTGACTCAATAATTTTAACTCAATGATTTGACTCAACGATTTAACTCAATGATTTGACACAATAATTTGTCCAGGTTCAGGGGGCTATAGCGGTGGCGTCCCTGCTGCAGGTGGTGGTGGGACTGACCGGTCTGCTCGGCTTTCTGCTCAGGTTTATCGGCCCCCTGTCTATAGCGCCAACCATCTGCCTCATAGGCCTCCATCTGTACATCGCTGCTGCCGACTACTGTGCCAAACACTGGGGTATTGCTGCACTGTGAGTATAGATTACTGCACCAACACCAAACACTGGGGTATTGCTGCACTTTGAGTATAGATTACTGCACCAAACACTGGGGTATTGCTGCATTGTAAGTAAAGATTGCTGCACCAAACACTGGAGTATTGCCGCACTGTGAGTATAGATTGCTGCACCAACACCAAACACTGGGGTATTGCTGCACTGTGAGTATAGATTGCTGCACCAACACTGGGGTATTGCCGCACTGTGAGTATAGATTGCTGCACCAACACCAAACACTGGGGTATTGCTGCACTGTGAGTATAGATCACTGCACCAACACCAAACACTGGGGTATTGCTGCACTGTGAGTATAGATTACTGCACCAACACCAAACACTGGGGTATTGCTGCACTGTGAGTATAGATTGCTGCACCAACACCAAACACTGGGGTATTGCTGCACTGTGAGTATAGCTTACTGCACTGTGAGTATAGATTGCTGCACCAACACCAAACACTGGGGTATTGCTGCACTGTGAGTAAAGATTACTGCACCTACACCAAACACTGGGGTATTGCTGCACTGTGAGTATAGATTGCTGCACCAACACCAAACACTGGGGTATTGCTGCACTGTGAGTATAGATTGCTGCACCAACACCAAACACTGGGGTATCGCTGCACTGTGAGTATAGATTGCTGCACCAACACCAAACACTGTGGTATTGCCGCACTGTGAGTATAAATTACTGCACCAACACCAAACACTGGGGTATCGCTGCACTGTGAGTATAGATTGCTGCACCAACACCAAACACTGGGGTATTGCCGCACTGTGAGTATAGATTACTGCACCAAACACTGGGGTATCGCTGCACTGTGAGTATAGATTGCTGCACCAACACCAAACACTGGGGTATTGCCGCACTGTGAGTATAGATTACTGCACCAACACCAAACACTGGGGTATTGCTGCACTGTGAGTATAGATTACTGCACCAACACCAAACACTGGGGTATTGCTGCACTGTGAGTATAGATTACTGCACCAACACCAAACACTGGAGTATTGCTGCACTGTGAGTATAGATTACTGCACCAACACTGGGGTATTGCTGGCCGCACTGTGAGTATAGATTACTGTAAATGTGGATATTTTCGCTCATAATATTTTTGCGATTTGGCTATGAAGTACAATTTCGCGCAGATTTTTATTCACAGTTTTGTAATAAAGTAGTTACATAGCTACACTGGATAAATATTCATGCTGTACATATTTTTGCAGTTTTTCACTTCTGCGAAAATCACAAAAATAAGTACAGCGCGAAATAAGAAACGTTTGCAGTACTGCACCAAACACTGGGGTATTGCTAGCCTGTACTGGGCCCGTAAGGGTAAGGGCCAGTCGTTATAACTGTTTTGTGAGGATATAGACTATTGTGCCAAATACTGAGGAGACAATGTTCTCCGTGATAATTACATAATACCCGATTACTGCTTTCTCTGCCTTCTTCTGCAGGACTATTTTCCTTATCACTCTGTTCTCCCAGTACCTGAGAAACATCAATGTGCCCTTCACCAAGTACAGTCGTCAGGAAGGATGGCACCGTGTCGGCTATCCTGTTTTCAAGTTACTACCGGTATGTTTATTATATCCAAGACTATATATATACCCATAGAACCAGCTAGAACTAAATTCAGGGGTGGATCAATGAGTGGAGTGGAAATGTAAATACAAATACATTATGTAGCTAAGATATAAGTTAGCTCCTAACCTATCTTTAATGTCCAAGCTTTCTTTGATCTAAGTGTGGATACTCATGACTTCCCAAATGTATGTTCAACAAACTAAAGGCATCCAATTTCAGAAATCATTTTTGCTGGAGGTTCCTTAGGCCACAAAAAAGTTTGTTTCAGGTAACATGGCAAGAAAATGTAGGGTCGGTAGGTTGGATTTTTAAAATTCTTTATTAACATGAAAGTACTAGCCAGCCACTTCGAAGAGCCTAAAATTGACCAAAAAACGTGTGTGTGTGGAATACTGACCACAAGCTGTTCTCTCTCTGCAGGTGTTTCTGTCTGTGGTGGTGGCCTGGGGTGTGTGGGGGGTACTGACCACTAGCTGTTCTCTCTCTGCAGGTGTTTCTGTCTATGCTGGTGGCCTGGGGTGTGTATGGGGACTGACCACTAGCTGTTCTCTTCTCAGGTGTTTCTGTCTATGCTGGTGGCCTGGGGTGTGTGTGGAATACTGACCACAAGCTGTTCTCTTTCTGCAGGTGTTTCTGTCTATGCTGGTGGCCTGGGGTGTGTGTGGAATACTGACCACAAGCTGTTCTCTTTCTGCAGGTGTTCCTGTCTATGCTGGTGGCCTGGGGTGTGTGTGGGGTACTGACCCTGGCAGGTGTGCTCCCCACTGACCCCACCCTACCTGGGTATGGGGCCAGGACAGACACCAAACTGCATGTACTCACCAAGGCACAGTGGTTCAGGTTTCCATATCCAGGTAAATGTAATGCATTCTGAAATAACCTAAGGCCACTCAAAAAAAAAGTTGTTTCTCATCACCAAGTAGTGAAAAATATGACGAGGGCATTTTTTTTCTCTCTTTTTTCTTTACTTAGGGCATAAAATACATAGCGAAATTTGGATTTTCGTTATCAATTTTCACATTTTAGTAATAGAGTTTATTGATCAGCAAAGGTTATCATAATGTAAGTTATTCATAGCTGATTGCATTAATGACAACATAAGCTTTAATTTGATACCAAATCTGCCTATATTCTTCCAATTTTAACATGTTTTTCATCGAAAAAGTAAAAAATATGTATAGAAAAAGGTTATCCACAAATTATGATTTTTATGATGCGCGTGGTGATGAGAAACAACTTTTTTTTAATGGACTTATGTATACATGTACCACCATAAAAAAAAGTACCCTTTTTCTTTCGAATCTGTGCCCATGGTGTGAATTATTTGGCTGGGTAGGGCAACTGATGTGACATATGGTAATAGTTATATATTTTGTCTTTAGCTGATAAGTATTGTTAGGTTGATCCTTGATTTTTGTACTAAACGTATGTAAGTTATAAAAACTTCTTTTTTTTGCATGATGTAGGCTGACTTAGAAAGCTGATGAATATATAAGACTGTTTTTGATGTTAAACAAGAGTAATGTTGTTTTTTAATAGAAAAAAAAACCTCTAACTTGAACCTTTCTATTTTGATCTGGTAAATAACCATTATCCCCATGTTTGCAGGACAGTGGGGTATGCCGACTGTGTCTACTGCTGCAGTGCTGGGTATGGTGGCTGGGGTTGTATCAGGTATGGTGGAGTCGGTAGGGGACTACTATGCATGTGCACGCCTAGCTGGTGCCCCACCCCCTCCAGTCCATGCCGTTAACAGGGGTGAGTTGAATACATCTACACATCAGCTTAACATTGGGAGCCTAACTTTGTTTCGTGGGACGGGGAGAGGAGTTTGGTCGAGTTGTGTCATAGATAGAGAAAGGACCATTGGTAGTATCCCAACTGTTGCGGTTACGAATTTCCAATTCTGGCATGTGGATAAGCATGATGTTGTTGTAAGACATATGTGAAAGTAGTAAAGCTCTAGGAGAACTATTTCCATCCAAAAATCCCCTTACTGTAGCAAAGTAATTAGCATGCCTCTTTTCTAAACCACAAGGTGGCAGCTGTGTGTAGTGTGTACAAGATATTCCCATTGCAGACCCAGTAGCTCATTCCCATTTGTGAACTCATTAGTGTATTGATATCTGCACAGGTGGTAGCATATCTCAGATGGTTTGCCAATGTTTGAGTTTTCTCCTTGAAAGCTGTATATTTGGATGCTATCAAACATTCACATTAAAGCCTTTAAGACTCTTAGTAACCAGAATTATGCACCCATTTCAGAAGAGAAGTATAACTATATTCAGGACTTTCAGGTATTTATTGAGAGAGGTCAATTCTAGCCACTCTAGTTGGGATACTAACTTTAAATTTGCATCGTTCCTCATGAGTTATATGTATTTGCCATATAATTATATGCATGCATGTAAAACTGTGTATATCTTTTGTGTTTTTAAACGTATATATCGTACCTCCAATTATAACAGTGATATATCGACTTAAACTGCATAGGATAAGGAGCTTCATTGCCGTCTATAAAAAATGTAAATGAATTTAATATCATATGATAAAATGATAGATATGGACATATCACTATTCTGGTTTGCCAATCTGTACAGGTCTACTGTTTGAGGGTATTGGAGTGACATGTGCAGGACTGTGGGGGAGTGGCAGTGGAGTCACCTCCTTCAGTGAGAACATAGGTGCAATTGGCATCACCAAGGTAGGTATTCATTATTGGAATAATCTAGGGGCTGAAGAAAGGTGCATTCCTACTCTGGATGCTTTTAAGAAAAACAGGAAAAAATTCCTTACCTCTCTCAGAAAGTAGATTCTTAGCATGTTTCATATATGACATATACTCAGAGTTTTTATATAGTCATATTTCCCTAAGCCCGCTTCTTATCCTCTAATATATTATATAGATTGATTCATTTAGTTCTGTGATTGCCTGGTACACGCCACTTGTTTGTAAAACTGTTGCTATAAAAAAGGCCCTCAGGAGCCAGGAGAATATAGGCACCGCCCAATTTTTATTAAGGAGCCTAACCTGTTCCCCCCTGAATAAATATTACTTTAAAAAAAAATCTCCTAGACTTCTCCCAGAAACAAGTCTCTTTCACATCAGGTTCCATGGGCAATCAAATTTGATGTGCAATGGTAGAATTGCAATCAATTTTTTTATGGTTCATTATGTATCACCGACGCTTATATTATATCAAAGGAAAGAGACAAAATCAAACATATTCAATGTAGTGTTGTAATAGTATCCTTTGTTTCACTTCTTTGATTCCTTCTTTTGACCCCTCAGGTGGCAAGTAGGAGGGTGATCCAGGTTGGAGCACTCATTATGATCTTTTTCGGCATGTTTGGGAAGTTCGGGGCCCTGTTTGTCACTATTCCAGAGCCCATCATAGGAGGGATCTTCATGGTTGTCTTTGGTAAGTTAGAGACAGAGACATAAGGTGACAGCCATGCATACAGAGTGTGTTTTGTTATATATAAGGCCACTGAAAAAAATAAACTAGTTTCTCACCACCGTGTGCATCATGAAAATCGTGATTTGGGGAAAACTTTTTTTTAAATAGATTTTTAACGGACAAATATTGGCATATTAGGATTAAATTAAAACTTAGACTGTCACTAATGCAGTGAGCTTTTGTGGATCACAAAACTATTGACTAATAAAATGTGAAAATCATTCACGAAAAGTCTTAATTTCCCCATACATTTTAGTCTTCAGTAAAAAAGAAAAAAAGATGATATGAGAAACACCCTAGTCATATTTTTCACTGCTGGGTGATAAGAAACAACTTTTGTTTTGGGTGGCCTAAATTATCAAGTTCAGCTCATCTCCTGAACTGAAGTAATACCATTGTGACAGTGGAGATAACTGTTGTACTGGTGGAGTGAATACCAGCTTCATATCCCATACTTGTACTTTTGAATTTGTATAGCATGTAACTTAATTGTAAGTGTGTTTTATAGCATACTGCACCACAATTGAACCTGAGATAGGCTTTATGTGATCAAAACTTTTCTTCACATTATCTTTGGTTGACAGGTATGATCACGGCTGTTGGGGTGTCCAACCTTCAGTTTGTAGATCTCAACTCATCGCGGAATCTTTTCGTGTTTGGCTTTGCACTCTTCCTAGGCCTTTCCCTCCCAACGTGGGTGCACTCAAACCCCAATGCTATCTCAACAGGTAGGAATACACAATCATTCATGAGTTTAATTTAGACGAAGGTTAATACCCAACTGTAAAAAGTTGTTGTTCCTGAACAGCAAAATGTGCTGTAGCTATACAGTACTTTTGTTGTAAAAGATAATACAGTAAATGTTGCTGTACATGTACATTTCTGTTGCTGTAGATGCAGCTTACAGTAGTGAGCTGTAGTCGACCTAGGTACACGGGGGGTACACGGGGTGTACACAGGGGGTACACGGGGGGTACACGGGGGGTCCTGGGATCGATCCTTGGTCTAGCCACCTCTCAATGTGTTACATACTAAATGGTCACAAGATATTTAACATCATTTAACAACCATGAGATACAGCATAACTAACACCTGTCTACCATTCTCCTCCCACACAGGTGTGGCGGCCCTGGACCAGGTGCTCACTGTGCTGCTCAGTACCAACATGTTTGTGGGCGGCTTTGTGGGATTCCTGCTGGATAACACCATACCAGGTACTGTATACCTCACAGCACCTTATAGAGAGTATACCAGGTTCTGCTATTGTATGTTATTTCCATGTTGGGGATGTGAGATAAGAACTCCCTTCTTGCCATTGCAACAGAATAGAAGATTCCTCCATGGTCCAGAGTGCAGCCAATCTAGTGCAAAGTTTGATTTAACAAATGGAACGTTTCTGGTTGCTATGGTTACCAAAATGAGCATTTTTCATACAGACTGCCTAGCATGAAAAAGGGTATTGCAACAGATTTCAGGAAATGTAACATGAACCCTATATAAGGGCAATAAGTATACAGGATTTGTTTAAGTTCCGTATTTCCCAGACAGATTGACCTCGAAAGGCTCCGTATTTCGTTGAGACCCTTCATAAGGGTCGAAACGAAATACGGAGCCTTGAGAGGTCAATCTGGAGGGGAAATACGGAACTTAAACTGATCCTGTATTTATTTTTAAAGGCAGATGTCAAGTATTAAAGGAGAAAAAGACATTTTATTAACCTGAATCGTCTCCAAACACGTCTCGACGCCGCCATGACACCTTGCTCAATACACACTTCCGGTCTGTGCGCCTCCGCCAAAAAATAGCCCCCCCCCCCTTCGATCGCCTATATCGTCTTTATTTGTACAAATTAGGCCTTATTTTGCATTTTATTGTACAAATTTCTTTACAAAACAACACGATAAAAGTATGAATCGTCCTTTATCGCCGAAAAATATATCGTCGCCCGAAAAAAAAAAATCTAGGTCAAGTTTAAGTTCAAGACGCCTAAACCGCAGAGAGGGGTTCATTAGGCCAGGGAGGCGTGCGCTTTTGGCGAGCGGCGCGCGCCATTTGGCATACCTCCACCGTTGGAGGTACGCCTAGGCGCGCGCCCAATATTGCCTAATGAACACACGGCTGGCAAGTTGATCAAGCGCAAGCCGGGCGGCCACATTTATCTAGTGCAAAGTTTGATTTAACAAATGGAACGTTTCTGGTTGCTATGGTTACCAAAATGAGCATTTTTCATACAGACTGCCTAGCATGAAAAAGGGTATTGCAACAGATTTCAGGAAATGTAACATGAACCCTATATAAGGGCAATAAGTATACAGGATTTGTTTAAGTTCCGTATTTCCCCGACAGATTGACCTCGAAAGGCTCCGTATTTCGTTGAGACCCTTCATAAGGGTCGAAACGAAATACGGAGCCTTGAGAGGTCAATCTGGAGGGGAAATACGGAACTTAAACTGATCCTGTATTTATTTTTAAAGGCAGATGTCAAGTATTAAAGGAGAAAAAGACATTTTATTAACCTGAATCGTCTCCAAACACGTCTCGACGCCGCCATGACACCTTGCTCAATACACACTTCCGGTCTGTGCGCCTCCGCCAAAAAATAGCCCCCCCCCCCCCTTCGATCGCCTATATCGTCTTTATTTGTACAAATTAGGCCTTATTTTGCATTTTATTGTACAAATTTCTTTACAAAACAACACGATAAAAGTATGAATCGTCCTTTATCGCTGAAAAATATATCGTCGCCCGAAAAAAAAAAATCTAGGTCAAGTTTAAGTTCAAGACGCCTAAACCGCAGAGAGGGGTTCATTAGGCCAGGGAGGCGTGCGCTTTTGGCGAGCGGCGCGCGCCATTTGGCATACCTCCACCGTTGGAGGTACGCCTAGGCGCGCGCCCAATATTGCCGTAAAAACAATGCACGATTGATGAAACTTTGTCCACTGACAATCTTCCCGAAGGCGGAGGCGCTTTGCCGTGCATCCGGCAAAGCCCGACGCCTGAGGGAAGATTGTTAGTGGATCAAAGGTGAATTAGAGTACATTGTTATAGTTCTTACACGAAAATATTTGCAAATATTAAATATATTTAGCAAAAGGCAGACGGAAACGTACACTTCCGTTTCGGGAGTGCATTGTCCCCTGACAATCCAAGATGGCAGCGCCCATGTGCGACCAATCAGATCGTCGTATTGCGATCACATGATCACTTTCTACTTCCGGGAGTGTTAGAACTAATGAACACACGGCTGGCAAGTTGATCAAGCGCAAGCCGGGCGGCCACATTTATCGTCTCAATTTTTCCCCGATCCATCATGTTAGAAAGCTTCAACCAAATTTTATGGGGGGTTAGGGCCTAATTCAGCTATTGTACGTGTAAATATGGGATGTTTTGTAGTGCTTAGGCTTAGTTTCCATTAAAAATAAGGTATTTTAACCCCCAAACGGAGTCAATGAAAAAAAAAAGATATCGTCACAATCTGAATGTGGGTCAACGATCAGCTGATCGCAGCGTCCGGTCCTTTTTCGTCTCTACCAACTTTTCTGGGGTGGTAGGGCCTAATTCAGCTATTGTACGGGTAAATATAGGATGTTTTGTAAAGCTTAGGCTATGTTTGCATCAAAAATAGTGTATTTTAACCCCCAAACGAAGTTGCAATCGACAAAAACGTTTTGCCTACTAAAAACGTCGCGCACAGTCGGGGAATCGAACCCGGATCTCCCGCGTGCAAAGCGCGAGCGCTAACCGCTAGACCATCTCGGCCACATAGTCACTACTCGGAAGCCTTAGCGTATATGATTGACCCGCTGACCTCAGGTATCCTTGCGCCAGACCGGAAGTGAAGTTTTGGCGAAATACGGAGGTTTGAGGAAATACGGGGGCTGGTTATTCAGCTTTTGCGAAATACGAGGCTCAGTGCTGAAGCCTACCCGACTTGATATTTCCTCAAACCATTTAAAAATAAACTGTTGTAAACTTTACTAATGCTATACGGGGGTGGGACGTGGCTCAGAGGTAGAGCGTTTATCTGGCACGCACAAGATCGTGGGTTCGCGACTCAACAGCGCCCTGCTGATTGAGCTGCAACATCCCCCCTGCTGTGGTAGACATACAGCCTATCAAAGGCCTCTATCTCACACTGTGCCTATGTAGTCTGGGATGTAAAATAACCATTGCCTCGGTAAAAGTGTAGGGGCGTGCTTTCTACCTTCAGCAATACATAGATTCGATCACCATCACTGCCTTTCAAATGACCTCAGCTGTTAATTAGGGCGTAAAGCAACCCAACAACCAACCAACCAACTAATGGCATACTAATATTGTTGCAGATATCTTACTTTGGCTAAATAGTTCTGGGCCTGTACATTAGGGTTTCAAGGGTTAAAGGGGGACTAGCACCGCTAAGACTACCCGCCTTAGCAAGTCACGTGACCACCGATTGACCAATCAGGGCGCCGCTAATGGTCCGCTAGTTCCCGGCCGTTTTGCTTGGCCCTACGGGCAGGTACCAGTCTTTGCTACGCTCCGTGCTAGCCCCCCTTTAACTTATAAGATTGTATTGATATACCACCTTATAGGAGCCCCTATTATATCTGACCATATGTCAGCATCTGCACATCCAGCAGGAGACTCTTAATATTAGGCCTCATGAATATGTAATTAGGTATCAGCGCGAGGCTAGGCACACTGAAAATCCATAGATTGAAAGGGTTAGTCAGTACAGACTATCCTAGGTTAGTCATATGTGTGTTAGTCATAATGGCAAAGTTATATTCAAAAATGACCGAGGGGTCAGTCAGTAGTGGCTAACCTAGGTATATCATTGGTGTGTTGTATTTGTATACCACTAGTTGGGGCCACCTGTGATGACCACTCAGTGGCTCCCCCTGGAAATAAAAAGACTAAGGTGGGTTGGTCAGTACTGACCAACCTGACAATAATAACTGACCTAGGTTGGTCGTATAGGGAGCCAAAAAATGACTAACTAGGTTAGGTACTAGTGACTGAGAGGTTGGTCGTATAGGGAGCCTAGGAATATCAGTGCATGGCAAACACGGGCGCTGGACATGCACCTTCATGCAATATTATTTGAGAGTCCCCTATAGACACAATCTAATCTCTTTACCAATGCTCCACGTCCAACTGTACACATCCATTATATCTCACTAAATCATCCTTTTCAGCGCTCCAAGTTTATGCCCTATTTTCTCATTTCAAACATTTCTTCCATGCAGGAACATCTGAAGAGAGGGGCATTATTCAATGGCGCAGTCATGGCGCGGACGAAAGTGCTGAAACATCGAGTGAAAATGGAAAATCCCCATATGATTTCCCCTTTGGCATGAACTTTCTTAAACGAAGCAAATGGTCCTATTACATGCCATTTAGTCCCACCTACAATCCTGTATGCTTCCAGAAAAAGTCAAATGAACAGAAGCAATTCAGGGTTGGCATAAGTAATCCTGCTGCGGAGATCACCATAGAAGAAATGACTGGCCGAAAAGTGGCAAGGCCAGATGGTGAAATGCTCGCTCGGCTACAAAGGGTAACAGAGATTTGAGATTAAAGCTGCTATACCACTTGGCACACTCAAATCTATGTTTTCTTCATTTGTATCTCACATGATTGTATAACCCTTTCCCTATTATAATCTGTCATTTATTTTGACAAGAGATTCTTAATATGTGCAATACAAGACTCTAATTCCAACTACTATTTATATTCTGGTGGGCTTTGGTAATTTAGTTTTAAAAGATGACATCAGGTGGCAGTACTGAGTGGACTGCTGCCTGAAAGTCTTTCATTGCTGATCTTACCAACAGAGTCTACTATTTCCTGGTGTATCACTGCAGATGGTGCCAACTTGCTGGTGTAATTAAGTGCTGAATAAAAGAATGGAAGCATTCTATTTTATCTGATCTTTATCTTTGAATTTAGCACAGTTAAAAGCCACAAATTTGATTGAGATCTTACCAGTACACTGCACTAAGGAGTCCCTTTATAAATATGCAGAAAGTGAACGTTCTATGTATCTGAGGTAGTATGCCAGCTTTAAACAAATAAGAACTAGTCAACTTGTTCCTTCAAGTACTTTGCTGCCATCTAGTGTGGTTACAGATGGTGACACCATAGTATAGTTGATGCCATCAATATCCAATGTTTTGACTTTGCTATTTTCCCACAGAAGTTAAAGTTGAGATTTACTGGATGTGGAACATGACATATAAGCCTAGGCCAAAAAAAAGAGGTTTGTTTCAGGTAACATGGCAAGAAAATGTAGGGTCGGTCAGTCTTACATCTAACTTTTTTTTAAACATGAAAGTACTAGCCAGCCGCACCGAAGACCATAAAATTGACCCAAAAAAGGGTAAAAATACAAAAAAAAAAAAAATATTGCATAAAAAAATGCAGGCTCGGCCCTGTTTTGATAGGGTCGGTCGAGTGACCTGAAACAAACCTCTATTTTTTGGGCCTTACGCCATATCTCATTAGCACCTAGCTAATGTATTCGCAAGTCTAGAGATGTGTCGATGATGAGATTAGGTTGTGGACTAGTTTAGGCTTCTGGACTAGTTTTGTCATATTTAATGAACAATTTTTAGATGGGGTTGTTCCTGGTTCTCATTGGCAGCTAGAGACACAAGTTATTGGGGCTGCATTTCCTATACTACTGACACAGGTTATTGGGGCTGCATTCCCTATACTACTGACACAGGTTATTGGGGCTGCATTCCCTATACTACTAACACAGGTTATTGGGGCTGCATTTCCTATACTACTGACACAGGTTATTGGGGCTGCATTTCTTATACTACTGACACAGGTTATTGGGGCTGTGTCCCTATACTACTGACACAGGTTATTGGGGCTGCATTTCCTATACTACTGACACAGGTTATTGGGGCTGTGTCCCTATACTACTGACACAGGTTATTGGGGCTGCATTTCTTATACTACTGACACAGGTTATTGGGGCTGTGTCCCTATACTACTGACACAGGTTATTGGGGCTGCATTTTCTATACTACAGACAGGTTATTGGGGCTGTGTGTCCCTATACTACTGACACAGGTTATTGGGGCTGCATTTTCTATACTACAGACAGGTTATTGGGGTCGCATGTCCCTATACTACTGACACAGGTTATTGGGGCTGCATTTCCCTATACTACTGACACAAGTTAGTGTGGCTGCATTTCCTATACTACCGACACAGGTTATTGGGGCTGCATTTCCTATACTACTGACACAGGTTATTGGGGCTGCATTCCTCTATACTACTGACACAGGTTATTGGGGCTGCATTTCCCTATACTACTGACACAGGTTAGTGTGGCTGCATTTCCTATACTACTGACACAAGTTAGTGTGGCTGCATTTCCCTATACTACTGACACAAGTTAGTGTGGCTGCATTTCCCTATACTACTGACACAAGTTAGTGTGGCTGCATTTCCTATACTACTGACACAAGTTAGTGTGGCTGCATTTCCCTATACTACTGACACAAGTTAGTGTGGCTGCATTTCCCTATACTACTGACACAAGTTAGTGTGGCTGCATTTCCTATACTACTGACACAGGTTATTGGGGCTGCGTGTCACTATACTACTGACACAGGTTATTGGGGCTGCACTGCCCTGTGCTACTTAATTACACTAGTTATTGGGGCTACATTTCTCTATACTATGTACATTAGTTATTGGGGCTGCATTTCACTTTACTACTTACACTAGTTATTGGGGCTGCATATCACTTTACTGCTTACACTAGTGATTTGGAATGCATTTCCCTATACTACTTACACTAGTTAGTGTGGCTGCATTTCCCCATACTGCTTTCACTAGTTATTATGGGTACATTTCCCTATACTGCTTACACTAGTTCTTGGGGCTGCATTTCCCTATACTACCTACACTAATTATTATGGGTACATTTCCCTATACTGCTTACACTAGTTATTGGGGCTGCATTTCCCTATATTGCTTACACTAGTTATTGGGGCTGTATTTCCCTATACTGTTTACACTAGTTATTGGGGCTGAATTTCCCTATACTTTCACCAGATATTATGGGTACATTTCCCTTTTTACTACTGATATGGGTTATTAACACGCCTTCACACTCCACCACTTAGACCAATCCCAACCAGCCAACCAAAGATCAAGAATCGAAAATGTTTGCCACGGCCCTTCACTGGTTGTTATAGTAGGAGTTAATAAGTCACAGTGGCTGTATTCCCCTATACTAAGGACACTGATTATAGGGGCTGCATTGCTCTATACATTTTGAACCGTAAAGTCTCAGTGAATCAGAAGCAGCTTTAGGGAGTGGTCATTTTTTAACAACAGGGGGGGGGGGGTTGGTGGATTTGGGGGGGGACCAAAAAAATTTGGACCCCTTGAAGGGGGGGGGGGACCAAAAAAATTTCGACCCCTCTTGAGGGGGGGACCAAAAAAATTGCACCACTTTTTGGTGAAAAAGCCCTCGCGTTACTATAGCTCAAAGGAGTCGGCCGCGCTCAATTTCAGCTGGCCTGAGGGGGGGACCAAAAAAATGTTGACCCCTCCCGTGGGGGGGACCAAAAGAATTTCAACCCGTTCGCGCGAAAATCCACTGACCCCCCCCCCCCCCGCTGTTGTTAAAAAATGACCACTCCCTTAGTTTGTTATCAAACATGTCTATAAAGGGTGCGGCTTTTTGTATACTACTACAGTAAGCACAGTACTAGGGCAGTTGTCATAAAGTGGGCGCATATAGGATTCTCTCCAGTCTAATCACAGCATGGGAGAAGGCAGCTATGGGTGGACCCCAAACTCAGACAACTCTGTGCCATCAATCTGGGGTAATATATTGTGTTTTTTCTTTCATTTTTTTTGTGTCTTTAAAAAAACAGAAAACTTGATGTTCTCTGCTGAACAATTTACTCAATTACTATAGTCAGCTAGTAGTACTGGTATGTACCGCTAGGAGGCAGGGTGGTGCAAAGCTGCATTGGTACTTCTCTATTTGTACTCTAGGTGGCAGTGTAGTGCAGTGGCTAGCATGCATTTGAAGATTCTGCAGTGTCTGAGGCACCCAGTGAAATTAAGACCCGGAAGCTCTAATAATTCAGCAATTCGGCTTTTGCCCACTACAAACATGTTTTCCCCTTTCTTTGTGTGGTGGGGTTGTTATTTGCATGTGGGAATGTTATTGAAGACAGAATATATTACCATCATTCCCCCCCCCCCCCCCAGAAAATCATCATAATATGACACAGAAATTCACGCGAAAACAAGCGAAGATTTCTCCAAAGCAGGAAAAGTGGTATAATTGAATGCATAAGTATCAATAAATACAGACAGAGAGTTGGTACTTTAACCTCTTTATTCTTCAGTGTACTACACATAGATCAGTATATATATAATTCAATAAATAGTGACGCTCACCCACATTATACAGTCAAAATCTCAGGCTTTCATTAGTGAAAGTCGGTTTGTTCACATCTCTGTGCTACAGGTATTTACAAAGAATAACCATACACAACTACGTTTTAGTTGTCTTTAACAAACACTATGTAAAATGTACTGGAATAATTGTGGACATGTGCATGAAGCAAACAATATAGCAACAGCTGCTGAACATAAGTAACTATTTTAAAATCACTACTAAGATGAAATGAAAATATACAAAAATTAAAAGAAATAAAATTCACATGGAGTTTCCATGTGCCATTATTCGCGAACTGATCTTCCCATAAAATCGTGCCCACATATATTTTAGGGTCTGGAGATTTTAATTCTATACATTATGGTACTCCATAGTTATGTGAAGATGCTTATTAAATAATTTACATGGGGCTGTGTCTCCTGTGATCGGGCCATTGTTGTTGTCTATGACCGGGTGCAATCTATGACGGGGTGCAATCTATGACCGGCTTGGAAAAAAACCTCTTTATTTAGGGCAGATGAAGATATAAGTGGTGGAAAATGTTAATGGGTATTTTAAGACTTTATATCACTCATTTTATTTCAATTTATATCTACATCTGCCCTAAATAAACCGTTTTCTTTCAAGCCAGTCATAGATTGCACCCGGTCATAGATTGCACCGAGTCATAGACGAAAACATTGGCCCATGTTCGTGAGACACAGCCATGGGGGTTTCTTCCCTTATAACGCACTGACTGAAGTGCACTGTTTGTACATGAAGATGGACTGTCAGAGCCTGCCAATGCTACATCCATTCAACCTGAGAACACACACAGAGTTAAGCAAATTATATCAAATCATTTCTGATATCACTTGTAATCATTAACACATTTGAGTTGACAGACGGGAGATAACAAAGTATGTTAAGTTAAAGTGAAACCAGTGGTGTCTGTTAAAAAGGTGTCAATCTTTTCATTTTGAAAGCATCTCAATTAATATAAATATATTTAGGCTAATGAAAGGTCCAAGTGAGACTGGATTACCTTAAAATGTATTTTCGTCTTGAGAAAGAGACTCTCTTCAACGTTTTTATGTTTGATATGCAGGTTATTTCATTTGGAAATAGGTAAAATAAATCCCTATTCCAGCGCAACGGATTTCAATTCTGAAATAAGCTCTTAAATGAGTCTAGATTGGTGGTGTATGATGTTCCCATGTCAGAGAGGAAATGTCTACTTTTTAAGGTGGGACTCCACTACCCGATTTTTTGGGTCATTCTCACAAACCGATCATATAGGTCTTTACAGTCTGATTAGGTCAAAACAAAAACATATTTCCTAATATAAATCGGCCGATTAGAGCCCTATGAATGGGGGAACATCAGATAAATGAAAATCAAACCTGTTTGATATGAAATCGAAGGCCCAGATCAGCCTGAGATGCAAAATCGGGGCTTAAATCGGGACCTAAATCGTGTTGTATAGCCTTGGCAATTCTATTTTCCACTTGTTTATAAACATAAACATTATTGACAAACATAAACCTATGGCAGGGTATATAGTGCCGCCCTGCTTAAGGCATATAATTGTTATGGTATATAACTGAGTCAGATTCGTGAGAATAGCCTCGATTTGTGAATAAAATCGGTTAGTGGAGCCTCACCTTTACTCGATGCATATTGCTCATTTAGATGGGTTCTTTATGGGGTAAATCTGACACGCTGGTTGGTGTATCGTATTACTATTGGGAGGTCAATCCAACATTCATTGTACGTTTCAATAAGCCATTAGGAATTGTCAGACATATTTCTTTTAAAAAAAGTACATTGTTAACCCAACCCATAGCTCCACTTTGCATTCTGTGAAATCATTCAAGTAGCACAGCGAGTGTAGGGCAAACAACAGAAAGTCTAAATCATTACATTCATGATGGACACCACATGTTGTACTACATAACCTTAATGTTCTCTTTAACATCTTAAACCACAGCAAAGGGCTAAGACAAAGGACTTCACACCTTGGTTATTTCCACTTAGATTCACATAACCTTCCAGCTGTGGTTTAAAACAGATAGACAATGGTTATGTGAGGCTAACTCAAAATATAACTACTGTAGAGTGACAGGCACCCTATAAGGGTGCCAGCCAGTTTACTGTGTTTATTTTGAGTTAGCCTCACATAACCATAGTCCATTACTTAGCCAGTATTTTGACTCAATATAGGCAAATCGCTCTGGACAGCATCTATGTAGGACCTTAAATCTTCTGAAGATGGCGGAGGAGTATTGTAAGGATTGGTGTCAGTTTATTTTCTTCACAAGACAACACTCCAGTGTGACGGGACCGGAAGCATCTGAACATTAGGCAAAAACGTTTTTTTTTTCTTTTTTCACTTTTCGTAACTGATTTATACTCTTATAATTTAGGAATGACGCATTACTGTGTAATGGCTTACATCAAAATAACGACTAGATCAAATTTAGGCAATTCATACGTCATATAAATCCTCATTGTACTTGAATGTGGCCTGCATAGCGTTCCTCTGGTGCTTCCGCTAGTCTCGTGAGAAAGTTAGAAACATGGGCCAAGTCAATCGATTTTGGCTCAATCCGTTATTATAGACAGATGACAAAACGCCCTAAATATGGGCATCAGAAAAAATATTTAATCATTTCCACGTCTGCAATTCATTTTCGCGGCAAAAAATGTCATCTCTGTTGTCATTTTAAAACAGTTATTTTTTTTACAAGAGCAACGCTCACACTTTAAAACATTTTAATTTCGGTTGGGACTTCCTTGTAGCACAATGCCCTACTCAATGATCCAAAACCCGCCCATCACTGAGGTCTTCATATGCCGTGCCTTCCATGGTTTTTGACTACAAATGTAGCGTCAACCCTGACAATCGTATGTCTGATGCTGATAAATAAGTTAATACTGTACATTTTGACAATAATTTATATTATTTCCAGAGCTAGACAATGCCTTGGGAGTGGAAATGGATTTCGTCCTACACAGATTTACCCAGATTGTCTCAGTATCCGATAGCCTCCTTTTGCTATACAAAATAACGACCCGGGTTTGAAACAGAATGCCATTAAAGACGTAAAAATGGGAGCGCCATTTTTGTATTATCACATGGCCTTTTATCCACTGTGAACTTCGTATCTCGTGAGTAGAAAATACTGATCTTAGAAAGCAATTGTAAATTAAAATCACATGCATCTCGAACAGCTGTCCAAATAAAAGATAGGTAGTGACATCATACAGAAAGGCTTGTGAGAAAAAGTTCAAAGTGCTATTGAGTAGACTGCAATGATCGCATTGAATTCAAGGTGACTGTCTTGTATACGGGACTAGCGCATCCTGGTACCTCAGGTAGTCAGGGGCTAAACCCCCATCTCCTTATCAGATTAATCCCTTCCCCTCACACATAGAACAATGGTGCAGATAAGAAATTTACCTATGATGCATTGCTTTTGAGTCTGGGGCCTAATCACAAGCATTGCCCTGAGCCAAGATGGCGGCGCCCATAGGCTAATGCGCTAGTGCCGTATACGGCCAACACTAACGGGAAAGTATGTTCTCTTACATACACAAACAGCAGGTGTATAACTATACAGAATCAAGCCAGGCAAAGTGTGCGTTTATACATCAAATCAAAACTGCAGTCCTACGTTGCATTTATAGCGTTTAAATACAAATATAACAACTTGTAAATATAATGAATGTACGGCAGAGAGATGGAAAGGAATATACATTGATAACAACTCAAGAAGATTGACTCCTGCTTTGAATGCAACACCCCCATCCCCAAAACGAATCTGAAATCAAGTTTCTCATGAGTCAGCTTATATTAGTACAATACTGCTCAAGTGACTGTGTGAGTGAGGGGTATGGGTTGGGTTATATAGAGAATTTCTATATTATAAAAGGGCAATTGTAGGATATACTAGGCCAAAAAAAAAGAGGTTGGTTTCCGGTAACATTGTCTGACAAGCTAGGCCCGGCTGGTCGGATTTTTTCTTTTTTTTTCCCTTTTTCTTTTTACCTTTTTAGGGCCCGGTTTAAGGGTTTTTGCCATAAAATCCTTATTAATTGTCTGATTTACGAACCGTAAAAAACGGCAAATAGCAAAATTTTCCAGATATAAAAAAAAAGAGGGGGACCCGACCCTGGTTTGCTAGACCCGGTCGGGTGACCGGAAACAAACCTCTTTTTTTTTTGGCCCTATTGCCTAGTTGTATACTTAAACCTTGCTGCAGCATATTCTCTTATATTTACCTTTAAGGTAAAATACTCGATGAGATCGGCCAACTGATACAACAGTGTAGTAACACCGTCTGTGATAAATATATCGACGAAATATAGGGAAGTAACTAAAGAGTTTGCCACTCATCAACGCTCACAATTTCTTCACAGGAAATATGCATGTAACATTGGTTAGATGAATATATTAAAACCACTATTTCTTGGGTATAACAACTAGAAAATTACACAGGTTTGAAAACAGCACATCACTACTATGTAGTGTGAATTTGGATCCCATGGTAAGTGATTTGCATTGTGAAAACAACGTTTCCATATAAACATCAGTGATAAATAAATGCCAATAGTCTAAGCTTTGTTTATATTTACATGTACACAAATATTTTAATTTGGCGCTAACCAATTCTGCGTTTGTGCCAGGACTTGGACGACGAAAAAGGCCACGTCTTTTATTATAAATTTATACAAAACAACATCTAAGGCGTGACTCGATTGATAACTATATACGGTTTACAAGATTTCTTTTCCAGCACTTTTTTCCTATTTCACTGTTACCTTTTGCCTGTAAGTCCATTTAATATTATAATGCGTGGGGACACCTATCAGTTGATGAGACTAGATCAAAAATATAAATATACACATGAAAGTGGCCACAGTTTGATCCAAGAGATGTGATGACATACGGTTAGCCAAAGACCGATTCCGGAGAGCTTTATTAAAGTCTGTACATTATCTTGTCGGATATCGCCACCTCCGACCCCGCATGAAATATCTCGTATTGGCCACCGGGTCGAACGATTATAGATGCCCATCGATGATGTTACCACTATTCAGTGACATGTACAGCGTCCTTCTCTCCTTAAATTCCAGGTATCAGTGAATAGAATTCATCAACAAGTGAGAGGCTATTTCTGATCTCGTTCAATTTGTCGTCCTTGTGGTGCTCGGTCGGCTACTTCGGCTGTTCCAGGATGTCGCGAGCTGCTCTCCGAGTCAATAATCAGTTAGAGTGGTGCAGACGGTGTTTCAATATACAGCAAAGCTCTTGAAGCTCTTGGTCTATATCGTGTATCTAGAGTCAATCAGAAGGAGCTTTTGACCATTGAAACAGCTGAACTGATCCCCTCAGGAAGAGACCACACTGCTAGATACTGTTACGTATTCCATGACAGCCTGTAGCTTTCCTGAGAAGCTCAGCCTTACCCAATGTAGCCAGGCACGGAACAGCACCAACTCTCCTCAACAGCTGAAATGCCCCGAGCAGCTCGCATACAATGTTAACGTATGAGCTGCTCGCACTCTTCCTCCAGTGTATTCCACATCGCACAGCGCCGTATGCTACATGCCCTATAGCCCTCCTCCCCCTAACCCGGCCCCCTGCCCCACGCTCTCTGTGGGGTAAGGCGCGGGCTACGACTTCTGAGAGAGGATTGCCCCTAAAGTCAGAACGCCGAGTGCACCGGCTGCGTAACTACAGATGGTCTTGAATGACGGCCACGGCGACTCGTTTCTCCGCTCTGGTCCGCCCTCGTAGAATTCCACAAAACCCTCCTGCAAAGACAAGAAAGCAACATTAATACACAAGTCTACGAAAATAGGTTTGCATTCAAGAATTGTATTTTGGGTGATACCGTTAAACCTTGCGTATAAGCCTAACTCACGTATAAACCGCACCCCGACTTAAGGGCGATCTTATAAGCCGCACGAGCAATCTGATTATGGTGACTTTTGTAATGTATTATAATAGCAAACACTTGGGTATAAGCCACACCCCGACCATGTGCCGATCCTATAAGCTACTAGCCGCGGCTTATACACGAGTTTTTACGGTAATTATCAATCTTGACATTGCTGTCGACATGATACATCACCGCATCATGCCAACGCCTTTGTGTGTGAATAAATACCAAAGGGTGGGCATGATGCATTCATGCAGCCCATTGTGAGTTAAGACTGACCAGGGCTGCATTCAGGCAGCACACTGATAAAGGGCATAATGCATGCAACACTTTGCGGCCCTGGCAAGTCTATGCACAGGCATAACATTTAGGAATACATTTTTACAAGTGCTGCATTCAGATAATTTCAAAGTACATCTGAACCACTAATGGTAAGTAGGTGTCTGTCCTGGGACATTGTCATGTGCTGCAGGGTGATGCTATGTCTGCCGCCTTGTTTGTTTGTGTTGGGATGTCTGTACATGTAATACAAAACATCATGTGCAGGGATGACCTCATCAGAACAACACCTTGTCTGCAGACTGAGAGCAGACTCAATAGTTTACATCACAATTCACTACTGGTGGTTTGCACATGTACCATGGGTATATATATATGATCAATGTCTTGGTTAGATACATAGACAAATGCCAACGCTCAATGATACCGTCTCTGTCGTATTTCACGAGTGGGGGCTGGGGCAGTATCCCACGAAGCCGCAGGCCCCACAAGTGAAATACATCAGAGCGGTATCAATGTAGTTGGCATTTGTGTTTATTTTTTTATTTGAAGCAATTTAATGAATGAAAACCAACTTTTTCTTAGCCCATTGAATACGGCCATGTTGTATTCAATGGGGGCATTGAATACGGCCCTTCAGTGCTAAAGCATAGGACATCTTGTATTTCAAAAAAATAAAAAATTTATTCACATGCTCTAGAGAATAAATTCCAAGTCTTTTCATGCAGATATATCACCCTGACCTGCAGCAATGTTTTAATGGACATAGTTTTATTCCCAGTTGGCTGTAACTTGGAATGATACATATTGTTTGCCTCTATTGGGACGATTGAAAACACCTCCGTTCACCTTGACGAAAAAAACAACCCAAAAAACAACAACAAAAAAACACATGTTGTCTGCCTACTTAAATGGACATACAACCCCAGTCGGCACCACTGGCAGTGCCTTGTAGTCCAGTCATTACTAGTATAAGACAAATACTCCAACAGAATTTATTTCATCACCACATGTCTCAGAAAGGCCTATAGAATCACCCCAAAAAAGTCCCCACAATTTGGAACTGTGGGATATATAAACAGAGCTGCACGCTTAAGTGCCTGAGTCAGTGGTTATTGCACAAGTGTGGCTTGTCCCGTACTGCATGCTGGCCGCAGGCCTAGTGCAATACGGCCCAAGCACCACAAGTGCAATAACCACTGAGAGGGCACTTTTAAGTGACGCTCTGTGTTTATTTCATGGTTTTCCATTAGAAAAAGACAAAAACTACCCATAATTACATGAGAAAACATGAAATTTAACTTTTCCGGGGGTCACGTGATCCTCAGAGCGTGTAATACGGCCACAGCGTGCAATACAGCCTAGGGTTGTTTCACGCTTCCCTGGGGAATGGCCCTCCCATTGCTTCAGCATTGATAGACCGTATTCACCATGAAATGAAAAACATTGTCTGCCTGCTTTAAGGGGCATACATCCCCAGTTGGCACCACTAGCACTGCCTTGACACTGGGACAGTACATGTTGTTTGTTTGCTGCGTGGCTCGAGGAGGCACTGAGTGGGCGGGCAGCAATTACTACAACAGCTGAAAGTCGTCTGCTATCTAAATGTCACAACTAATTACTCTAATCATTTTGATGCTGAGTCAGCAGAATTCCTGTCCACAACTTGTTGTCCTCTACCTGTTGTCTTAAGGGACCAGTCAGTTTGTGTCAGATGGGGGTGGGGGGGGGGGGGGGTTAATATGCCGCCATGGTATGATGGGAGGGGGGGGAGGGATAGAGGTCAAACTTAAAGTGGCATAATCATCGAGCGTATCCAACTCACAATTCTAGTACTGTTCTAGTCAACTATGTGGATATAGGTGCGATTGGTGAGAATGCCCCTTTAAGAGTTCAGGGGGCTCTCTCCATTCCACACGTTTCACTAATCCCAAAAAAAAGGTCAAACACTAAATGGTCAGGCGAAAAGGGCCAGAACACATGACTCGTGCGGCAAGGCGGCATTCTATATAATCAGTATGTTTTGGGGAGGCCCATCAGTTTTCAAAGCTCACTCCGGGAGACTGAGAGGGGTGGGGCTACAGAATTATTCTTTAAAAGTCCATCCCCTC
Organism: Harmothoe impar; assembly: GCA_947462335.1. Classification (NCBI taxonomy): domain Eukaryota; kingdom Metazoa; phylum Annelida; class Polychaeta; order Phyllodocida; family Polynoidae; genus Harmothoe; species Harmothoe impar. The sequence continues at coordinate 65,208,026 of OX381715.1, read as the reverse complement.
CCCCTCCCCCATCCATCACTAAATGACTCGCCCTTCGCTGACTGAAAGTCGACTCTGTACTAGGTCAGTCTGGGAGGAGGGAAAAAATGATGGGTTTTGATTAAAGTTGTTTACATTATCATCTACAAAGGTAAAGATGGTGTTTGTATCCGCGTCTCCTTGCCATGTCCTGTTTACCTGGTATTGTAGTCCTCTTCTCCTGTGCCACAGATTGTGTTCATTTGAATAAGAAATACATAGACAAATACCAACGCCCATTGATACCGTCTCAGTTGTATTTCACGTATGGGGGCTGGGGCAGTATCCCACAAAGCCGCAGGCTGAGTGGGATGCGCCCCAGCCCCCATGAGTGAAATACATCAGAGCGGTATCAATGTAGTTGGCATATGTGTTTATTTTTCTATTTGAAGGTATTTAATGAAGGAAAACCAACTTTTTCTTAGCCCATTGAATACGCCCACATTGTATTCAACGGGGGGCATTGAATACGGCCTTCCAGTGCTTAAGCATAGGAGATCTTGTATTTCCAAAAAATAAATCTAAATATAGGTGTCATGGGCTATTTTCTTTCGGGATGCATTACTGATAATAATAAGTAAGGATATCTTCTTTTTTTCTAAATAATTCATAATTTTCGTCTCTCATGGACAACATAGTGCATCAGAGATGCCACTCGGTCGTCGACAAAAAGTAGGAAATCTTAGCATTTTGGTCAATTTCTGTAGGAAATTAATACATGTATAAATTAATACAGAAGTTTCAGCCAAAAAGTAGGAATTCCTGAAAAAGTAGGAAAGCGGCATCTCTGATGCATGTTTATAGAACCTCAGTATGCTCGTGCCAGTCCAATTCCTATTCTGTTCCAATTACCCACTATAGATTGATACAGCAAGAAAGGGTGCTTTTACAGAAAAGTTGTTGATAAAGTTTTTGAACATTTCTGAAGTGTGACCGACAAATACATGAGTATAACCTTAAAATACCGCATAGTAGACTTCACTCTGTAAATTGGCCTATAAGTAATTCTCTTCCAATTACCCACTAGTAGAGTTTACTCTGTAAATTGGCCTGTAAGTATTTCCGTAGGCTCCATGAGTGCTAAGTGCCGCCATGCGGAGGTCGGGGGTCAAGGGTCAAGGGTCAGCTGATGACACGACACCTGTCTGCCCCTACTACACCTGTCCTACCAACAGACAACCCCCCCCCCCCACCACACCCCTACTCCCCCCCCCCCCACCACCACCACCCCCCCTCCCTATACGGGACTGGCACATTGGGCTATGGAGGCCGCCATCGTGACTCAGCAATGCATTGTGGTTAGGCCCCCAACCCCAGAGTAGTGCATTATGGGTAAATTTCTTAGCAGTCCTTTTGTTCCAGGTGTGAAAGGAGGGGACTATCTTGATAAGGAGATGGGGGTGTAGCCCCCGACTACCTGAGGTACCAGGATATGCTAGTGCCGTATAGCCCAACCCCATGATACCGTCCACCAACCAAGGCAAAGTAAAATAGGATGTGTATCATGTCACATTGTGTTCATAAAATAGATCTTATTCTATCAAAGGCCATATCTAAAGAAGTAGAATAAATTAGCCTCCAAGACATTTATCAAGCACTTTTAAAGTACGAGAAGAGAGAGTGGTACCGAGGCAGAATCTTCCTTTACTTCCCATGTGAGATACTGAAAGCGACCTACCCACCTCAGCGTTACCTGAAACACCTTTAATTTCTAAAATATATACAACCCCCACCCTTGCCCTATCTTGTACCTGTGCCATCTCACCTGACAAAGTCTGGCCTGTCCTGTTAATAATGGCTGAATGGTGGGTATTGTGGGTAGCAGGGGTGGGGCTCCATTCATGGGTGTATAATATAGCACCACCTGTTGCTAATTTTGATGGAAATCACCAAACCCTATTAAGGTAAATTAGTGGCAGCGCTAGGAGGGGTATCTTGGTGGTATTAGGTCTCCTTATTTAATTTACTGCCACATAAAAGTCATGGGTGGATGTCACTCCTCCATCTTCATCCATCATGGGTTTAACTTGTCTTGGGGACCAACACACTACCCTCCTTACAATAGGGTATTGTACCCATGACCTAAGATGTCCACCCCCCCCCCCTCCCTCCACCCACTGTTGGCAGGAAGCTTCATGTCTCAAGCTAGAACAAGTAGCAAAGTGGTTAGGTGATATAGATTAGAAAAATTTGCCATGCAAGGCAAAAAATGCTCGGAGATCTAGAGTGTTCCAGGGATGCAGAAATACGTAGCGATGTGACCGGGGGGGGGGGGGTTTAAAATATTTGGACCCCTCTTGAGGGGGGGGGGTAAAAATAAAGTAACCATTTTGGGCCAAAAAGCCCGCACTTTACTATGCTTCAAAGGGCCCTCGTGTGCGCCGGTTTTCGACCCGTAGGGGGGGGGTAAAAAATCTCGACCCGTGGACCGGGGGGTTGAAATATATTTTGTGCGCTCCGCGCGAAAATCCACCCCCCCCCCCGCCTTGTCGTTAAAAAATGTTCACGTACTCCCTTAGGCTGAGTACTAGCTTACCATACTGTCACTTATCCCCAGTCCAAGATTCGCTGTACACATAGCAATCTATAGGCTATGTTAGACACCGAGCCAAGGGGGATAGAGCCAAGGGGGAAGGAGGGACAAAAATATTGCATCATGATTAGGCCTATCTGCAAAAAAAAAATCCCGCATCTGCATCACATCACGCCCTGAGAAGAGGGCTACCCCCACTACAGCCACTGACTGAGTGACGGGTCACAAGTGGATGCATCCCGGGAGGGTGTGGTGGCATTGGCGGTGTCACGGCCGTAGGACTGGTCAACCCCGGTCATCCCAGTTTCCATCCTTTGCATAAAATCTGAGAGGAGCGTATCTATTTCCTTTTGTTAGCACCACCCATAACATATTCTGATAATAGTTATGAAATATCTAGTCCAAATTATGTATAGTTCGTTTATAACTCAATCATTTGTTGGGGGAAGTCAGGTCGCTCAAGTAATGCAGAGCTCTGCAGGGTTTCCTCTGCGGTGCGTAATTGGCCCAAATGCACCTATTATCGCCCCTGACATGGCCCTGCAAATACCCTTCAAACTGTAAATTAACATCAAGTCATCTTACCTACTATAGGCGGTTTCACACAAAACACCCTTAGCTATCCTCCCCTGCCTTGTTTAGCATGGATGCTGCTGTTATATTCTTATTTTTGGACTTGAAACCAACACCAAATAGTTGGCCTCCGATGTCAACCACATGTTGTGGGTGGAGGGTCAACCCCCCATCAGCCCGGACACTTATATAAAAATGATAGTGTTTTAACTCAATTACAAATATCCAAATAATACTGGAACAATAACAACAAACATAGTTATGATCTGACAATCAGAAAAAATTGTCTTTGTATCTTAAAACATTATACATCCCATTAAATAAAATGGCAGTGTCCGAGAATTGTGAAACTGACCCCAAACCGCAGCATGCCGATGATCAGAAATGTCGTCTCAGGTTACTAAGAAACACGATCTTTCTCTCCCTTAATCTACATGATATACATGGTAATTGAGAATAAATTTAAGGAAAAGGGGAACAGTCTTCTTTATAGACATCGATGGTATACTTTATATAGCTATTAAATATAGGTAAATGGGTAGATGAATGATGTTTCAATGTTATTCACCTAGCCCCAACATCGATTTTGGCACATTTTCAACCAAAATCACTGAATTGGCAATAACTTTCAAACTATTTCATTTAGGGTCATGACAATTTTTTTCAGTATTCAGATGGCAAAGGGGCATTTTTTAAAGCAAAAACTGGTAGCATGGGTGGTATATTCTGAGAGCTGTGGTGAAATGAAAAACTGGAAAGGTGCATAACTACAAGCTACGTCGACCCAGATGGTAGGGATGTGGCGAAGTAGAACTTCGTAGAGTAGTAGAATCTGGGATCTCCTCGCTAATAATATAGGCTCAGAAGTGTTACAAATGTAGTTCACGAGACCGAGCCGATTGATTCTCTGTAAATATGTCATATCTTTAATAAACTAATTTAATTAATCTACAAAAACGTGTTTTCCCCCCCGGAATATAACGATTTTCACATGAGAGTTGGGGATTCATTTGGGACTACGCCACATGCCTCGAAATACATGTACTAGGGAGGATTATTTCAGAGTGTGTCCAAAATCCCCTATACTTTGGAATTGTGAGTCTTGAGTTTCGCATGGAAGAAATTGATGTGCCTCTACATGGGTAAAAATCGACACGGGCGACACGGCCATTTTAGGCCATTTTAAAAATCGACGGACACAGGAAGGTTAGAGATAAAAATCGACCCACAGGGATTTTTCTCTAAGTTCTTATATACCTAAAAATCGACACGATGACACAGCCCTTTTGCTAAAAATCGACATGGCGACACGGTCAAAATTCTGGGGACCCATGTAGAGGCACTATGATATATCATGGCCTTTACAGCTCTTTACTAGGGTTGCCGTATTTCACCCAGAACACCTGTACCAGATGTCATCTCAGTAAACACTTCACTATAATGCTCCACAATATTATACAACACTGAACCTTGTACCCTACCTACCTTGTACCCTAACCCCCCCGCCCGACCTCACCCTCAGTTAACTTGAGTCGGATATTGGTCATTAAATAGCACTTACAAAAGTAATTTAGCGTACTAAATTGTCAAAATGGCAATATCCTGCAAGCACACCACCAGAACTGAAATAGAGCAAAACCAACAGTCATTATACCCCTGTGATGACCAAATTAAGTCGTGACAACCTATTGCCCATTACAACAGCAGAACTACTAAGTCTTCTCCTTATTATTAAAAATGCCTGCGGCTAGGGTAGGCATTACCGACAGCCAGGCGATTTCTTTATTGGCATAAAAACGGGTCTGGGACCCCGCTTAAACCTTTTAGCATGTTCACAGCAGTGGCGGGCAGCAGGTACGTCAGCTTATAACGGGTGGTAGGGGGCAGTGGGGTGGAAGCAGAACCAGGGCCAAAAGGAAAGGGGCAAAAAATAGTTGAAAGATACTAAGGCCAACAGTCCGGTATGCTTCACATCGCGTGGCTTACTCAGGAGAAATGGACCTACATTAATGCTGGGACAACATTTAAGACATTTTCATTATATTTTTTCCATAATTCTAAAGACTTTGTTTTTTTAACATGCTTTAATAAAACAGCTCTACTCAGGGCACGATTTGCCCTCTACTTCTAATAGTTATAAATTTATGTACAGTTTTTTTTTTTAGATTCTAGAGATTGTTGCTGCAACACACCTGTTATAAATGTGTGGCCTAAGGCTGAGCAGGTGGGGAAGCCCTATAGACACCACCCACCTCCTCACATACACAACAAGATCAGTGGGCACCTCCTAAAAACTACCACAGGGCCCTTTATGTAGCATCTCCTCCTCCACATAGCGACCTGCCCTTAAGGACCTTTAAAGGCCGCATAGTGCTTTACTGTGCTATGTCATTGGTCGCCATGATGCATGAATGCAGCTCTGGCGAGTCTACTCACCAGGGCTGCATCCATGCACCATGCCGACCCTTCGAGAGTGTATCAACCCCATATGGTCGGCACGATTCACGAATGCAACTCTGGTGGGTAACTCACTAGGCTGCATCCATACATCATGACCCCAAAGGACATACTGCATTAAAGCAGTATGAGGCCCTTAACGGGTTACCGCCCTACAGGAGGGGCTTTAAGACGCCCTTACACAGTGCGGCGGCGTCCCACCAGGTGGCGCCCAGGTAGACAGGTGGCGCTGGTGACTTGTGTGTGGTGGAGGCTGTGGGTTTGGGACAGATGGGGCACCAGCGGAGGGTTCGCTGATGATTGGGTGTGTGTGGGTGTGTGGGGGCAGGTGAGGTCTTGCCGACCCCTATATACATGTACAGTGGAATCTTGTTATAAGGAGGACTGGTATAAAGAACTTCCTGTTATACGGAACATACATGCTTCCATTGCCAAAATTGCTCATTCTCTCTTTATTCAGTATTGGTTATAAGGGACATTGCTTATAAGGAGGAAATTTGCCCTGCCAAAATGCCATCCCTATAACGAGATTTCACTGTACATCCTCAGTATACCTAGACATTCTCAGTTGACTTTCTCAGTTAACTGCCAAGCCAATCAGTCAACCCAAGTCGTCACCCTAAACCCCTACACCCATGATGGCAGCATCACCTTAGTCATTATCTACCCAGCCAAGATGGCCGCGGCTTTGTGACCCAGCATCCTTCTGCCTTTCAACACATAAGTTATTGGTTTTAGACTGAGATGTATAGTGTACAAATCTCTGGTTATTCATACGAGAGAAGGCTTTGCACTGACAATATAGCAGGCGCCTATGGCTTGTCTTCAAGCCTGTATTCAAGTTACATTATCCCCTATGGTATAGGATGATGAGATAACCTCCATATCTTATTACATAACGGCATCATTGTGGTGCAGAACAACTATGTACATAGGGCGTGCAGGTGATGGGCCCCAGCCAACTGGTATCACGTCTAGGCCTAGACCTGAGCCAACCCGTGTCTGGTCCAATGCAATAGCAGCCTACACCAATTTGGCAGTTTGCTGTGGGGTACCTTTACAGTGTTGAGTATATCTAAGTGGGTAGGAAGAAAAAAATAGAGCAATTCTCAAATTCAATACAAGGGGAATCATTATGCGGCTAAATTAGCTGTCTGTCTTTGTACATGCATTATGTATAGTGGTAATGTATTTTAAATACAGAGGTAAATCAAGCATACAAGTCGGCATCTGGGACTAGTGGGAGGACCACCCACATGACAGAAGCCCTGCAGCACTAAGACTGACTGTTACTATGGCTCTTACTACTTCATATTACAATGGCCCTAGACCCCTAAATTCGACACGGCGACATGGGCATTTCTTAACTTCGACATGCGACATGAGGCCTAGTGACATGTGACATGAGGCTTAAAAAGATAGTGACATGAGACATGGACAGTTCTTAAAATCGACATGGGACATGAGCATTTTTAAGCAACAGACATGCGACATGGCCATTTCTTAAAATCGACATGCGACATGGGGACCCCCCTCCCCCCATCAAAGGCCCCATTACAGTGTCCCTGGGTGGAGGGATGGGTAGGGGTGTGTGTGTGTGGGGGGAGGGGGGGGGGGTGTCAGGTGTGGTCACGGTCCACTTGGCCACGTGTCGCCTCTTTGTGCTCAGGGGCACAGGTGGGTTGGTGCTGACACTGGTTCCAGTTGCCGCCACGAGGGGGCAGGTCCTACAGCCACCACCAGAGGGCGCCACACGCCCACTAGCGCCACATAGGGGCCTGCCATCAAAATGTCATCAATTTTCATATATTTTAGATTAGTTTCCTTCTCGTTTCTCAAGAGCTTTTTTTACAGGGTGGGGGGGGGGGGGGGTTATGTGTGAAGGCAACGTCAATGGATTCGCCCCCTCCTTTTTTCCATCTACTTAATTCTCAGTTTGGTTATTCCTGGTTGTTGCCTCTGATATGGTATGATGGGGTAAATTGCTCTCAAAATGTAGATTTATAAGTGTATACTTGGAAGCCCATTGTATAAGCGTACATAAGCAGCAGGGGCTGACTCGGGAATTTTAAAAGAAGGCGGGGGTGGGGGGGGGGGGGTGTCCAACAAACACTAAAGTACCGATAAGTGTCGCGCCATGAGTCACGGTGGATCAAAATAATATTAGAAAAATCGTTAAGAAAACCCCCAAAAAAGGGAGGGGCTGAGGGGACCCCTTGGACCCCCTCGCCCACATGGATCCGCCCCTGAACATTAGAGATAGCATATCTATATCTATATCTTTATCTATATATATACATCTAGTGGGGGCATCATCATCATGTCTCTAGTTGATTGGTTTGTAGCAGAATGTTTGGCTGAGACTTCTTCTGTACACATCAGAGTCCATAGTGTGCCAACACGCCATGTTGTTCATAAAGGGACTTTTTACTCTCAAGTCTCTTCAGACATGCAATGGGGCATTGAGGACACAGACTGTATTGTATCGTATGTTGGGCAAAGGCCACTACTTTAATGTATGTGAGTTACTCAACCCTAACTAAAATAGATACAAAGTAAAGTCGTATGAAATGAAAGATGTAATGTATATAAATGCAGAGCACTATTATATGAAAAATGTGTAACATGTCTTGAGAGATGCATGCAGTCAAATACAAAATACCAGCAGCTGACCAATGGTCAAAGCCATCAAAACCTCCGTGAAACGATCCAGAAACATCGCCCTATCCCCCTGCCGATAGAATCTCACTCAACATGACGGATGAACACTTTGGGAATAATATACTACATGCAAGATGTTGGGAGATCCTAAAAAAGTTATGATGAATATGAGGAATGTCTGCCATATTGCATCTTCCAGCGTTATCACACTATACAGCACCTATACCTGTAAGTGACACTTGACGTACCGTCATCTGCTGAGGTCAGCAGTACCCCCCCCCCCCCTCACTCCCACAGCGTCCAAGACGCAATTTAGCCAGCACGAGTCGAGTGACCAATCGGCCCCATGACCAAGCTTCTGTCATAGGGGAATCACCTTATTTGTAGTGTTTCCACGCGATCATTTACTGTGACAGTTACTTTTTTTCTTAGGGTTAGGGTTAGGGTTAGGGTCAGGTCCCCCCCTGTGACAACGATCTGTCGTAGGATCCATTGGTCACTCGACTTTTGCGTGCTGAGTTTTCAAGCGTCCAAGACGTGCCCGCCCACCTGTCCCCTCCCACCCTCCCCACCCCCGGGGGAGCAGGGGTTAATGCTGCCTCGTTATCCCTTAACCCTTGGAACCCTAAAAACTGTTAACTTCAGACGCCTGTTTCTATAACAGTCTGTACAGAGTGGCTTTT
>OX381715.1:65155703-65198901 GCA_947462335.1 Harmothoe impar | reverse complement strand
GGCTTTTAGTACTGCTCTTTTTTCTACCACTTTACATTTCCGAGGGGGGGAAGTGGGGAGGAGGGGAGAGTCGATTCGCCGGAGGGTGTTTTGAATTAATTTTGAGCAGGGTGTTGGGTTAGCTGTTGGGGGTATTGTAGGGGCTGGTGTGACCTCAATTAACCTCCATGAAAACGTCAGGAATTTTGTTCAATCCTTCAGGTCTGTGTCACGATAAATGCTAGACAAGTATACGTTATACAAGCCTACTTGTAGACTCAATTGGGTAAATCATCAAGCATTAATCAGTTAAATCTTTTTTAATGAAAGTGTCATTATTAATACATTGTATAAGGTCAAAAATGAGGAAAATATGTGCGTGTGTGTTGGTTAATCTCATGTTGTTCTATCCGCAGATATTAGATCCCAGCACTTCATATCTCACCTTGATAGCACTGGCACCAACCTCCAGTATATTTCATGTCACATTAAAAGGGCAGCACACGCACAGCTACTTTGATATCAATTCCCGTCCTGATCTGCTGACACACGCGAAATGCCCAGCAGGACGACATGTGTCCTACACTCTCCTAACACATTCCCTGTGGAATCCCTCACACGACAACCCACAGTACACAACCCCAACCTGTGCTGTGAGAGTGCGTGTATGGCCTGTGGGGGGAGGTACAGGGAGGGGCGGTCAGCTGACCACAAGTATGCCGCCCAGCGCCCCCTGTGGTCGGGGAGGGCAGGTACAGGGGGGGGGGGGGGGGCGGCCCCCGCACTCCACATCTGTATAGACACCATCATCGTTCTATGATTTCAAAAGCACCCCCTAATCGCAGATGGGGTCAAAAACACCCCCTTTTTATGGCAAAATCGCGGATTTTATATCCCAAAAATGTACCCCTTTTTACAGAAAAACGTTGACATCTTTACAAACCCAACCCCTTTTTCAAAAAACGCTGATATCTTTAAGAACTTGCCCCTTTCAACAAAATATTTAATACAGATACTATTATACTAAATTTCAAATTATAATACCATGGTCATATACATGTATGATGTGCATACATTTATATTACCATTTAATGACAGATATCCCCCTTTCCTCTATTTCCACAGACTGCTTTAAAAAAGGCCCCTTTTTCAAATTTTCAAAGATTCTGTTTGAAAAAAATACCCCTTTTTCTGTAAAACACAGATCCGCGGTTTTTGGAGAAAATTGACCCCTTTTTCCGCATTTTGAAAACGATGATGGTGTCTGGAAAGACAGTAAGTGCGGGGGCCGGGGGGGGGGGTCTGTGGTCTGACCCCATGTCACACGCTGACCGCTGTCACTGTACAACCCCAGAACCGTTATGTTGCCACAACTAGATGCTCAACCTTTCACCCAATTTGTACACTGTCACACATACTTGTTTTTGTTTTAGCCTTTTGCAACGTGGTGTTCTCTCAATTGTTTTTTTTTGAAACATCAGTTTTGGAGTATTAAAAAAGCAGTGTCTACCTCTGTTAATGTATGGGAGATAGGAAAAGTCATTTTACGTCGGTACAACAGTGACGCTAATGCTGTGTGGTGCGATATGATATCTTACAATATAACACATATTTACTTTCCTCTCCGACTATCTCATTACGTTTTTCTTTTATCAAGTGGACATATATAGGCTTACCGGTGGTCAAACCACTTCCGTTTCCTGTCCCCGTACTACAGTCCCACACCAAGTCTAGTCTAGATGATGCTGAGGGTGTGGAAGAAACAGGGAGCAGGACCTCCTGTATGCTGGGGTTGTTTATTCATTAAACAAACGGGAAGTTTAATGTGATTCTAAGTGTATAGATTATCACATAGCATAAGCGTTTTTCATGTGTAATAGAGACTCAGTCTCACACAGTTCCAATCGAAACGAAAGTAAAACCCTGACAACACTGCATCTCGTTTCTTCCTAAGGGAAAAGCCCCCCCCCCCCCCCGTTCCTCCCCTATGACACTAACAGCTCGGTGTTGCAATACGTAGTAGCGTCATGGGCGTGACTAAGGACCTCATGCTGGCGTCAGGTCCCAAAACGTCCTACAGCGCAGCGTCCCTACTACGTCACATGACGCCTACGTCACAGCGTCTCCCTGAGGTCAGCGCCCCCTGGTGGCAGGTGTCTGCTGTAAGGGGGCAGCGTGTTTCCGGCCCGTGCTGCCCTCTGGTGCTGCCCCTGGCGGCCGGGCGGTCAGCAGGTTTCCGGCAGGTGCCCAGGTGTCTGACCGTGTAGCCTACATTCCTCACCCCCGTTAAAGGCGCAGGTCTCGCTACCCCTCCAGGGGCAGTCGGAGTGGAGCCGGGACAGGCACTCAGCCCTATATATAGGGGCGCTGGGGCTTTAAGGTGTTACATGGACGGGAGTTACCTGTCCACCCCCCCCCCCCCCCATCCCTTATACCACCTCTCACCCCCGTTAAGGTGCCACATGGAGGGGGTTTACCTGTCCATGCTCATGTCGCCATGTTGAATTTAGTAGTCCACATCCATGCCACTAGCCACATTGAGGGTTATCTTCCCATGGAGGAAAACCCCAGCTTATCCATAAAACATCCGCTTCTCTCCTAAATGTCACCCTATGTGTTAAAAAAGATTATTCGACATGAATTTGAGAATATTAAAGTGGAGGTCGACACTAATTCCAGCCCAGTGTTTGCTTAATTTATATTGTCTGAATTTACCCCCAGTACCATCAATTATGTTTTAACTTTTTTCTTGTCTCACCTTTCCTTTGTTTCAATTTCAGTGCAGTTTGACGGGCGACAAAGACGGCGGGGTTTTACACATGGCGGATCGATATTTTACTGCCATTTTATGGCGCAGTTCTGGTCGGGCAGACATTACTTCCCCTGTACTACACTGCCTACATGGCGGCTAGTGTCGTTACCCCCGGCACTGCCTACATATCGGGGCAGTTATCTTTGCCCCAGGTTAAACGCATGCGCCACAAACCCCTGCTTTATGTCGTCTGCTGCTAATTAATTATCTATAAGTGGTGTTGTTTTATGCTCTTGCCGCTAGGGGTCAGGGCATATGACGGTCACGTGACGGCCGGCGTTGTCCCGTCACGTGGTCTAACGGCCACAAGACGGCGCGTGCGCAGTGCTTTATATGCGTCTTATCTCCGCTGCGTCCCGATAGGGGGCGCGGCAGTTGTCTAATCACATTACGACGGAGGAGCACTATCATTGCCCTCCTTCGATCTGTTCTGAGAAAGAAGGTGAAGGGAAAGGGAGCATTGGTGGTGGTGGTTGTGGGGAGGGGGGTGGGGGGGGGGGGGGGGCGTTCTTGCGAATATCCAATGTATGAATTGTATGCCTGTATAGCACTTCTTGATTGTTGTTGTTGTTGTTGTTGTAAATTTAGCCTACAGCACACGAAAAGTACTTCATTACTAAATATGTCATTAACTAAATGACTTTATATTATACGAACACAAAATACAGATAGAGAAATTAGAAATGAAACAGTAGATCTACGTTTAATATTTGTGTGGACAGGGATATCAGGGGTACAGAGTTGTCTTTTAGATAACGACAGTATCTATATCAGAAATCCGTCTGATCCCCTATCAGAAGCCTATATCTGATAAGACAGGTATACACAGGCCTATATAGGTCTATTATCATCAATACACGATCATGTATTTACTACATGTAGGCCAACTACATAAATGCATTATAGATACGGTTCACCCTTACCATGTTTCATGACATAACGGGATAATTATGGGATATCTCACAGCCAACTTGATTGAGACAAAGGTCATCCTAAACAAGTTACTTCACACATTATTTAATCCAGTTCTCTCTAACTCACCTCCTTGCCCCGACATTAGATTTACCAAAGGTCTACCAATAAAGCGTGAGAATTTTGTGTAAATAAATACACAGCAGGGGTTATGTGAGGGTAAGCTAATTGTAAACACGAAAGTGGTGAGGCTTTAAAAATACAGGTGGTGCCACTGCATACATTATGTTCTCTAAGGGAGTGGTAATTTTTTTACAACATGGGGGGTTGGTGGATTTTTTTTTGGGGGGGGAACCAAACAAATTTGGATCCCTCTTGAGGGGGGGGGGGGGCAAAAAAATTGCACCCCTTTTCAGCGAAAAAGCCCGCACGCTACTATAGCTCAAAGGGGTCGGCCGCGCTCAATTTCAACTTGTCTGAAGGGGGGGGGGGGACCAGACAAATTTCGACCCCTCACGTGGGGGGGGGGGGGGGAACCAAAAAGATTTCGACCTGCTTGCGCAAAGATCCACCGCCCCCACCTGTTGTTAAAAAATGACCACTCCCTAACACAAAGTCATTCTGTGACAACTTTGATATTTTCAGTTCAGAAGTGGGTGTTTCCTAGACCAACAGGGGGCGCCACAATCTAAATACAGCCACGTGACCAGTGACCCACTCTCCACCATAGGTTTAGTGTGTACATAGAAAAGGTGGGCTAGGATCACGTGGGAGAGTGTACCACCACTTGGCCCTGGGTGACATTTCAACACGAACCTCCCAATCAAATATTAGTTTTCCACAGGGTTTCTACCGTTATTTGGCATAGGCATGCATGTTTTAGTTTACTATAAAAACAATAATGGGGAAATAATCATGAATGACTAATACATTTTGTACTACACTATGGGTTCTGCTTCTCATTTTTTCACACTTCTGCACCGAACCTGGCTGAGTGAACTCCATCTTAACTGGGCTTTGATAGGGAGGCTACATGTTAGTCTGGCATAAGGCAGGCCTTAACAGTTACTGTCCAGTCTAACTACCCATTGTGTCGAAGCAAATATTTGGACAGTGTTGGTTTCTGGATTTTCCTAATGCCATATTCCTGCCAATTTCAGATTGCCCCACGAAAATTTGCCAACAAACAACGTTTTAAATAATCGTGCATCATGTCTTCTCATTTTAAAATGTTTTAAATAATCATACTATGGCTGTGTCTCACGAACTTTGGCCAATGTGTTTGTCTATGTCAGACCGGGTGCCGTCTATGACCGGGTGCCGTCTATGACTGGCTATCTAAAAAAGTTGTTTGGAGGAATAAAAAAGATTTAAAATTTTTTTTAAAATTTTTATAAATAAAAATTGAATTTTTTTTTTTTTTTTTTAAAGTTTATCCCTCCAAACAACTTTTTTTGAGATAGACGGTCATAGACGGCACCCGGTCATAGACGGTACCCGGTCATAGACAAACATATTGGCCCAAGTTCGTGAGACACAGCCTAGACAGGAAATGTAATGTTTTGTCTCCATTCACTGCTTCACCAATTGAGGCCATGCAGTACCCTCATAACAGGGTCAGTTACTGCGATAAAATGTAAGAAAATGAGATCAATATTTACTTACTGTAACAACAACCATAAAACATTCATATAGATGTGTAAATATTACATTCAATTGAAAGCCCACACGTATCGTTATCAGGAAAAAGTCCCGGCCGCCCACCCAGTGACAGCACAGCGAATAGTCAAGGTGCAGGCCAGTCTCGGACTCCCATACCAACACTGCTCCATTCCCTCTGCTGTGTATGGTCTGGGAGCAGACATTCATCTCACTTGTTACCCATTTGCGCCAGTTTGGTGGCGCAAATGGATGTGTATTGGTCAATACACATCCGAGTACAGAGAGATACTAATCAATATCAAAGGGGCCATAAAAGTACCTGGGGCTACTGTACAATTAACACATATAATTGACAGAGGTAGTTGATTGGGATGGGATGATGGCCTGCTCCCAGGCTATCCAACTGGTAGGATAGTCGCTGGCCGAGGCTGGGTGCAGACCGTAAAAGAAACACAGTGTTTGCTTCCTGTTTTGGCAACACGTAGCGTTGGGGTGGAGGTTAGAGAATGATAGATTATTGATGGGGTAGGGACCCGCTTTAGGGTGGGGTAGGGGAGGGGTAACTGCATGGGGACATGGGCAGACCGGAGGATGGAGGTGCTGAAGGGGGGGGGGGGGTCTCCAATTCCATTTACTATACAGTATTCAACATGCCCCTCCCCCTTTTGGGAACTAGGAAAAACACAAATATCTACAGCATTGGTATCCCCCAGCCTCAGTATCTGGGGCACACGGTCAATCCTGGCCATTTTGCACGAAAACTTTGCCAGTGCGTGTGTAATTCAATCAAACCAGCAATAACCTTTGGGACTTTAGAGTTAGAGGACTGTTGAAGTTGTTCATAGGTCCAGGGTCCAAAGGGACTTGACTTCTGAAGGGATTTGTCTGAAAGTCTCACTGAGAGTGAGAAGCCGCTGTCTATTTTCAGATGGAAAAATAAGACCCGGAACAGCACAGTTAAATCAATTTCAATTTCCTACGAGTAAAAAAAAAAAGGCTTTTTGACATGAAAAGGCGGATACAGAAAATGGGGTCAGTCGTAGATGCGTGTTGGAAGAACTCAATTTGACGGACTAATGGAAATAAATGTAAACGGTTTTGGGGAAAATAACGTTTCCATGGTTACAAATCAGGCATCAGTGTTTCATTGGGAAAGCTTTGAAAAATAATGGTTCTTTCCCATTAGCTAACTCTAGGGCTCTGAAACTGAATACTTTTGGGGGAGGCCTATTTCTCATTCATGTATTTTTATCGGTACTTTCAATGCCAAACCAAACATTTTAAAACGGATTCCTCCCCAATGTAACCAATGTCTAAGCTGTATGACACAGAATTCTACTATATTTTTTATTCAAACAGCAATGAACATTGGACATGTTCACAATTCTGCAGAATCAGCCGGCTGCTATCCTCGATATAAATGCTAGTCTGTGCCCTGCTCTACTTGAGGTGATTGGAGGAAGCATGTTGCCAAATACACCCCATGTACCCCACATACGGTGTACTGTAGCTATGTCACACTCACATCCAGCTGTTGGGTGGAATCACTGTGTAGACTTGGCCAAGTCTCTTGATACCTAGATACTCATATAGATCTAATAATATGGACGATAACTTTTAAATGTAAATGCAAACATTCGAATGCAATCCCTTGGATGTGGATTAATGCTTCCTCCATGTGCAAGGTTGTAAAACAGGAGGAATCATTGGAGGTATCAATGAGGAATCCATTGACATTTATTTGATATATAGTATACGGGAAGTTGGGACATTGTACTGTAAATGTTATTTCTTCCTATGTTTACTGATCAGATGAAGACCGCGCTATATAGATCGATTCCGTTTATTACATTTCCAGTACCCAGAACGTATATATGTTATGGGAAATACCCGACCCACTATTCTAGGCTATATATGACACACATATAACGCTAGAGAAAATGGTTATTTCAGATGATTTTGGTTCCCCAAAAAGGTCTATTCTAAGTTATGCAAGGTAAGCTAAATGTCCTAATGAGCTCGGCATAGCGCTGCTGGTTAAATAGTACCTACCCAGGTGGAATGTGTGGTTGTATAGAACTTATACCTCTATATATGTCTAATGGCCTGGTACTAACCCCCGGGCATTATAAGGCCCAAAAAAAGGTTTGTTTCAGGTAACCCGACTGACCCTGTCAAAACAGGGCCGACCCTACGTTTTTTTAAATGCAATTTTGAATAAAATTTTGTGTTTTTACCCTCTTTTGGTAAAATTTTGGGTTTTTTGAGAGGCTGGCTAGTACTTTCATGTTTAAAAAAAGTTAAAAAACAAACCACAAAAAAAACAACATCCGACCTACCGACCCTACATTTTCTTGCCAAGTTACCTGAAACAAACCTTCTCTTTTTTGGCCCAAGGCACACTATGGTTTCTATATGGATGGAGTGTAGCCCCTGCACCATTGACTGGACCCAGTGACCAGACGGCTGACCCCTATTAGGTACTGAACCTGGACATGTTACTGCTTCAACCCTGATTTTTCTTTTTTTTTTACCCCCCCCCCCCCCCCCACCATTCCCCTTCACACCCTTACTTCCGGTCAATCAGCTGTCAATCAATGCCATATTGGATGGGTCCACTTCCGGTCGCCATGCTTGAATGGGCGTTCACTAAAATGTCATGGGTCTCCCAGACCCTTGGCACTCGGCCAAAGTGGCCATGCACCCTCTATTTCTCTCATGCTAGCAAATGTTATGGGTCATGGGTGTGTGGGAAAGATGTCGCCAATGGTAAGAAGAGAAGGGGTCCTGTGAATGAATATGGGGCGGGGGCGGCGGGGGTACGACATCAACTAACTGACCCCGTTCCCACCGGTTCATGGGTATCAATGGTATCAATATATTCTGATTTAAATTTTAATTCAATATTTCCTGTCCACAATATGTTCCCAATTTTGAAATGGAAAAAGATGTGTTCAAGCCTCATGGCATCATATCCTATCACACTCATGTAAGCACATTCTTGGGACATTAGAAATGTGATCATTCTGATGGAGTAATCGATTTTTTTGTGTTGTTTTTTGTTTATGTGCTGAAGTAACTACCATGACATTACCTTGATAATGGCTATAATGATGAGTTGAGTTTAAGTATGATGCGTACGTAACACAATACTTTTCTTTTTTTCCCTTGCACAACAAAAATGACATTACATGCGCAAAACATAAGCATACCATATATCTAAACATGATATGATATAATGACTGAATATTGAACACACGTGTGCTATACTGAAGCACTCCCCTGGTTTCCACATATATCCCGCCTAACATCCAGCACTGCTATATTGGACTAGAACCTAGGTTCCATTTAAGTATTTGCTATCCTGTCATAAACCTTCAGTTTATTGGCAATAATCTTAACAACGTGTGAATTTAATGCTCGCAAATGGATATGAATTATACCTAATGCATACAGTTGACATATGCACTGGAGGCCCGCATGGACGAATGTCTCCTATCATAATACATGTAGATCTTTTTATGTATTTTATTTGCGTTTGTGCACAGTATAAATACAGAGACAGGTTTGTTGTCCTGTGTTTTTTCATTGTCTTTATATCCAGATGATTGAGTGAGTGACTTCTCCTGTACATTTGCATGGTATGTATCCAGACAACCCAGACCTCTAGACTCTTTAACTGTGGAGTAGTGACCTAGGGAGTAGGGTTGCTACATGTGTAATGAGGGGTGGGGCTGATCAGGTGAGGATCCACCATCTTTATCATCTTCTAGTAACTCCCCACTGCCAAATCTGAGTAATTGGTGCGTAAGATATTAATGCCGACACGGACAGCTGGAGAGGGGGCGAGGGACCCAGGAGGACTTGATATGACAGGGTGCCCCCCCCCTCCCTAGCCCCTACCACTACTCTCGTTCCCAAATCCTTCCGAAGGAAGGCTCTGGTAACTGCCAAATTTTGGGATACTGCTGGGTCTGGGCAACCCCTGCTGGTAGGTTGGAACCAGCGAACAGGAACAGGAAATGGAACCAGAAAGGCTGATGGTATAACTACCTAAAACTACCATCATACATTCTGGTTCCATTTCCTGTTCCTGTTCGCTGGTTCCAACCTACCAGCAGGGGTTGCCCAGAACCAGCAAAAATCCCAAGTTCAAGGTCATTTGGCTGTCCCCAGAGCCTTCCTTCGGAAGGATTTGGGAACGAGAGTACCCTACCACCAGCACCATCCTCCTGGCACCAGTACCCAGGAGGATGTATGGTGCTGCTGTGCCATGCTGCTGTGTTTGCCGTATCGATCCTCCAGCACGCACGCACACACATACACACACACACACACATACACACACACACAGACGTGCACGCACGTGGAACACGCCTCTGCACGCGCCGACGACGCCATGCTGCATACATTATTACCATTAGGGACACATTCATGACGTCCTGCCCTTATAAGGAGGCGGGCCTTCTCAGCCCCCGCAGCGCCACCACTGGGGGCAGCGGGACGCGCTCACACCACGTGGTTACTACGCAGTATACACCTGGATCCTGCGCAGTAACCTCCAACACTGTTATTATGGGATGTGTTTCTGAAGTTGAGCCGTCGTGCATGTCATCTTTTGGAGACATCCAGAGGGATGACTTGATAAGAGGCCTGTGGTTGGTGGGGAGGGGGGGGGGGGTCATCATTTCAAATCTTTCTCATCGATCTGGCTGTAAGGGCCCTTATAGTGGTATAGGGGAGTGTACCAACCCTGCGGCATCAAGTGCAACATCGGCGAGTTACTCACAGGGCTGCATTCATGCGTCACGACCACAAAGGGCATGTTGTGCATTTGAGCAATATGCGGCTAACGAGATGAGTGATGATACTGGTATAGTACGTCGTGCCAGAGGCTGGCATATTGCCACTCCATGTCATTACTCATCATAAAAGTGATGCAGTGAATTGGAAGCTGGGTGGCGCAGTGTACATTCCTTGAGTAGTTCAGAAGAGGATGGGTATAATCAAATACAATAAATAATTGATGACATACTTTGCAAAGTAAACCAACTATGCTCATGTCCTACTTGTAATTTCATTATACAATAAATTCCCAATTTCCCATATAATTCTCTTCTTACTTGTTTACACATATTTGAAATGTCCGTCTAGCGTGTAGATATCATATATGCCATGGGTTTTCCTGACTGCCCAGGCCATGGGTTTTCCGACCGACCCTATCTAAACAGGGCCGACCCTACGTGTTTTTTTTTGTTGCAATTTTGAAGAATTTTTTATATTTTTATACTTTTTTGGGGAGTCAATTTTAGGTCTACAAAATTTTTGGGAAAAATCTCCCCATTTTTACACGTTTTTTTCGGTCAATTTAAGAGGGGAAGTAAAAAAAAACACGACCTACCGACCCTAGAGTTTCTTCCTATGTTACCTGAAACAAACTATTTTTTTTAATTTGGCCTGAGCACCATATAAACACTGCCTGGAACGCCTACATATTTGTTGTCATGCACATCGTTACTATAATGTTAGTGTCCAATGTTCGTGACTGTGCTGTGTATGTGTATGTATACCATGGTCTCTATTATACATGTAGTTTGTTATATCGTTTATACAGCCCCACTAGAGGTACACAAAACCTCCGTGACGGGGAGAGGAACCCATATACATGTACTATAGTATACAACCTAATGCATAATAATATAGCTTGTATACAGGCGACCCTTACTATCTCCATCCCCTATATGTCTATCTGCTATTTCGAACATTTACTACCTCACTTCCTAAGACAGTTGCCTGGTAACTGCCCATGTATATTCCATAGCCTTAAGACTTAATTCCTCTAAAAGATATTTTCCTAGCATTTTCCAAATTCTGTGTATGCATAGTACTGAATCTATCAGTGCATACGTGATGATAGACATATTTGTGTTATTCCATTCACCAACATCGTATGTCTAGTACATCTATCACAATAATGCCTAATGATGCGTCTAAACCTTAACTGAATGCAACCTGGTGGAAATTTTCTTTCCATCACATTTTCTTTTCAGGCTTTTCCTCTCTTATCAAAGAGTTGTCATTCACCTGTCACAACCTTTCGTCAATATATTTCCACTTTTTTGCACAGCAGCTGGATGATATGATAGGAAAATTCCCGCTTCATTGCTGAAAACAAGGAAGAAGGAAGGTGATTCCCATGCCAGTAATGGTCAAGTATAGAAGTGACTGTCCGGCTATATACTCATTCCATGAATATTTTACAAAAGGGGGTCAATGAATTCCTGCCACTATCTGTGTGGTCACCCGCGTACCAGTAGATGTGAGTCAGCTGTGGTAATACATTACAGAATGTAGTGTAATAAAGCCAGTCACTCGTCCCACAGGCCCCTAAGGGAGTGGTCATTTTTTAACAACAGGGGGTCGGGGGGGGGGGGGGGAGTCGGTGGATTTCCGCGCGAGCGGGTCGAAATTTTTTTGGTCCCCCCCCCGCGAGAGGGGTCGAAATTTTTTTGGTCCCCCCCTCCAGCAGGTTGAAATTGAGCGCGGCCGAACCCTTTGAGCTATAGTAATGAGTGGGCTTTTCCGCTAAAAAGGGGTGTAATTTCTTTGGTCCCCCCCCTTCAAGGGGTCCAAATTTTTTTGGTCCCCCCCCCCAAATCCACCACCCCCCCCTGTTGTTAAAAAATGATCACTACCCTAACTAGGGCGGGGGCTGATGGATCTAAAACGTCCCACCCTAGTTGGCCTGAAAGTGGAGATAATTAGCTCCATGCCAGTTTTCGCGGCTTGTAAATCGGACAATTATTTAGGTCTCTAGAAAGTAAACTGTGAAAGCATGGTCCATTTTGTTAATGGCTCATTTGAATTACAGTTTTGAGTAAAAATCAAGTTGTTATTTGCATTTAAAAAATGAAAATCCAGTAAATTCCACCATTGAATCTATCTAGTTCCATCTTATCAAAAAAAAAAAACCTCCCCACGAAGAGGGCTAGTTACAGGCCTGTCCCAACTACATGTACCACTACTAATATTCACCAATATTCCACTCTCATCCCAAGCCGGATATTGAGCCCTAGGGAACGTTCACAACTGAGGTCACATATTTTGGGGACCGCTTTTGAAGACCTTGAACACCTCCTAGGCAAATTGGCAGACAATTTTTTTTTGATATTTTTTGTGTTTCCTAGGTTTTGTTTCATCACTAAACCCAAAGACCCCAAACCCTGACCCCCTAGCCGATGACGTAATTTGTGAACGTTCCCATAATAGATGTGCAATAAAGGCAGACAAGAATCGCCAATTTACCCCCCCCCCCCCCCGACACACCGATCCAGCTCCAAACCCTCCCTCAAAACTAGCTAAAACGGAGACATCCTCCTCTCCTGATCCTGTCTCTATAACCTGCCAGTTCTCCTCCTCCTCCTGCAGCTTGACCTACTTCTGTGCGTCTTAAGACGGCCCCACGACCCCCTCCGTGCTGGGCTGGTGCAAAAAACGTCTTAATATGGGGCGGAGGGTGGCAGGGGGTGGGTACCGGGTGCAGGGCAGACAGCCAGGATCTCAGCTCATGCATGTGGGCTTCTGGAGACTACTGAGTGGTGGTATAGGTTAAAGGCAGACTAACATGTGTCTGGCTATCTTTATATTACAAATGTATTCGTAGATATTGCCACGGCCATTAGATGTCCAGAAGAGACACCTAGATGATTATGAGCATTGGCATTGAATCCCCCTATCCCTTTTGTAGTAGTAGTTGTTGTTGTTGTTGTTGTTATTGCTGTTGTTGTCGCTGTTGGTATTGTTGTATTTTTGTCGTTGTTATAAATAGTTAGGCATTAATGGTCCAAACCTAAACCAGCCTTGGCTGCAAAATGCTAGACCAATAAGAGGTAATAACCCACTTCTGGGCACAGTGATCACCCCCGCCCAAGTTTCTGAATCTAGAACCGAGACCAGAGCCAAGATCCGCGAGTATCCCACGTAGTGGCAAAGCCCAGCATGCTAATGAGCTGCCTTGTACACGTGCTGTTGGCGGCGTACTAGTCGGGTTATGAATGGGGAGTGTATGAGTCAGAGAACCCCCTCTATGGAGCCACTCACTGGTGTTGGTGAGCAGCTCACTGAGCAGATCTCTCAGCCCGACTCACACCCGGCCGTTGGCGGGGGACCAGCGACTGGGTCAGGGTCCCTATTCCATATCCTACTTACATGGGCTTTACCACTTGTATGGGAAGCCCTATACAACTGATACCTGTCTCTAGCTACCTGTGATTCACGTATTGGTGGGGGACGCGGGGGGGGGGGGGGGGTAGCTACAGCGTTGGTGGGCTAGCAGTGGTAGTACTCTCTGGGGGAGGCAGTAGGCCTATTATTGGTCGCCAACATGACTCATGTGCAGCTTGGGTTTCGTTTAAATTAAAACAAATATTACAGTTTCTGTCTTGCCTCATTGGTGTTCCGTTGTCTACTATGCCCATGTCTCTCTCCTGCCCCCCCCCCCCCCCCCCACACACACAGACAACGCTTGTGACCTCAGCTTACCCCGTCCCCCCCCCCCCACGTTACCCAACAGTTACAACATGACACCAGGCACAAGCATCACTCTCCTCATCATCACCCCCCTCCCACCCAGACCCCCCCCCCCCCACCCCACACACACACACATCCCTGGGTTATGTGCCGACAGCATGAATGGGGCCGCCTAATTTGCATACAGGGGGTTTTCTCAATGCACATTGCGGCACACGGACGCCACACGGACGCTGCGTGTATCACGTGCCGGCCGGCGTCCCCGCACCACGCACCACGCGCCCCCTAGCGGCCTGCACGGGAGGCGGGTGGGACGCAGCCCCGTCCCCTTCCTTCAGTGTCTGCTTTAAAAGGGAACGTTCACAAACGATGTCACCAGTGATAGGTAGGGTTGTGGGGTTGGCGGGGGGGGGGGGGCGGTCTTTGAGGGTCTTTGGGTTTAGTCATATTAAATGTGAGGATGCGGGCCATCCAAATTAGCATGGGTAAATATTGAATTTGCCCAAAAAAGTGACAAGAGAGGTCTTGAAAAGCGTCTCAGACTAGGTGACGTCGTTTGTGAACGTTCCCTTATTGAATGAGACCGGTTTTGGGGAGACATCGGGGGGGGGGTGTTGGGGGGTGTTGGGGGAGGGCGATGGAGAAATCACTGCAGCACATGTCACATGTCATGTCGTAACTACTATGGAAGATGGGGTTGTGTGTGTGTGGGGGGGGGGGGGGGGGGGTGTCTGTCGTGATTTATGAATCATTGGGTCTACTTATCATCAGTGACCAAAACACTACACCCCCTCTCTGCCTTCTGTTGTAGAGCACTATTTGATTCATGACGTTTGACGACTGCTACAATGGAAGAGGCAATGTTGTAAACACACAACGATAAACGGGAGGAACGCTGATCGGTATCTCTTGTTCGTCAACTGGCATTAACAATATTGACATGAACTTACACAGAATAATCAACACTAGTTGTGGACTGGAGCATGCAGCTGTGAAGGTCTCAACAATCAGGTTTTTTTTTGTAAATGAAGTAGTTTTAATTCTCAGAATTAAAATCTGAAAGTATTTCCTGGAATATACTTAGGCTGCGATAATCTAAAAAAGCATGGGCTGTCAGTCTGGATGTTGCTTTATTAGTTTTCCAGATAAGCAGGTGTATTTGATTGAGCAGTGTATTGAGACAGTTTCTCAGAAAGACAGGGGTGGGTACAAGGTATGTTTTACTGATATTGCATGGGCTGGGCAGTTCATCAAGCCTTCCTATACCGGTGATACCAGAGGGGAGAGCCAGGGTCTCCCTCTCTCCCCCAATGTCAGAACATCTTCAGTTAGAACCTCAATCTTCCCAGTACGATTGACTCTCGTACTGCAGGGGCCCCCCTATTGTGATTGCAGAGGGGTTTTCGGCGACCTGGCGACCTGGCCTGTTTTCCAGGCGACTTTTCGACCTGGTGCAATAATTCAAGCGACTTGGCGACTTTTGCACAAAATTGATTTTAGGATATAGTCTCTGAAAAAACTACCTTGCGACCTGGAGGTCTTAATTTCGGCGACTTTCCGACTTCAGGGGGGACCCCTCTGTACCCCCCCTAGTGCCCCCTCCCATCCACACAATAGTTCAGCCTCCTACCGCCGCGAGCCTCGGTCACGTGACCAGCCTAGGGGGTCACGTGTGCTGCTAGAGATAACATCCTAAAATACACAGCACCCTAGGACCCTATCACCCCCCCCCCCCCCCCCGACACGTGCCCCTCTCCACTCAGACCACAGCCTCCTCAGATAAAGCCCGCGTCTGTCGTCACTTCCGCCCCACGCGCGCTACTTCCGGTGAAATTTATTACCTCGCTGCACTGGTTGCGACAAAGTATGTGTGGAGTGGTAAGGCTTCTGAGATGAGGCGGAATTAGATAGGTCAAGATGTATGTGGGCTGTTATCTTATTATGTGTGGAGTGGTAAGGCTTCTGAGATGAGGCGGAATTAGATAGGTCAAGATGTATGTGGGCTGTTATCTTATTATGTGTGGAGTGGTAAGGCTTCTGAGATGAGGCGGAATTAGATAGGTCAAGATGTATGTGGGCTGTTATCTTATTATGTGTGGAGTGGTAAGGCTTCTGAGATGAGGCGGAATTAGATAGGTCAAGATGTATGTGGGCTGTTATCTTATTATGTGTGGAGTGGTAAGGCTTCTGAGATGAGGCGGAATTAGATAGGTCAAGATGTATGTGGGCTGTTATCTTATCTCCTAGTGCTTTACTCCTGCTTCACTTCAGAGAGAAGATTTCTCAGGTAGAAAAGAAAGACATTCTGTTCAGGTGCTGGATAGCCTGTGTTTACCATCTATAGAATCCACATAGTGCTTTAATGCACGATGTTCTTTGTCGTCATGATGCATATATGCTGCCTCCGCGGGGTGTAGGCCTGGCGATCGAGTGCTGTATCAAACAACTATAAAGGGTTTTATACACCTCCGAAGGGTCGGCATGATGCACAGATGCAGCTCTGGTGAGTAGAGGACATGCATCATGACATAAAAGGGCATTGATTGATTGATTGATTGGGTTGTTTAACGTCCAAGTATACTGTGATGCTTGGGACATCTCAAGTTGGCAAGGAGTCAGCCACAAATAGTGGTAGTCTGCTTTGCAGCAGTAGGACAGATATTTATATGCTGCTTGCCCAATACCGCAGTGACCGCATCTATGCCAAAATGGATGATCGAATCTATGAAAAAATCTAACGTGTGATCCTTATCACAAAAGACTCAGGTATTCGCATAAATGAAGCCGGAAAAATCAAAATATAGCCAAATACCGACAGGACAGCGCTGCAAATGATGGAATCGACGCGAGTTTACTGCCCGCCTTTACTGCCACTTTTGAAGTCTCGCCGTTCGCGAGAGGGTGCGAGATTCAGAAATTGTTGTTGTTTTGACAATTTTCGGCACCCCGAGGAGTGCATATCTTAAACTGGCGTGAACTCGCATCTATTCGAATCAATAAAATTGCTCAAAATGGTCCAAAAAGCCACCATTCCACCCCCCAGCACATGTTTTCGGCCTTCAAAACGGACTAGTTCGCGGGATATCCAGTCCTCGGCGCGCCGAAAATTGTCAAAACAAAAACAATTTCCGAATCTCGCGCCCGACGAGAGCAGACGAGACTTGAAATCCAACATGGCGGGCGTCAACTCGCATCGATTCGAATAGATAAAAATGCTCAAAATGTCCTAAAAAAGCATCATTTCCACCCCCAGTACATGTTTTCGGCGTAGAATTCGAAAATAAAGAGAATGGGACAGGTTTGAGCTTTCAAAACGGAGCACTTCACGAGATATCCACTCCTCGGCGCGCCGAATATTGTCATAGTGGCAGTAAACTCGCGTCGATTCCATAGTTTCCAGCGCTGTCGTGTCGAGTTTTTGGTCTTAAAAAAAGCGTCTCAGCGTGTGATCAGATTGAATTAACTACTACTGCCATAGACGAACAGGAGGCGATTACAGTACTTAGATGTTTGCCAACATGGCAGAAAGACCAAGACGATTTTTGGAATGCTTTCTTGTAATCCTTTTTTTTCATGTAATGCTTTGCATTACATGGGTGATTCGAGCGAGCTAAGCTAGGGGAAATGTTGTATTTCAAGTAGGATATTGAATTTTTTATGGGAAATTGTTTTTTGGGGTGAAAAGAAAGAGTTGAAATTTTTTTTTCCTTTAAAAAAAAAGCGTCTCACGAGGCGTCGCATAAGACTCAGGTAGTGACCTACCTGAGTCCATGAATGACGGCATCTATGAGGTGAGGAGAAAACCGCCACCGGGGCACGTCCCCTCCGTACGATTTTTGAAGGATAGCAAGTGTTCTTTTATTTGCCTGGTCCTACCCAGCTGGGTTAGTACCATAGTGGACAGGGCCAGACAAACCACGGCCTTTGATATTTCAGACCTGGTTCACTGAGGAGGGATCGCATGCCAGACCACCAGCAAGAAGGCCTGGGCCCTCAGCTTACAGCTTACGTGACTGATATTCTCGTTCCCAAATCCTAGTATGACCTTGAACTTGGATTTTGCTGGGTTTAGTCAGTCCCTGTAGTTAGCTTGGAACCAGTGAACAGGAACCAGAAATGGAACCAGAAAGTATGATGGGAAATACAGGTAAAACTACCATCATACATTCTGGTTCCTGTCCACTGGTTCCAAGCTACCAGCAGGGATTGCCCAAACCCAGCAAAATCCCAAGTTCAAGGTCATATTGGCTGTCACCAGAGCTTTCCTTGGGAAGGGTTTGGGAATGAGAGTACCGTAAATTCTCGCGTAAAGCCGCAGCTTGTACGCGAGTCAGAGCCAGCTTTCTTTTGATACCAAACATGCCTATATAGGGTGCAGCTTATACGGGAGTTTTTATTAGTATACTACAGTACCAAAATCGCAATATTCAGACCCCATCTGCGGCTTATATAATTTGTCAAATTAGGGGTGCGGCTTATACGCGAGTTAGGCTTATACGCGAGAATTTACGGTAACGTGACTGATCACAGCAGTAAGTCACCAGACCTCTCAAGTTTTGTCGCCTTTTACTAATCCGGTATGCCCATTGGTATTATGGAAGGCTCCCGATGAAGTTATTCTACTCCTTCATGCCCCCATCATGAAGGTCCCCACTAACACAGGGGGAGTATAAAAGGGCATAACACATAGATGCGGCCCTCAAAGGGTTAAAGAGGTGTCTATGAGTATGATGACTATGGGGTTACTGTAGCTCTAGGCCCTTTACTGCAGCTGACTAACATTCTTTCTTGGATCTAAATATACTGGAGTTCCTAGGTTCACACGAAGCGTGCTTTGTTTGTAGAGATCTCCACCGGCGTTTTGTAAAACTCCCCAAACATTAGTCACTCCGCTGACGGCTGACATTTTGTCACGTTTCATTAATTATATATAAATTTAAAAAAAAAGTTTATTTTAACTGAAGACTAAAGCTTGCTAACCCCCCAGCATGCACCCTCCCACTCACATACACTCAACACACAGCTTCTAACAAATGTCAATGACCCAGCGGAGTCACGGCTCATTAGAGATCATTTATTAATCAATATTCATGAAATATTCTTAGTGGTCCACAGGGGAGTTCACCATTCCAGGAAACACGTTTTTGGCGGTTCCCGTGGGAAAAGAGAAAGCGTTCAATAATGGAGGGGGCGTCACTCGGTTTGCTCTCTGGATGATCTCGTCATTAACATTATGATGTAAATAGAAAATATATTAATTATCTGTCTTTTGGGAGCCATAAAATATGATATTTTACCTTCATACATCCCCACATTTTCATCACACAATAGACAAATGACATTATCGTTGGTGACATCTTAATATAAAGTCATATTTACATATACATTTTATCGTACAAAATGTATATATCTTCATTTGTTCTGAACAGATCGCCACTATGCTGCTCCCATTACGGTACAATGTATTTAGAAACGTTTTAATGGCTAATTGTTTCTCAGAAACATGAGATGTGAAGGAAAGGTCGTAAGCATGACTGTAAAATGATGAGTCATCTTAATATCGCAGTTGATATGAGAAAGTATTAACGAAAAGAAGATTTAGTGGTTATGTCCATTCTAATTCACTTAACTTGAACAACTATAAAAGGTTACAGTAAACACGTTAGAAAAAATGACCATAATTAAATTTTCAAATGTCAAGTTCATTGATAATTGAAAAACATTAATATGTAAAACGCCATATGTGTAACGTCAGAAAGAGGAAAAAAAGTATCCTATGGGAGTTAGCTTGCATGTTGAGGGGTACCTTCTTTTATGTTCTGTTTATATTTTGTATACAGTAGCCTCTTGTGTTTTGTACCCAACTGAGAATTCAGCTCTAGGCAGTGTTACAATTCAGTATTGCCTCGATACAAGTTATACCCTTGGTACTGGGTATGCTAACAGCAACCATTGCTAACCTTCACTTCCAGAAGCGATCACGATTAACCCCTTAACAGAATAGTACATAAAGACAATTCTCTCTAGTGACTGCACCTCAGTACCGTTAAAGTCTTCTGAGCTTCAGTAGAACAAGGGTTTCAGGACAGGGTGGGAACTGAGTATCATTTGGCACCAGACAATTTCAGGGGCGTGGCAACCAGGGGGGGGGGGGACGAGGGGGACATGTCCCCCCCCACTTTGGACCAACCCCCAAAAAGGTCAAACCAAAAGGTCAAGTAAAAAGGAGTCAAAAAGGGTCAGAATACCCTTTAGTATCCCCTACTTTGAAACTGCTTGCCACGCCCCTGAATTTGGGAGATAATATGGTGTATTTAATAGTTGTAGAAGTGGGCGCCATCCATATAGCAATGTAGTCCTTCCAATCTCAGCATGTCAGTCATTACACGTACACCACAGCGCCCCTCCCTGTATTGTCCGCACGTCACGTGTGACATCTCTATTGTGGATACACATGTAAGCCCCTAATGACGTGACACCTAAGTAAAAGGGTACAAAATGGTAACATGTGTCCCTCCAACTGACATTTTATAGAACTGATACCTTCTTTATGACACGATGTGTGACTATTTTTTTTAATAAAGGTCGTATGTGTGTGTGTGTGTGTGGGGGGGGGGGGGGGTCCCGGCGGGGTCGGGGTGTTAACAAAATGGCTCAGGACGCAGAAACACAATAGGACAGTAACAATGGATATTTCCGCGGGTGGATGTCAACATTAATTGCAGTTATCTCGTAAAGCTGGGAAAGGTGAGTAGTTTGTAACGGAGCCGCGTGGGGCGCTGATGGACGGGGCACGTCAACATCTCCCTATAAGGGATGTAGCTGAGGGGGCCCTGGGCGCCGCCATCTTGAGTTCTTGACCCCCAAGAAGGTTACGCTGGTTGCCACAGGCACAGGTATATAAGCACCTCGGTCCTATGAGTATGAGTAGTGGGACACAGCAAGTTCTCTAAGTACCTGCAGAATTACATTCAGTCCTCTTGCTGGCTATACTTTACATTGATGGTAGGCAGGTACTTTTTCCATAGACCTCCCTGTGAATGATCAAATTTGTGGACTAAAGTGATCTTATCTCACAATCGAGCCTCCCTTGCAAAGTTCAGTTCATCTCTATTTACCCTCTGTGGTGCTAAAAAGTTCCGTCAAAGGTCTACCCCGCTGCACCTCTATACCCCATCCTATAGGTGGCTCCTGAGAGGTAAAAAGCGACCTGGCGACCTGGGCTGTTTTCCAGGCGACCTGGCGACCTGTTACAATAATTTAAGCGACCTGGGGACTTTTAGAAAAATATGTCTATAGCAAAAATGGTCTAAAAAAGCGACTTTGTGACCTGGGCCCCTTAATATCGGCGACTTTCCGACCTGCGGGGGGACCGCTCTGCACCCCCTATAGCTGGACTACGCTGGTGCCCTGTGCTGCAGTCAGTACAGGTGTCAGCGTCCCTGAAGGGGGCGCTGCTCCGTGTCCTGCTGGTTTACGTACACCCCACCAGGGGGCAGTAAGCCGGCACAACACGCGCATGCGCGGCCTTTGTTCACCCCCCCCCCCCCCAGTACTCCTACAGACTACTCCCACACCCATAACAAACACCTCAACCCCATGCAGCCAACCCCAAATCACGGCCACTCCAATCAGGGGCAGATTCAACCGTTTCAGAAGTGATTATGGCTTTTATTATCATAACCACACCTATGTATTATTCAGCTAGATGAGGTAAATAGGAGGTACAAAACTGCACTAAATAGGGGAGCTGCCACCAGCCATAGGCTGCAGCAGCATGATAATGTCACTAACGCCTTAGGCTGGCCTTTTAGATGTACTTGGATGGGCTTTTACAATAATTTGTAAATAAATATGCTAGCAGCAAGACGTCGCCAAAAAGGATAGGAGCCAATACCCGGAACTCTCTGACGTCGTGAATGGATAGAACTGGCATAGCATATGACAGCCCGCGAGATCAGAATATTATATTATATGTACACATATGTATTGTCTATAAATGGTATTGCATATATGAGCCGGTTCAGATGGATGAATGTGCCTCTACATAGGTAAAAATCGACAAGGGCGACACAGCGTTTTTAGACACTTTTTAAAATCAACGGACACAGGAAAATTAGGGGTAAAAATCGACCCACAGGGATTTTTCTCTAAGTTCTTATATACCTAAAAATCGACACGATGACACTGTTCTTCACAGCCACATGGTCAAAATTGTGGGTACCCATGTAGAGGCACTTTAATATAGGATGGCAATTTATATGCAAAATGTAGCTTGTTATCCAAATGACAGTAATTTAAAATACAGAACCAAAAGTTGGGTTGGGTCAGTTTATAAAGGAAACTAATACATGTATAGTTTAATACTCAAAGCTATTGGGGGTAAAAGTAGGAAACGTGGTGTGTCTGAAAATAGGATTAGCAGCCAATGGGAGCAATGTGAGTTTAGAATATAAGAGAACATACAGGGGACATTGGAGAGTATCCAAGAAACACTGCATTTTAAACTCTTTTTTTTTTTTACTTTAAAAGGTTCACCAGACTCCCATCGTCTGGCACTAGAAAATCAGTATAGCCAGCTCCCTTCCCCACACAAAAAGATGACGTGGGTCGGTTAGGATAGGTAATACTGTGTCTAAGTATAGTGACAGGAGGCAGGGGGGGGGGGGGGTGTGGACAACTGATGGAAGGGGTATCTCTGTGTGAGGTGTGGGGGTGGGGGGGGGGAGACACACCTGGCCCAGGTAGGCTGACACCTATTGTGACTCCAGGTGGGGTCACACCCCAACACCTACAGCCCCACCCTGGGGGGTGCTTCTAGCTTAACCCTTTAAGGACGGATGTCGCCTGAAGATGGCATTTGTCGTCATGATGCACCAACGCAGCGCCGGCGAGTAACTCACCGGTGCTGCATTGGTGCATCATGCCGGCCATCGGGAGTGTCTCAACCCCGAAGGGTTGGCATGATGCTTGAATGCAGCACTAGTGTGTTACTCGCTAGGGCTGGATTCATGCATCATGACGACCAAGGGCATGATGCATTAATGCATTATGCCGTCCTTAAAGAGTTAATCCAGTACCTGGTGGGGCCTACAGAGGGCCGGGGGGGGGGGGGGGTGGAGAATAGGGGCATGGGAGAGGAAGATGAGGGGCGATGAGAAGTCAACTCAGAGTTGTACGCATCCATCTGACACTGATGCTGGTGGTTGCTGTGGCCAGGTCCAGGGCAGTGAAAACACTGTGTGTGTGTGTGTTTGTGTGTACAAGTTGAAATCAATAAGGCAATGGTGCTATATATGGATGGATGCAAGTATCCAGGCACGGCCTATAGTGTAGTGTCTAGCCTTGCTAAGGGAGTGGTCAGTTTTTAACAACATGGGGGGTGTTTGGATTTTTGACCGAGCAGGTCGAACTTTGTTGGTCCCCACTCCACAGTAGGGGGTCGAAATCTTTTTGTCCCCCCCCCCTCAGTCAAGTTGAAATTGAGCACGGCCGACCCCTTTGAGCTTTAGTAACGCACTGGCTTTTTTGCTAAAAAGGGGTGCAATTTTGTTGCCCCCCCCCCTCAAGAGGGGTCCACATTTTTTTGGTCCCCCCCCCCAAATCTACCAACCTCCTCCTGTTGTTAAAAAATGACCACTCCCTAAATTGAACATTGCTTCATGATGTTAGCAGAACTATATCTAGTCTTATTAAATTAAAACTTAACATAGCTTACAATGTTACAGTTAGGGAGGGATATGTGGATGTGAAAACTGCATCTTTAAATTCATCTATAAAAGTCATCCTTGCATATGACTACATGGGGTCATTCATAAAGTATGTCACGCACATTTTGGCCATTTTCAAGACCCCCCCGCCCCCCCCCCCCCCACGCTTTTTCCCATACCTCTATCATAGGGGACCAAGACCCCCCTCCCCCCATCCCCTCAGGTGTGACGTACCTATAAAATATTTAATGATTCATAATATCTCGTCATTTAATTCACACATACATGTACGTATTTTGCTATGTTCTAGAGCAAGTCCACGTCGACTATAAACCTATAAATGACTAACAGCCTGAATTAACTCGAGTCACACGACTGCTCACAGGGCTAATGTTACCAATGTACTTTAGTGAACTTGGCACGGCTGATAAACACAGAGCCTCTTGCGCCATCACTACAAAGGCACCGACCCTGTACCGCCACTCTACCTATTCAACCAGCTCTGACCCGGCAAATGGACAGCTCAAATTACACTGCAGAAATACACACTTTTTTTCCTCCATTTTTTTCTTACACCCATTTAGACTGTCATAGAAAATACCAGAATCCCAGAATCAATATTGACCCCTCAATATTTGACTGAAGCTTTTATTGACAAACAGAATGGGGGTTCTTGAAAGGTTCATCTATTCATCATGTCAGTCCTCAGTTCATCATACAGGGAGTTCTGATCCCTTCAGCGCATAGATCTGCGTGCATCTCTGCTACTGGAGGAAGGAGGAGGGTGGGGGGGGGGGGCGTGGATCCTTCTGGATCTCAGCAGGAGGTGGGAACACAGGAGGGGGAGGGGGGCAGAACACAAGACTACAGGTACCGTACTATAGGTGGTCTGACCTGGCTTAGGGCCCTTTTAACCTCCAGTATAGAGGTCAGAGTGTGCATGGGGGGGGGGGGGGGCATGGTGTGTGCATGGAGCCAAAAAGGTACGAGTTTTTCCCCCTCCTGAAAACCCAACTTTAACTAACAAAACATAGACGATCCTACCCCTTTTGTTGGAAAATTTCATTTATTTTTCATTTGCTTTTCATTGCTGTTCTAAATATGGGGGAAATAGTGTTGCCTTTGATCTTAAATATATACCACTATGTATTGTTTTTATCACGTACTATCATGTTACTTGAAAACCATTTTCTGTTGATAGGCCTGAGGTAGTTGGATGGGCCTGGAGGCACATTCCTAGCGCTCCTACACACAGACTGTGTACGAGGCTCTTTTCTACTGTGTGCAGACTTAGTCCCTGAAGAGCCGCATATAGTGCACTATAGTGCTACGTCTCTAGTTGCCATGATGCATTCCTGCATGACTCTTAGGAGTGTATCAACCTTGTATGATGCACACATGTTTACAACTGCAGTACCATTGCGAGCTACTGGCCAGGGTTGCATTCATGCATTTATTTGCTTTATATGACGGCTTATAATATACTCTGGCACTATGCGGCCCTCAGAGGGTGGGTGGGTGATCTTGGCACTAGCCCCCAGTGCAGCTATACTGAATCTGGGACCTGCTGGCGAGGCCCCTTACTGTGAGGTCATTATGGTCCACATTGATAATATTAATTAAAACATAGACAACACCTAACCTAAGTGTCATTTCCAGGCACCATCAATAATTATTGCATCCTCCTGGTTACCACATTTAACACCAGTTTTATAACTCACAGTGGAAACCCTTGAAGATAACACCAGTCCCACCCCACATTTTATTGCCCTGCTAATTTTCCTAAGACATTGGCTATCCTGCCCAGCTGTGAGCTCATCAGGGCAGCCCTTTGTCGGACTCGCCAGCAGATGCCAGATTCAGTATAGTGCTGGAGGATGGGCGGGGATTCCCAGGAGAAGACAGAGGTGGCATAGTGTTACCTGAGGCATACTATTACCTGTAGTGGTGTGGATGTATACATTAGGGAGTGATCATTTTTGAACAACATGGGGTGGGGGTGGTAAAAAGATTTAGACCCCTTGACCGGGGGGGGGGGGGGGGGTAAAAACAAGTTAACGTGTTTTGAGCCAAAAAGCCGGCGCGTTACTATGCTTCATAGGGCCCACGCACGCTGATTTTCGACCCCATGACCGGGGGGGAGGGGGAAGTAAAAAATTTCGCGCGCTCCGCGTGGAAACCCTCCCCCCCCCCCCGTTATTAAAAAATGATCACTCCCTTAGACCAAAGTGCAGTTACTTCTCTACGACGCCCACATTGACACAGGGGCGTTCAGAAACACTCCTTGTTAACATGGGTGAGCTGGGGGCGTTCGGTGAGTTGTGAAGTGTACCTATATACGAGATTTGGCACTGTAGGCTTCTTGGCTAAGATCATTCAATGATCTGAACCGGCCCATATATGCAATATCATTTATAGGCAATAAATATGTCTACATCTCCTATAGTATTCTGATCTCGTGGGCTGTCATATGCTATGTCGGTTCTATCCATTCACGGCGTCATAGAGTTCGGGGTATTGGCTCCTATCCTGTTTGGCGACGTCTTGCTGCTAGTAGATCTATTTACAAATTATTGTAAACGCCCATACAAGTACATGTACATTTGAAAGGCCAGCCTAAAGCGTTAGTGACATTATCTTTCATACAGGAGAATGGATCATACCAACAAACAATGCCCCAACCTCTGTACTACCCGGTATAGGAAGTCAACACCTAAACAGCTACCGCGCCGTCGCGATTTAGCTCTGGGGCGCTCTCCAATTTCATATTAGAGGGGCCATTAAACCCAAGATAGGCACTTATTCGAGATCCTATTTCAGTGCTTAAGGAATATTTCAACACCCCTGCACCCCCGGCGCTTATACAAGACCGAGGCTCTTTCGCGGCGGTACGGTAGGTGGTCGCACGCAGGAACATTTTACTCCCAGCTTTTCGTGTTTAATTCCCTTATAAACACACGCGGGCTGTGGGAGTCAGTGGAGGCTTGGGTGGTCTAAAAGAAAGGTGACAAGAAGGTGCAACCTGTCACCCTACTTTTTGTTCTAGCACCCCAATACTGACTGACTGACTGACGTGTCACTCAGAACTTTCCTGAGTGACTCCCTTGTCTTCCTATTCTAAAGAGGAGGGCACTCGTTCATCCTAAAACTGAAGAGGAGACCTGCAAAATGCGGATTCCTTTTTGGTACAGCTACATGCAAACGGAAGGGCACCTTAACGTCAGGTGGTGCATGTGGCGCCCGCTAGATGGCAGCTCAGTTGGGACGCCGCCACTCACTCTAGTACCTCATTTTTAAAATTTATTTAAAAAATTATTTAAAATTTTTTAAAATCATTTTTTACATCCATTAAGTTTAGACAACTGGTGATTTGGTGACTTTTAATTAACACTGGTGCTTGGGTAACACGCTAGTAGTGAATCAGCCACAGGCCCCAGCAGAGCGCTGCAGGGAAGGGGGTCAATGTACTGCCAACAATTACAAACAGGGGTTATTTTTGTGGCAGGATTAGGGGCCTTATGCTGCATGTGCCGATCCCGCGGCTTTATTCAGTGATTGAGGTTTAGTCATCCAGAATCCAGAACAGCATCACAAGTAGTAGACGGTGGCTGCCAGCTTGTGTGGGGTCCCTTGTGTGTTGGCTGCAACCCCCATACTGTAGGCCTACACCTGTTATTCTGGAGCCAAAACGTATACTATATGCATGTATGTGTGTACAATACCACATGCATGTATTCTATTGGCGCCCAGAAAACAGTTTTGTAGATATCATAATGAATTCACATTAAATAGGTCAAAGTGCATACTGTTGCAGACTAAAGATGTAAGAGGGAAAAAAAGAAAAAATATGATTCCCTTATACCATTTTTGAAATATTGTTTTTTTTAATGTTTTTTCTTTCTTTATAAAATGATTTTTCTAAATAAATATCATCACAAAACATAGCTCAGCACATTTAGATGGAG
Source organism: Harmothoe impar (assembly GCA_947462335.1). Taxonomy (NCBI): domain Eukaryota; kingdom Metazoa; phylum Annelida; class Polychaeta; order Phyllodocida; family Polynoidae; genus Harmothoe; species Harmothoe impar. Next base: position 65,171,332 of record OX381715.1, on the reverse strand, counting down.
AGCTTGATGTGAGCAGATTGACAGAGAGCCGGATCCGGCTTGTTATGGTGCCCGTCAGCTGACAGATATGAGGTGCAGAAAACATGGCTGACACGGGGCCCTCACTAAACGGTGCTGCCATCCAACCCCGCTTAAAATATGGCCTTGGGCCGCTTTTGGGGAACTCCAAATTTTGACAGTTGACATCTTATTTTCACAATCCTCATCGCCCCCAAACCCCAAGCAGCCCAGGATAGTTGTTGGGGGAGATGGGGGGGGGGGGGGGGGGGACTGTTTGGGAAGGATGAGTGTGTGTTTAATAGGCGGGGGGGGGGGGGTGTGCACTGACCAGAGCCTGGCTTCATAACCCTAATCCCCTCCCCACCCCCGCCCACAGGGCTTGATTAGGAACAAAATGTAAAACATAAAAGTGACAAAATCTGACACAAATGGCCCATTCTCTGAGAAGTCCTGGTATTATCTGACATGGACCCCGGGGGCACCAGGGACTGGTGTGAGTAACCTTCCCGTCTCAGTCCTACAAATTGGGTGGGATTTATTTCTTATCTTTCCCGCTTAATAAGAGAATGGGCTTTAATATGAATCATTTGCAGAAATACCGGTCTATATTAATTAACTCCACATTAAGTGTACTACTGGCATTTTTTTCTGCCGGTTCATTTGTCATTGTATCATCGTCGAATGTATCACTATGCACCCTTATTCTCTTTGTATAGAAGTTATTATGCAATTTTTTAAATTTTGTGTGTGAAGGGCCATTAACAGTTGCTCGATCGAACCTAAAAAATGTTGGAATTGATCACGGCTCTACAAATAGTTACAATTCGTCTCCCTTTGTATTGGCCTGTACTGTGCAATATTTTCGTGTCGATTTATCTCATGTAGTGTCACCTAGTGCCAATATTATAGAATGTATTAATTAAACTTCAATTTTAAAGTACATGTGTATAGCCAGTCCATACATCATAAGTGCAACTGTGGCAGTTCTATAAGCTAGGACTAATACTAGTCACGTCAACTGAGAGGGGATAAAAAAATATATAAAAAAAGATTAATTAAAATAATTAAACTTAAATTGCCTTCCATACGCTCATTATGTCTCTCCAGTCCCGGATACAACACAACCATCTCTCTGTGAAATGGCAGTGTGGTTTGGCTGGTCCTACATGGTAAATTCTACACATATCTCTGTGGCTTGTGCAATAATACTGAGCACATGAACGATATGGTTCCTTCTTATTGTAGGCCTATACAGGTTTATATTATTGATATATGCATATATCATGAATAGAGGAAAATACTAGAGGCGTGTACCGGTAGAGTGTGATAGCGTAAAAAAAAGTGGGTTCATGATCTCCCTACTCGAGTCAGAGAACAGTGGGGAAACCTACACTTTTCTAGGACACTATTGAAGTCAATGTCATATTTTAATAAATTTAAGTATTTTACTGTCGAAGCAAAGCTTATCCAACAACAAAAACACGGAAATACTTACATGGTTGTAGGAAACACACCTTTTTTTTGTCTGTGGCCTTACGTCTAAGATAACTGACAAGAACCAAGCTCAGTGACCCTCTATACAGTGTAGACTGGGTGCCAAGAATGACATATCTACAGGCCATTGACCCATGACCTTTTATCTTCTTAGTTCTGTTCTATATTGAGATATTATGGTATGTTTTATCAATGCCAAGCCCTGACCATTCTGGCATGTACTTGAGTCTTCCAACGGCGCCCACACTTTCCTTACTTGATATATACTAGTATACCGGTAGGCCTATATAGGCCATACACTTCTTAAAATGTCACAGGTCTATATCAATATAAGGGTAGAACGCAGGATACATGCACAATCCCAACTACATATATGAAGTTGAGGGATCTATGGTTTTAAAACCTATCCATAAAGTCTTGGGACATGCTTAGAACACAAGCACAACTTGTTTCTATATATGTGTATATCCTTGTGTAAGTAAACCCATACCTGGGATCAATATAGAGCTTAGGCAGGCCAACACACATTAAGGTTGGACTATATAACCATGGCCTTTACAGTTAATACACTGTATGTCGACCTAGCCTGCAGTACCGGTAGGTGCAGGCATTATGGAGAGGGCAGTGCCTTGCAGCATCATGGTATTAATTTAACGCACAATGTAGACTATCTAATCACTAGATACGGGACCTGCTGCTAGTGCCAGTGATGTCATGTTTCCAAATATAGATTTTACACTGTCAGCAGTCTCATTGCATCATGTGTAGCCTAAGGGAGTGGCCATTTTTGAACAACATGGGGGGGGGGGGGATTGGAGGGGGGGGGGGCAAAAAAATTGGACCCCTCTTGAGGGGGGGGGACCAAAAAAAATCCAGCACTTTAATTTATCCTCCTACATTCAAGATGTCACTTGACAAGATCTTTATTAAACAACTAAATCTACACATCCATGACTAATATATCATTTAGCATGCCATGGCATAGCCAGCCTATATCATTAAGATCCGACTTATGATGTGTATTTTTCTTCTTTCCTGGTTGGGTCAGAGACAGGTCACAGGGGATTAATGAACTTATCAGCATGCTCAAGTGTTTACATCATGTAAATATTGAATTACATGCTTGTTTCATGTGCTATCACATCACTTCCATTAATTCTTTCTTTTATTACAAGTATAAAAAGTGTAAAACTACATAGACTCTACATACTTTGACTATGCAATGCTATCAGTATAGGCAGCATTACTTCCCAAGACTGTGCTAATAAATAGGGCCTTATCGCTTGTGATTCCCAATGGCCCATATTTATTGCTATGTTTGAGTACATGATTATATAATCTACTCAATCAGGTAACGCCTCTGGGCTGAGAGCCAAAACCTGTGTACATTAGGACCTGTGACATAAGACCTGGCCAGGAGAGCAAATGTAAACAAGGGCATGTGCCCAGCTCAGCAGTTAGCGTCAGCTGACCTGTCAATCCAGGCGAATGTAAACAAAGCCTACAACTCGTGGGAATCCAGTATGAACATTTCAGTAACAAAACACAGCAGGGGATCATGAATTTGGGTTGATTTATGGTGATGCACTGTGCTGGAAACGTGAGGAATCTTGGTGTTATGGCTAGGATTTTTCCTTCCGTGTCATTCATAAGCTTTATGATAATGAGTACCGTAGCACCCCAAATGCCATTATGATAATTCTGCTGCTGCTGCTGCTGCTGCTGCTGCTACCGTTCACGTTTCAGTTCCAACCCAGTTCAATGATGGCTGACTCAGGCCAGGAAATTGTGTGTTTTTTCCCTCATGTGGCATCTTGTTTCAGGGCTCATGATATGTGAATTCATCACATCTATCCTATAGATGGTGAAGGTGGATCACAATTCTAACGTGAATAAAGTAGGGTAGAAAAACATAAACATTGGAACACTGGAAACCAAACCAACCAGAGAGGGAGGGAGGCTGCAACGGGGCAGCTGTCATAACCATAGCTCATGAATGAATGAGACGTGGGCGCAGACAAGGGTGTCATGGGCAACTGTAATAAACATAGAGTTATATCTTATTTGGTATCAATAAATTCTACACCTACCCAGCCTCCATGCTCCGTTATCCATGACTGTAACCGATTGTCAACATATCCGGAAACCCACTCCACAATCTGGTCCACCAAAGGGGGCATCTCTTTTTCCACGCACTGAACAGCCAGGGAGCCCCCAAAGGAGAACAGGGCCACGATCCGACCCCATTTGACACCGTCACTAAATAGTTCGTTCACGATCGCCGTGAATGTTGGATAGGCAGTGTTTGGCGTGATGTGCAGTTGGTTGCACATCTGCTGGAAAACTTCAGTGTATCTCTGTTCAAATTCCTCTCCGAGGACCCGCATCGTCCGCGCTACCCGCCCCGGCTGCGGCAGCGTCGGCCGGTCGGGCCAGTCCAAGTTCTGTTTTTGGAGGCGGAAATTAATGTAATCCGCGACCAACACCTTCGTGCTGACTTCCTGCATGTTGTTCATAACCTTGTCTATGTTCATCTCATGACCTGGAGACAATAAATGGATGGGATCGAGGGGAAACCAGCATCCCTGACAGCCTGTCCATCTCCGTGCGGCCTCCGCTCAGTCCGACATGTCATGCATGATGGTTCGCAGGTTCTCGGAGCCCGAGTTTCCCAGAATGCCGAGCTGGGCTGGTCCCCTGCCGCCGCTGCCTCACTTTGCCGCCGGCACTCGGTACTGGGGTCAGCCCGTAGCTGGGTCAAGGTCATATAAGATTGTCATGGTTTTGATAGATCTATGGACATCTATGCAATTAAAAAAAAAATGGAGTCCAGTTGTCATTGCTTATCCAATAGAAGTAGTCAATAGCCTAGTCATTTTCGAAATTGATATTTAATTAAGCAGGTGCGCTGGGGATGACGCAGGCAACCAAGTCAAGTTTCAACCAGAAATGTTGTACAGTATTCATCCAATCAAGAGTCTTTGTCGCCCTCTGACCAAGCCTAACACTATAATATATCATATAGAAGTTTAAAAGATACAAAAAAACAGCAGGGCTATTAAACATTGAAAATGTATGGGGTAGGTAGATTCGTTTAGGCTGGACCCCCACTTTTTTTTTGCCAAATAGATACCTATATTCATATGCGACACTTTTTTGGTAGCCTACCCTTTGGCAAAGCCGGGGCTTTGGCGTTCACTGGACCACTGCCTTTCAAATCCCTGTGCTGTAGCCTATTCTGAATCATGTGTGGGCTACGTGGAGAAGCAGAAAGGGACCGTCACGGAGTCCTCTGCCGGTCCTAAAACCTTGATCGAGATTGGGAACAGCCAATACCAGTCTACGCCATGAGTTAAGATAAAACCCGCCAGATGGCGCCAAACACAGTGCTGCCATCTGGTGGCAAATTTCTCAACTATTAAATATTTTTTTGTACCTTCCCGAACAGGAGAGTTCCATATCACATGACCACCAAAATGGCAGCGGCACCGACGTTCATCACAGCTGAGCAAGTTTATGAACTTCTTGACCAAGAAGAATTACTGAAGGCCTTAGAGAATGCGTTTGGTAACTTTTCGCTCGGACCAGATGGGGGTGTCGTGCAACCCATGCGCTCCGTCATAGAGGTGGCACGCCATAAAGGGTAGGTGGTGTTGGTCTTGTCTCCAGTCTGCACTTCAGTCTCCACACTCACTCAGGATCAGAGTTCACACTCACGAGTCACAGACACACTCACACAGGCAGAGAGTGTCAGAGTGCGTGTGCACTCAGCAACGTCTGAGTCCATTAGCCTAGGGCTAGGCAGGCGACCGGGGCTGGGGACCGGCCAAATGCCACTCCCACTACCTTCCCACTCTACAGAGGTAGAATCTATAACATTTTTAACCCCTGCCCCTAGAGGGGTTGAACGTTTTTACCCGTCCCCCCCCCCCACCCCAGCGGCTCAAAAATTGTGTGCGTTCGCACCCCTTGAGGCTGTGTAGCATAAGCCGGTGATCCACTACCGCAAATTTGTTGCGAAATTGCACTCGTGCGAGTACATACGGAGAGAACGTTTAATCAGGGGATCAGCTGCTACGACTCCCTGTAATAATGTCCTCGTGAGGGACGAGCGGCATTCGACTAAACTCGCAGAAATCTGAAAGTTTTGATTTTCGCGAGTGGACTCGCAAGCCCCTATCGCACAGGTACATTCGCAACAAATTTGCGGCAGTGGATCACCGGCTATAGTACAGTAACTCGCGGGCTTTTTCGCTCAAAACAGGTGGAATTTTTTTGCCCTCCCCCCTGGTCTAGGGGTCAAAATGTTTTACCTCCCACCCCCCCCAGCCCCGGTGTTAAAAACATAAGCACTCCCTAATGAAAAAAAGGGCCCTTGGACCTTGGTCAGCAATCCCAGGACCAAGCCTGAGGCTGGGACTAAGGCTGGTGGGTGGGGGGGGAGAAAAAAAACCCTGCTGGGGTCAAAACAGAATACGGTCCAATTGAATGCTTGGAATCACGTGGCATTCCACAGGCGTTATGCATTAAAAAAGAAATCGAGGGGGGTGGGCATGTAGGGCCACAATTATTCACATCCAATTTCAAAGAATAGGGGGACCTTTTTGTTAAGCTTAACTGTATACTGTAAACGTAGATATTTTCGCGCAGCTAGCACATTAAGGCATGTTCGCGCAATCATATTTTCGCGCAGCTGCAATCAGGTGATGTTTAGCTACATGTCAGTTTTTAAGGTTTTTAAATCGGACCATTATCGATCCTGAGGTAGATTCTGGCTATGATAATATATGAACGTAGGACAAGACATAGATATGGACTTGGGCCACGTTAATGTACGGCCTATTTATTACATTCATAATATAACATATAACATATAAGCGGTCAAAAAGAAAAATTACAAGTTTGACGAGCTAAGCAAAAGCGTCCTCCTCCTACGGCAGGCTAAGCGGCAATCACCCCTGGCAACTTGCACACAGACCTAGTCTCTCAGACCAACACCAGGTGGCCTCTGTGAGCCAGGTAATGAACACAGTTCTAGGTGATACATCCAGGGGGCGCGTCACATGCGCTCTCCCGGTATCGATAAGTCCAACAACTAACATTGTTATACCACATCGATCCTGAGGTAGATTCTGGCTATGATAATATATGAACGTAGGACAAGACATAGATATGGACTTGGGCCACGTTAATGTACGGCCAAACTCCCAGAATCAAAACTATAACCATCCTGACATATATACATCATACATCATCATATACAAGTACTCTTGGTGCAAATAGCATCTGACACTAATTTGTCTAAATCCACCCGTGACGACAAAGGTTTTGCTAGATATATTAAAGCAGTCAGGCTGACCCAATCTCCAGCCTGACGAATATCCTCCAGCGGCACCCCACAATGATGTAAGAAGGCAGCTCCCGCCCTCCGGAGGGAATGTGCCCCGGAACCAGGTTGATCTAAACCTATACCTTTTAACAAACGCTTTAAATATTTCAACATCACAGGATAAGTTAAGGGAACTGTTTTAACCCCCTGCCTTAACAAGAAAGCAGGTGAATCTGGTGATACAGCTGGACAGTCATTGAAGTGTTTCTCCAACAAACTAGCAGCACATAGTGCAGAACCAGGAGAAAAAGTTACCGGTACTTGATGGGTCCTTTGCCCAAACTGAATGGTTTTTGAGCTCGAAATGCTCAGCAAAACACCCCAACTGAAAAACCTAAACGATTTCCTTCTCAAATAATGCCCCTCTAATCTAACATTATCTGGAACTAGGTTACACTTCCTCAGCAAGGATCTGAACCCCATAACAATACATGTCCAGATGGAGCGCTCATTTACATTTAACCAATCCACTGAGAAAGACATGTGTAGTAGATTCTCTAAAGTTAAAGTTAACCTTCTCGGCTCTGGGTCGCCTAACACTCGCCTCAGGCCCTTCATGGTAGTGGAAAACACAAAATCTAACCGAATGTGAGACACATTATATCCAAAGTACTTGTTCAGACTTATCACCCCTGATACATAATTGTCAATACTAACGTAACATAATGTATCTGACAAGTAAACCGCAAATCTACACATATTTTCCACCGAAGTTGGAATTACCGGTATACCGAAAAATTACAAGTTTGACGAGCTAAGCAAAAGCGTCCTCCTCCTACGGCAGGCTAAGCGGCAATCACCCCTGGCAACTTGCACACAGACCTAGTCTCTCAGACCAACACCAGGTGGCCTCTGTGAGCCAGGTAATGAACACAGTTCTAGGTGATACATCCAGGGGGCGCGTCACATGCGCTCTCCCGGTATCGATAAGTCCAACAACTAACATTGTTATACCACATTAAGGTTTTAGAGCCCAGAATTATTGTTCAAATATTTTGTCCCCCAAGCCCCTTCCAACTCTGTGTGGTGATGGGGGGTCTAAAATTATTAGTATGTTAGCTGGGATTCCACTACTTAAGCTGACTTAAGCTACTCACCAAATCATCAATGGCGAATTGAGGTTCATTTTGGCTGATGCTATCAAATGAAAATTCGCCAAATTGGCTAATTGTGGTTGTGAGACTGGTCTCGTAATATGGGGTTTGTCCCAATACCAATAGCATATTTTGATACAATAATAACGGTTCCAATTGAATCCGGACTTGAAGGAGGTGAAGGACTGAAATATTTGGACCTTAAACTGTATCTGTTAAATGTTGAGAATTGGCCAATAGAAAAGAAGTTCTAGTGGGATCGCAGGTTAGATTTGGTATTATTAAATTGAGTCTCTACTGCAGTGCAATATAGAGTGCCAGACATCATTGGAAAGCTAATTTTTTGTGCAATATTTTCGCGCACATCATATTTTCGCGCACATACCTATGTGCGCGAAATGCGCGAAAATATGTACTGAGCGAAAATTAATACGTTTACAGTAGATATTTGTTGCTTCCAAAACTAGGTTTGTATAGCTATGTAATAGATAGCTGTTGCTAGTTTGGAGATACTGTTATCAATAATCATGGTTTGATCTGTATCTAAAAGTATCCATGTTATTGACTAACTTCGCTGCCGGTATTGCTTGCTTGCCCTGTGTTTTCTGAAGTGTCACTCCTTATCGCAACCCGGCCACTGTAAGTACCACAAGTGCCCGTTGACTGGCTACAAAGTCGAAGATCATATTCTTTATCACCTACATTTTGTAAGGTGTTATGGTTAAGCATTCATATGTATGTTAATTGTTATATTGGCACTATTTTTAAGACGCAACTTCTTTGTAGAATTTTCATCAATAAAGTCTACCAAACTGAAACTGAAACACTCAAATTCCTCGAACTGTGTGGCAGTATGATGAACCCGGGACGATGAGTTAAAGCTGCTATACTACTTCGCACACTCAAACCTATATTATTGGCTTTGGGACCTTGTCCCCAAAGCCATTTACTCCACTGACCAGAGTGTCTGTTTTCTGACAAGAAAAGACTAGCATAGGCCCCCTTGTTCATTGTTAGATATAGCCCTAGCTGGCCCTTAAACCTTGCCTAGGACTGGTATTCCCATGTGTCCGTGTAGGTGTGTGCAAGACTAATTTATCCTAGATCTTGTTTTCAGTTACTACATGTAGAACCAATGTACCTTGTGGTAAGGCCTAGACATCACGTGCACAGCCATATTTTGAGTTCTCTAATGTGGCTGTCAATGGCAAGGATAGGTACCAGCCTAATAACTATTGACTCCTATGTCAAGCCAAGCTGTCAATGTCAATGCCAATTCTCATACTATGCACATACAGGACCTATACTAGAAGTTGAGTGGTCCAGGGTGGCTCTTGAAATCACTCAAGCCCGCCCAAAGACAAACTGTGAAGTCCAACATAATTACCCCTCCCCCACCCCACACACACACACATGCACCAACCCTGAAATAATATTTTACAGCCTTTAAAGGAAGGCCATCACACATCCTCCTTGTGCCCCCCCCCTCCTCCCTGTGCCTCCTCCTCCTCCCTGTGCCCTCTCCTCCTTCTCCTGCCTCTGCCCTCTCCTCCTCCTGCCTCTGCCCTCTCCTCCTCCTCCCCCCTCCTTTATCTGCCCTCTCCTCCTCCCTCTGCCCTCTCCTCCTTCCTCTGCCCCCTCCTACTACCCCATCTTTCCCCTCCTCCCCCCCTCTACCCCATTCTCCTCCTTCTTGTTACATTCTCCTCCCTCTGCCCTCCCTCTGCCTTCCCTCCTCCCTCTGCCCCCTCCTCCTCCCTCTGGCTGCCAAGATGGCTGCCAAAAACTCAATATTGTCTGATTTCCTTGTGTGATACATGAAGAATAGGGCCTTCTCAGATGTAGAATCCATTTTCTGGCTCAGATTTTCAATCCAGGAAATATCCAAGATGGCTGCCAAGATGGCCACCAAAAACCAAGATTGTCTGATTTCCTTGTGTGATACAAGGATAATAGGGTTTTCTGGGATGTAGAATCCATTCTCAGGCTCACAATTATAATACGGGAAATTTCCAAGATGGCTGCCAAGATGGCCGCCAAAAACTCAAGATTGTCTGATTTGCTTGTGTGATACATGGATATTAAGGTTTTCTGGGATGTAGAATCCATTTTCAGGCTCAGATTTTCAATCCGGGAAATTTCCAAGATGGCTGCCAAGATGGCCACCAAAAACTCAAGATTGTCTGATTTCCTTGTATGACACATGTATAAAAGGGTTTTCTGGGATGTAGAATCCATATGTAGGCTCCAATTTTTGATCCAGGTAATTTTCAAGATGGCTGCCAAGATGGTATTTGCATAGGCATCAATGGAGTGCATCGCCAGCAATGGAATTGCATTGGTACCTATTTGATTCCATTGGTACATATTGGATTCTATTGTTATACCAGCTGCATTAAAACCAATAAAAATCAAAAAGATTTAGCTAAGTGCATGTAGTTAACTGACCATGCAGTGTTGCTGCAAACCATCAAATATGAATTGCATTTTAAAGAACCCCAGAAGCACCAAAAATTATAAATCTATGCCCCCTCGTTTTCTCACCTGTAGTTCATAACAATCCTATAAAACCCAAAGCCACTACGGCTTTGCCGTAAAATCCTTGAATTTTTCCCCTTGTCTTTATTTGTATCTCAGATGATTTTATAACCCTTTCCCTATTATAATCTGTCATATATTTTGGCAAGAGATTCTTAATATGTGCAATACAAGCCTATAATTCCAACTACTATTTATATTCTTGTGGGTTTTGATAATTTAGTGTTAAAAAATGACATCAGGTGGCAGCACTGAATGGACTGCTACCTTAAAGTCTTTCATTGCTGATCTTACCAACAGAGTCTACTATTTCCTGATGTAACACTGCAGATGGCGCCAACTTGTTGATGTAATTAAGTGCTGAATAGAATGCTGGAAGCATTCTATTTTTTCTGGTCTTTATCTTTGAATTTAGCACAGTAATAAGCCACAAATTTGATTGAGATCTTACCAGTACACTGCACTAAGGAGACCCTTTATAAATACATGTATGCAGAAAGTGAACGTTCTATATATCTGAGGTAGTATGTCAGCTTTAATACAGAGTTAGACTGATGTAACTGGAATATCAAAGCCTCATCCTGTCAGTCCCTAGACACATAGACAAATGCCAACGCCCATTGATACCGTCTCTGTTGTATTTCACGAGTGGGGGCTGGGGCCATATCCCACAAAGCCGCGGGCTGAGTGGGATATGCCCCAGCCCCCACGAGTTAAAATACATCAGAGACGGTATCAATGTAGTTGGCATTTGTCTTTATTTTTTATTTGAAGCCATTTAATGTAGAAAAGAAATCTTTTCTCAGCCCATTGAATATGGCCACATTGTATTCAATGGTGGGCATTGAATACCGCCCTTCAGTACTAAAGTATAGGAAATCTTGTATTTCAAAAAAATAAATGTACATATATTATATCCCCATCCCAGTCACTCACATCCAATTCTAACACTACCATAGCGCTCTATTATATGTATTTGCAAAACATGAACCGGTTATATGTAACATTGATTATGTCTGTGAACTTTAAATCAGTAACATCTTAATAGGGCTGTGCCCTTTGCATTTAATAGATGTCACAAGTATATATTATTGTATATAAAACATTGTTTGCTATTTCTAGGTTCTTTGCTGTAATGCCAGCGTACAGCGATAAAGATGACGCTATGGCAACAAAAATCCTCAGTTTTTATCCTGAGAATAAAGATGCACCCACCCACATTGCCCAGGTGCTTCTCTTCAACCCAACAAATGGAACCCTACAAGCTGTAAGTCAAATAAAACCTGCATCTTTACTATTTGTAGGTTCTTTTCTGTAATGCCAGCGTACAGCGATAAAGATGACGCTATGGCAACAAAGATTCTCAGTTTTTATCCTGAGAATAAAGATGCACCATCCCACATTGCACAGATTCTTCTCTTCAACCCAGAAAATGGAACCCTACAAGTTGTGAGTGAAATAATCAAAGACAATATGTGAGCAATGTAAGACCAATATCAGTACTCCCCCTTCCTGCTTAATTACTTAACCTCAAGAAGCATGTAGGTATCACTGCCGTAAAACCTCGCGTATAAGCCGCGGCTAGTACGCGAGTCAGATCACCGGTGCTGCTTATACGATCAGCTCAGGGTCAGGGTGCGGCTTATACGCGAGTTTTTGCTACTATGGTACAGTACTAGAATTCACCATAATCAGATCTCTGATGTGGCTTATAAGATCGGCCCAAAGTTGGGGTGCAGCTTACACGCAAGTTAGGCTTATACGCAAGGTTTTATGGTAGAAGAAATGTATAGCACGCAAGGTTTTACGGTAGATGTAGAGCATAAGCTGTATATGTTCGGAAGAGCCAGACAGGAGGACATTCCTTTGAAGTGGTTAAAACAATCGTACTACCTGTCTCATATTTTAATATGCCATATGGTGATATCAAGAACCACAGCAGATACCCTACAGCCAGTGCCGAGTAATGCCCTATGTACAGTCCATTGTACTGAAAACACCAGAAACCATGAAAAGCTCCATGAATCGGCTGACCTGAAATTACTTGTTGATAATAGAAGGGGGAAACTCATGCTCACCCATAGCTTTAGAGCTTCATTAAAGTATGATAGGATTGACCACAGGGCCCTATGTGCAAAAGCGCTTGATAAAAAGCTAATAAAGTATATTAGAGATAAGAATCCACTACATAGAAAACGCTTGCTTTTTAGAACATGGAATCGATTAGATAATGCTATAAGGCAATGTAGGAATGGAAGCGAGTATGAGGCTTGGCTCAAAAAGGAATGTGACATGATAATAAAGCTGCTACGTGACTTGAACCTGTACTTCTACCATTGCTCCATACAAAGATGTTGCTTTTTAATTCCCTTGGGAGGGTGGACTAGTAAATCCACACACATATATACCATAAGATAATAAGAAAACTCTATGCTGATAAGTACCATCTATGAGGCCCTCGCATATATATATATGATCCAGGGGATCACTCACGTGGCTCATGTATCCCTTATCATATATTAAAGGTCGTTTCCATGTTCATACTGCTGTATACCAACATAAGAACAGAAATGGACTTTATTTAATTGCCTTTATTTAAATCATAAATGTTTCTTCTGAAATATGTGCTAACATTATTTGAGTAAAGCTCATTAAAGGGCAGTGGGGCTGTTCATTTAAAGCAGGTACACTACCACATCCTATGGATGCTGAGAGCATTAACCATGGCTTCCTTGGAGAAGTATTTATACTACTTGCTGGGGAATACTGTAATACATTCTATAACAGATCATGTATATATTCAGAATAATCAGAAGTTAAAGATTAATCAAACAATCAATGAATAAGAGCGAGAACTAAATTTGTGTTGCAGAAACAGTTACGGTACGTTCATTTCCAGACCTATCACGGTGGAACCTTTTCCTTTTATAAATGTCGAAATAGTATATATATAATTAAGCAACAAATGTCCATCTTTTCCTTTTGTATTTCTGCGGTAACTTTGCTATTCTGATTTCATGTGTTCACATTGGTTGAAATCATCTCTGTTGTATATGCATATCACCCATACGCAATAAAAGCATGTCTTCAAATACAATACAATCTCCAATTACATTTCTAGATAATTGATGGCGATTCCATCACCGCAATCCGCACAGCAGTAGCTTCAGCCGTGGCATCTAAGGTGAGAGCTATTGGTGCATTTAGGTTTTAAAATATGCTTCATCTAAGATGAATTTCTATTTTGATATACAATTAATCCAAGTGGGGATCTTTTGATGCATTTAGATTTTGAAAGACACTTCATCTTGGGAAACCTATTGGTGCATTTTTATTTTAGATACACTTCATATAAAATACACTTCAGCTATTAAAAATGAAACCTTAAAGTGCATTTCGATTTTAAAAAGCTATTTATTGACTTTGTTTCGGATTTAAATAGATACCCAGTATTGGGGATTTCTATTGTGATTGAAATAAACGTTAAAAATAGATTACAGTGCACAACTAGCTGTGATTGACCGATGACCGTACCCTATCTTTCCATTAGCATCTATCCAACCCAAACTCCAAGGTGCTGGCCATCATTGGCTCTGGGGTCCAGGCAAGGAGTCATTACAGGGCACTTTGTCTTCTCCATAAGTACGACGAGGTTAGTAAGATTAGTACATAACATGGATATAATAAATTGATATATTTTGATTGAACTATTCTGGAAAAATAGATATATTCCCTAAAATCCAGAATCCATTTGTCGCTTAAAAAGGTGATCAGATACTGAAGTCACAGACCTGTTTAAAAGTGTAAAATTCCTATCAGTTTCGGTCCTTTTGGACCTTGGTCAGGAAATACTCTTTAATTTGAATGAAATAGGTAAAATAAATTTCACTACGAAAAATTGACTCATCATGGCGTTCAGGGATATTTGGTAATGAAAACACAAGCTGTTGTTACCTCAAAGGTACGGGTTTGGAGTAAAACGAGAGAATATGCACAGAAGTTTGCCAGCGACATTGGTGCGCGGTACTGTACAACGCCTGAGGAGGCGGTGACGGGCGCCGACATCATCTGTACCACCACTGTCGCACACTCACCCTTCCTCAAACTCTCATGGATAAAAGAAGGTGCTCACATAAATGGTGCGTTGATTTTTATCTTTTAGTTACATCTCAAGGAAAGCCTTGTATTTATATCATGTATTTTCAAAGGAGTGCTTGAAGTATCAGACTTATTTATTGGAGTGGGCTATGTTCTCTGTAACGCTGTGAAACTAGGTCAAGCCCACTCTTATATAGTCACCCTGTTTTTTCGTGCAGACGTCTTTTCTCTCATGTATTATACCTTTATGCAATATCATGTGAACTATTTGAGCTATATCAGTCTGTTGCAAAACACCTCAGGTATCTGTATCTGTCAAAGAAAATGGGAAAAAAATAAGTTTTATCACCTAAAATAAGAGATTTCTTTGAAAAACTGAAAAAAAACTGCCAAAAAAAAAGTGAACGTTTGGAGAAGCTAATTTTGGACATGTTTGCACATCTGTATCACTTTAATTCCTTTTCAGTTGTATTCTATACAAAAAATGGTGATGATATATGTCACTAGTTTCTTCAAAACACTCTCCATTTAAGCAATATTTTGGTGTAAAGTGTGGCATTTCTTCTGTGGTGCTGTTACAAAAGTAGTAGGGCCATACACAACCAATCATGTAGATTTCCGTATACCCAATCAAGAGAGCAATGAGTGGCTGCCACTTCTCACCCGGACCAGGGGTGTTGATTTCAGCTCGTCCCATACAGCTACAGTAGGACACTGAAAGGCAAAGGGGCCTGTACCTGAACATGTATGTGGAAGATGGGAGTTGTGGTACGCTGCTTCACCCACCTGTACATGTATGTGGAAACCTACTGTTGTCTTCCCTATAAGGGGAAGATGGGAGTTGTGGTACGCTGCTTCACCCACCTGTACATGTATGTGGATACCTACTGTCTTAAATCGACATGCAACATGGGGCCCCCGTCAGTAGGCCTACTTAGACAAACCCAAAACGTACCACACTAGCTGCGCTGCCCTATAGCAAAATGTGTATGGCACTCAAAGCTGTTTCTATAGTA